>JASSRZ010000051.1:1711069-1722159 GCA_032164315.1 Malacoctenus gilli | reverse complement strand
CCCCCCCCCCCCCCCCCCCCCCCCCCCCCCCCCCGAGTTTGTTGGTGTTTAGGTCTGCATTGAGAGCTGTGACGACTAATGAGCACAAGGAGCAGAATGGAGACTGGTGCTGTGATCAGCACCAGGTCAAAAGGGCACTAATCAGCAGCAAACCGGGGGCATCGCAGTGCCACCAGGACTGTGCAAGTTGGGATCGGATATCGCTCCAAACACCCCCCCCCCCCCCCAAACACACACACAAACACACACCCCATTGAGATTCCCCTGCTGAATAATAGTCACTCTGTTTGCCCCCTCTCGTGTTTCCACCTCCCCCCCCCCTCTTGGAGAGTTTATGGGTGGTGTGTTGCAGAGGAGGGGGGGGGGGGGGGGGGCATCAGCTAAGTGCCGTGACAATTCCCAGCATGGATCGTGATGGGAGACTGAGCGCCACAACGGCATGACCAATCCGCATTCCCCGTGAAAAACCCCTCCAGGGCCTTTGACATGAGCCGTGGGCACCATTACCTCACTTCCACTGAAACGCGGCTCGGCTTTTTAAACCCCCCCCGCCCCCCAAACCCCAAAGTGACGTGCTGAGAATTTCTCCCCATGAGAAAAATGAGAGGAGGCTGAAACGTTGATTAAACCTCTCAGTCAAGGATCAACAATTGTAATATTGAAGGATCCGGTGGAGTTTCGGGGAGCGTCGCAACAAAGTTACTAGATAGCAAGACAGAGTGACAAACGCGAGGGGGGGGGGGCGGGGGGAGCAGCTACAGTGTGAGAATGTGGGAGACATCAAGGCAGGGTGGGGGGGGATCTCTTCAGAGCACTTGCTGCGGCACAATAGCAAGTGCAGGGAGAGCAGAGGGCCCCTGTCTATTTAGGCAGAAATGAAACGGAGACTATAATAACGCTGCGCTCAGGAATGCGTCTGCTGGTTCACCGCCGTCCCGGCGCAGACAGACAGACATGGGTCATAGAATCCCGGCCTGTGCGCCCGATGCCGCCCGGGCCGCCGTGTTATGGCTGGAGTGGCGCTTCCCACCGAGACAGCGAGGGGCGTTGATAGCCAGGCCGCGGCTTCCCCACGCACTGAGCGGCCTCTGTAACGTGATACGCCTCTTTTCCCTCTCTCAGAAGCTGCTCTTCGTCCCTGTAAACGCTCGGTCGTTGTCACCCTGCGGGGTCATGACCTTAGACTCCGCTTTTGTTTCAAGCTGGTGTTTTTTTTTTAGAGGGCCAATTAACGTGAAGGAGAACGAAACTGTTTGATTTGAATTTGTGTGAAAATCTTACATCGTTTGTTGAAAATTAATATCTACTTTTTCAGATGCTCATGTCTCACAATGAGGGCGTACAGAGTTTGCAGCATGCTGCCTTTAAGTGCAGTTTGCATGTTCTCCCTTTCTTGGTTTCTTGGTTATCTCACGGTTCTCCAGTTCACTCCTGCTATCCCAAAACATGCATGTGAGTGTAATCAGCCTGCATGCCCTTTATGGAGAACAAACATGGATGGACGACACAAGTATTTGATCTAAATCGTAGCCTTTGCCACGACAATGAGTGTGAATTAGTTTAAATGGGCCTCCTGAGGTGTTCACTCTGATGCCTCTGACAAAATGAAGATTTAGCGACACCCAGTGGCAAAATGGAGTACACTGCGCCTGATATTTGATGATACCTAAAGATTGAAGTTTTTTTTTTCTTGTTGTTTACAGATTATAATGGAAAAATCTGTACTTTTTGAAGCAGCTTCGAAACATTTTGAAAGAAGTTTTCCGGCTCTAATGATGTTAGATGAAGTTTTGATTTGATCTAAACGGTGAAAAAGGTCCTTTTGTTGACGGTGCAGGCTGGCGTCTGCAGGAAGCTGGAGCGTCGGTCTCAACATGTGGGCTGAAGCTTGGTCGAATTTCAAGCAGAGCTTTCGAGCCAAGCTGCGTTCGCTGAGGTTATGGTGGCAGGTGCTAATTGAGCCTCACTTCAAATATCTCTCACTGGATACATTTTTCCACTCGTTGTTAGTGGGTTTTTTTTCTCCTTTCCTTGTGATTTCTAATGTTTTATAGCACACGTGCATTCAGGGAAACTGAGCGCGGCCTGTTGCGTTTGTTTGTCGCTGCGTGGAAAACACAAATAATGCCTGGAAATCAGTTCAGAACGTCACGAGTGGAGCAGGAAGTGAGTGACTGAGACGCTGGAAACGTGGGTTTTGTGGCAACCGTCTGCCTGTCGTAGGCAGCTGACACCGAAACGCGATGTGATGCTTCTATGAGTATGTGTGCGTGCGTTGTGCAACGCCGACGAGTCGCGCTCAGACGCACTTCGTATGCACACTGGAGCGCAGGTCGCCGCTGAGGATGAGCCGCTGGCCCTCACTGCGCCTCCAGAAAGGTCCTTAGATCGGGTGTTGGTGCTGAACTCTGAACCAGCTCGATCCTTCGCCAGGTAGGACTCGTCCTCTGATGTCCAGTTGTCATCTCGGCTTGTTTGGTGGTCGATTGTGTGGTTTCCGACTGCAAGTAGCCCACCAGGATGTGTGACAAACCCACCACTGGGTTTTGACATTTCCCCGACGCTACTTTCTCTGGGTGTAATGTCATAGTTGTGCCAAAACAAAAGAACACAAAGAAGAGACGAGTACTTGTAATGATGACACCTTAACTTAAAAAGTTCTTAAAGTGCCTGTCTGGCAAACAGCATAAAGAAGTCGTCTGAAATCTTAATGAGACAGCAACATAGAAAGAAATAAACAATATTTAGGGTGAACATAATGAAGAGCAAGAGTTATTCCGTCTCCAAGGAGATATTTGGTAGAGTTCTCGAATCAATCTGAGCCCCACTCTCCTTTTTTCTATCACGAAAAGCCTTTTGTTCCGTCAAACGAGTGTTTGGTGTTCAGTGTCTGTGCTTCTGTTTTCATGCAGCGTGTCATGTTATAAATAAGGAACTGAAGAGTTGAGAGGAAGTTGGCCAATAATGGCATCTTGGATTTCCCAACGCCACAGTCGGCTTAGGATGTTGAATCACAGAGTGAAATGTGTTGCTGTGTGTGTGTGTGTGTGTGTGTGTTGGTTTTTTTTTTTGCTCTCTTTGCCTAAAATGGCATTTTGTGAGTTAAAATTCTGCAGAAGGCCTCCTGTCTTCGTTCTGGTCGGACACCTCAGAGCCTCCGCCATCGTTTCGTTCCTGCTGTGAAAGTGCTTACACTGAGAAAAAAAATCTTCCTCCTCAGTTTGTGTTTTTTCGCTTTTGCTTTGCCTGAACTCTTTACTGTGACACCACTTCCTGCTGTCACACTGAGTGTGTGTGTGTTTGTGTGTGTGTGTGTGTGTGTGGGGGGGGGGGGGGATAAGTTTAATTTCTGACTTCCTTTGAATCTTATCTGCGAGTTTTTGCTGTTGCGAGCCGAATGTGAGGACATCTTCCCGTCTGTTCCACCAGGCCGCGTTCCCCATCTCCGTGAGTCCCTCGATGGCTGCCGACGACTACAACCCGGTGAGTGTTTCGCCTGTTCTTGCTGATACACCGACGAACCTTCTCCCCCTTTTTTCAGTGAGGCGCTTCCACTTATCGGACGCCGATCAGGGAACACCTGCCGAATGTTTTCCTGCCGCCAAAACAGCTTTGACCATTGAAACCATTGAGTTCCCTCGAAGCCAATCATTCACTCCTCCTCTCCGTCTCTCTGTCGGTGTATTTGTCTGGCTGTCCATCCTTTTTTTTGTATTTGGTGAAGCTGCAAACGGCTCATTTGGGATCGCACAGGTGCAGTGATAAAGAGGCAGCCAGTGTATGACGGCTGGGTTAAATACATTGAAGCTGCGTGGAACACTGGGCGGTTGGTTGTTGTTTGTCTGGTTACCAGTTTTCTCTTGTTTTGCTTTTCACCTTTAAATTGAAACCAAGCAAAAAGTGTCTTGTCAGATGAGGATGTTGGAGGGTGTGAATATGCATGTAGACCGAAGAGAGAAAAAAAAAACAACCAACCATGTGACTAACAGAAACAGGATGTTCCATGCAGCCTCCTCTTTTTCAAGCTGCGGTGCTTCTGCCCGCTCCTTTTGCTCGCCTCCTGCCGCTGACTCTCTGACCTCCCGTTGTCCTTCTCCTCCTCCTCCTCCTCTTCCACCCCCCCCCCCCCCCCAAAAGGTCTCCCTCCGACACAAATCCAAGAAGAAGAGCCGGGGAGGTAAGTCCGCTTCCCGTCACTCTCGTCTCCTGCAACTGTAATTTGGGCCCCGAGTGGGCGTTTGTGAAGTGGCAGCACAATTGGTATGTTCAGAGGGGCCATAAGAGCTGCTTTCGCTTTACTTCTCTTTTTTCTTTTTGGGCTCTTTGAAGCAGCGTCTCGCGCTCTTCTGCAAAACCGAGACCAATTTTTATTGCTGTTGCCCGTTTGTTAACCACGACAGGTAGGCTGATTAAAGCGGAGCTCTCTTGGATTGACTGCTGCTTGGTTTTGCGTAGGCCCGTTGAGGTTTATTTTTAGAGTTCATTTAGGTATTGACTGAACGCAGTGGCCCATTTTGACGAAATGGAAAGGTTTTTAGTCGTTAGGATGTTGCGCTCTGCACTCGCTTGCTTCCTCTCGTGCTCTGTGGCTTGGCGGCTCTTTGGACACAGGCGACCAAGTGTGTGCGTGCGTGCGTTCACGAGCTTTTTCGTTTTTCTGTTCACAAGGAAATGGTACCATGAGCAGGAGACGCATCTCGGTCAAGGAGCTGGGCCAGCCGGACCACCAGGGCTGGCTGTACAGGAAGAAGGAGAGCAAAGGCTTCCTGGGCATGAAATGGAAGAAGTACTGGTTCGTGCTGAAGCGGACTGCTCTTTACTGGTACAACAACCAGCTGGTGAGTTGAAACTTCAGCGCCGTCATTCTTCCAGTGTGCAATCAGCGGTTACCCGCCGAGCGACACACAATTACTCAAAAATGTACGTATACGGATTAAGTTCTCGTCCTCGTTGGCCGACATTCATCTGTCCTCGGGCTCTCTGCTGATTAAACACAATGTACCTCAGTGTGAAAATAAGGGACCTGTCAGAAAAGTAGGGTTTTAAAGGAGCTTAGTAAAGTCTTTTCTTTCATGCTGTCAAAATTAAAGATTATAGTTTTAGTGTATTTGTTTGGCATCTTCTCCCTCCCTTTATGTATGCTACTTTGTGAACACAAAAAGAATTGTATTTTCTATACCAATGCCGCCAGAAAAGACACAAAGTGGTCAGAAGCAGCTGCAACTTTCCTCAATAGGTGAAACTATATAGACGCAGCTAAATGATCAAAAGCTGCATGTTGTCGCTGACAGCGGTTGAACGGCATCGTGGAAATATTGACAAAAAAGATGTTCAACTGTGATGGTTCACATTGTTGACATCACCCTGTCCTAGATCAGATTCCACAGTCACACGCGTTGATATTTGAGCGTTTGAACTGGTGGTTCCCAAGCAGGGGGTCAGGGATGCTTTCGGCAGGTTCTTGAGACCAACAATGGGAGGGGGGGGGTGGTCGGTCAATATCACCCTCCCCCCCCCCACAATGTTTTAGGCTGTGACATTCCAGCACATCTGTGACACTGTTTATGTTGTCTCTGAAACCCCCTCCTTTGATTGTGGTGGAAACTGTGGAGGTCTTTGCTTAAGTGGTAACACGAGTCGGGGCGCTTCATGTAATGCACATCAAAAAACCAGCACTCCCCCCCCCCCCACTCCCTTGCACCTGTTTCTCATGCAGAGTGTGTGAAAGTCAGTCACCCACTGCACTCGCTTTCGCGATGAAGACGCGGCATTTACACAGGCTCGAAGGCTCATCAGCACTCGTCCTCTCGCTGACGTCATTTCCTCACTTAAAGACTGCTTTTCTACTTCAAAGCAGCGCCGCTGAGGCACAGGAGTCGGTCCTGCTGCTCACTCCCCCCCCCCCCCCCCAATCCTTTTCCACTCACCTGAAATGGACACAAGAGCATCATGATAGTATAAATTAGCATTGAAGTCATGTGGTTGATGCTGGACTGACTCGCCTTGAAGTGTATTTCGATTCATAGCAACGGTTCGCACGGTGCTTGCAAACACCAGCACAATCCAACTGCCTCTGATCTCTCACAGCTTCTTCAGTACATCACTGATCAGTGAGGCAGATGCAGTGCAATGAGTCCCCCCCCCCCCCCCCACCAGCTGTCTCTGAGCCAGCCTGTCACTGCGTGAGCCTCCCCGCGGTGTGACCGTGTTTCCTGAATGTGACGCCGCCGCTAATGGCTTCGTCAGGTTTCCCCGAGACGGGCGTCCATGTCTGCCGAGAGCGATTTACTGGCACCATGATCACGGCCCCATCTGCTGCATCATGGCGCAGCAGCCGAGAACAGAGGAGTGACTGGCGGCCGGTGCGGTCGTCAGGAAGTGGTTTGAGATTGTTCGCGTTTCAACTGTCTTCTGTCGTTTTTTTTAATCTGTGTGCCGCAGGCAGAAAAGGCCGAGGGCTACATCGACCTCACCAACTTCATGATCGACAGAGCCATCGAGTGCAAGAAGAAACAGTAAGAGCACGGTTGACCTGTTCAATTCGAAGCCTGTCTCAGTTAGACAGCTGCCTGCATCCTCCCACCACTGATCATTAGAACTGAAAAGGGAACTGTTTTTATTTGCTCCCACTCACCCAGATGGGAACTGCGCACTCTTGATAGAGCCGCGAGCTGCCGGTGTGGCTGACTAAACACGTTTTTCTTTCTCCTTCCAAAGCGCCTCATCCCGTGTCTCTGCTTTCCTTCACAGTGCGTTCAAAGCCTGCCACCCGCAGGTCATGATGTTTTACTTTGCTGCTGAGAGCCACGAGGACATGAACCTGTAAGCCGCATCCAAACGCAGCTCCCTCGTTTATTCTCCATCGGCTCGCTGTCGGGGATTTATCGGGAGGGTGGCTAAAAGGGAATGATTTTCCTCCTCAGGTGGCTGAATAAGCTCGGCCTGGCCTCCATTCAGTACGAGCCGACGGAGAGGAACGCCGCTGCCGGTGAGTGCCGGCAATGATCCGGGACACCTGCTGGCTGTCACTCTTGCGGGATGAGCGATGGGGAGTTTCAGGATGTCAGATGTTTAGCTTCAGCTGGAAATAAATCTGATGACATGCTTCGATTTATTTCGTCCACCGTGAGCCCCGTTCCAGCGATGTTCAGACAGGCAGACCTTCACTTATCCTAAAACGTTTAAAAACCAACATAAAAAAGCAACTTTTTGTGCTGCTTCGTGATTGCTGGTTTTTCATATGTTTCCTGACGTGTATTTTTCAGAGTGTTATAGTGAAGCCAGTGATCATGAGGAAGCCGAGAGCACAGAGATCCCGCCTCCACCGTACTCTGAACAGACCCTGCGGGACACGGTGGATACAAGCGGGCCACCTGGGAGCACACACCAGGTAAGAAACTATCTGGTGACATGGTTGGAATCGAACCACAGACTCTGTGGAAGAGCATCAACAAACGTTGATTTGTTTCTTTCAGGGCACTCTACCTCCCCCTTACTCCTCGGCGGTGGCCGGCGAAGCCAACGGCTCGCTCTCCTCGCCCGTCAGCACGATGACTTCGGATAGCTCCGCCTCTTCGCTCGCCAAGAACCGCCAGTCCTGGCTGGATCTGGTCTCGCAGGCGGGTCCCCCGGCCGGGGAAACGGCGGTGGTGTGCTCGGTCCAAGTCCATTCGCCTCAGCCTTCGCAAGAGGAGGCGGAAGAGGAAGAGACGCCGGTGGAGAGCTCGGCTCCTCGAGACGCCTCGGTGACCGGGTCCCAGGAGGAAGTCCCCACAGCTCAGGGGCAGGCGCAGGGGGACCTTCTAGGGGCTCAGAGAGAAGGTAATCGTCATCTTGCTTCGAGACACAGATGCTGCTTTGACTTTTCTATGTCCTCTTCTCTTCTATGAACACGTAGCTCATTATATTTTTTTCCCACGTACTTGTATCAGGAAGTCTTGTAGCGTCATCTCTGTGGCGGGTTCAGTCGAACTGTGACGCCTTGCGATTTTTATCTCGCTGCAGTTCAATGCGAGCGCAGCTCTGATGAGATGGAGAAGCTGTATATCCACCTGAAAGAGGCCAGCCTCTCGCCCATTGGAGACCGGAAACCCTCCACCAAAAGAGAGTTCCGGGCCTCCTTCATAAAGCGCTGCAAGAACCACGCTGTCAACGACAAACTGCACCTTATCCGAACACTCAACAGCACATTGAAGGTACGCGAAGCAAAACGCCTTCAAAGTATAGCCAATCATGCGTATTCAAATGAAGTTGTATGACCTTTTTTTTTTTCCTATTTTTCCATCATCTCTCTCAGTCAAAAGAGGCGGACTTGCAGGCCATCGAGCAAGTGCTGTTGGACCCGGAACTCACCTCAGAAAAATACAGACGGTGGAAGGAGGCCAACGCTCCGCTGGTGCAGGAGATTTGTTTCCGACGGGACCAGCAGGAGGCGTCAGAGAGCAGCAAGGAGGCAGCAGCGGTCACTGCTGCCCCTGTGGTCGAAACCAGCCTATAAGGACTCCTCGTGACTCAGGGGACTTTACAGTCACATACTGTGGATGCACACACACTGCTGTCAGCTGTTCACTTGACACCTTTGGTCGCGTGAAAGTGGAAATTCAAGTGCTATTCAACGAGAAACGGGCTCAACGAAGAGCGTCTCACAGCCTTTAGAGATTGCGGCATTATGGAAAAAGGAGCTCACATTAAAATGTGAAATACGTCTTAGTATTATTTTCATTGCTCACTGTTTTCATGTCGTTTTGTGAAACTATTTACGGGCTGATTTTTATGAAACTATGGATCCATTTTTACTGTTTTAAACCATTTTTATGTTTCGGTTTATCCATGTGAACAAATTTTTTTTTAAGCTGTTATTAGTCAGTTATTGGTGCCATGCATCATAAGTGCCTGTTCCGACGTTCTGCATTGTGATAACGTACTTCTGTGTGGGTGTGTTGTTTGCCCTAGGAATATGTGTACAGTGACGTTCTGCAGACTGAACACTCGGGCCTGCAACACAAGACAGGCTGGCCACAACTCCTGGTAACTTCATGTTTCAGACTTGAAGGTGTTGGCTCACAGTTACTGTGCTGGGTTTCAAATGGGATTCATGTGACGCCGCCGCCTTCGTGCAAAAGACTGTGATCATATGCTACACTGAACCAAGACATTTTCAAATGAAGAATTCCAAACTGCATCCATGTGTAGTTCTTTTGACCACAAACATTGACATTGAGTTAAGCCAGTGTCAAGTATGTCATTTCAGATGTAATAAAGATTTTTATTACTAACTGAGACCAACTTTTTTTTTTTTTACAGTATGTTCAACTTTTCTACAGTATTAATTTGCATTCATTCACAGGATGTGTTGGAAATTAGTTTAAAGAGAAAAAAACCCTCTCCAGGACCATACAAACAAATAGCACTGGTGAAACAGTTGCATGGAGAGGAATCACTATTTCAGTCAGATATTGGGCATTAGGTGACTGCACAGTGGTGAGATCAGAACTGGACAAGGTCGAGATTTCATGTTGAGCATCATAAAAATCAACTCCCTGTAAATAAATGTTCATGGATGTGTGATGTTTTCTCCTTGGTATGAAAAGCGGCGCGATTGTTTGTCTCTGAAAGAATAAAGTATTGCCACAAGACTTTCCATGGCCGCTTTGTTGATGTAATTCGATCAGTGTACATCTCTGCATTGGTGTGCATGGGATCATCTGTTGCAGTGTCGCCTTTGTACTGTTCGGTGTAGTGATGGGAATTCGTCGCTAGGGGTCACTGTTCTCCCTGTGGATTCTGTAACGGGGGTTGTTATGCGCCATATTGGCAGTCTCCTCCATCTCGCCAAGCGTCGGGCATGCATGTCTCCAGCCGGTTATTGAGGAGCTCCTGTAAATAATTAGTGTCCTGCGAGCCGAACTGCATCACTATGGAGGCCGTCAAAGCCTTCAACAATGAGGTTCGTTCGATAACAGTGTGAAATTTTTCACCGTTTAAATGCAATGCTATTCAACCCACCACCCGCTCGCTAGCCGGCTAACGTTAGCATTAAGTAGCTGAAAAGAAGAGGATAGTCTCACACAAGGCCGCCGTTTGTATCACGGCAAAACAGCGTGGACATTGTGTTATACTGCATTAGTCTCGGGTTAACCACTCGAACTACACCGCTGCGTAGAGTGTGTATTCTTAAGTATGCTGCGTTACAGTTAAAGCTTGTTGCGAGGTAATTTCCACAGACTGCTGCTTACGGCAACTGGCTAGCTACAAGTTAGCAAACGCGCCTTAGTAGCGTGATAACTTGGCGAGCTAACCAAGTCCGGCGGTTGCAGGTCGACACTCCTCTTTCAGCCCGACCGTAACAATAACTCACTCTACGTACAAAGTTGTTGTTACATCGCTAATTCATGTGGTATTAGCACGCCCGTCGCTGTTGTGACGCCCTGCTAACACAAGGCTCGGCTTTATTAGCGCACCATCATTTGTCTGCATTGGAGCTGGAGTCCGTCCCTGCATTTACAGGGTAGCTCTAAACGCTGACCTCACTGTCTGCTTACAGTTGACGCTATTAAGGAGGGTAAATCCCACAATCGACCTCAAATAAAAAGCGCATGTCTTTTGTCTCGGTGATAATCAAAACAAAAGTCCTTAGTGTGGGACGAGGACGTCCTGCCTGTCTGACAGCCATCACACCTAACGTGGATGTTTTGCAAATGATTAACAAAGGAGGATGAAGAGCACGACTGCTTGTTTATGTTGTTATTTTCATGATCACGATGTTGTCGTTTGGTAATGCGATTGACAGTGTTTCTTTCTGTGGATTTTTCTTTCAGTTGTACTCATTGAATGAGTACAAGCCTCCCATCTCGAAGGCCAAGATGACTCAGATCACCAAATCTGGAATCAAGGCAATAAAAGTAAGTATGTAGTGTTCAACGATGAGGCAGGTAATTGCTGAATAAAGGGAATGGGAAATGCTGCCCAATTGCTAAAAAAGTTCCAATTTATAGCAAAGTGGATTTCCAAGTTTCAACAACTAAACTATTCCCTCTCGGGGTAGAGTACACTCCCACTTAAAACCAAGGATGCAAATTCAATTCCCAGAT
>JASSRZ010000051.1:1692335-1707439 GCA_032164315.1 Malacoctenus gilli | reverse complement strand
CAATAAAAGAAAAAGATGTGTGTTACTATATAGATCAGTTTGACTGGAAAGTCAAACAAAAGACCATGACGGTCACAACGTTGATTGCCATGCACATTGCCACTTTTTCCATTAATGAATTCAAGCAGTCAGATGAATGCTTACTCACTTTTTATTAAAAAAATGTTTCACAAATCTAACTGAATGCCCTGAATATAAAATTAATAAATGTAACCTCCAACTGCCTGAAAATATTTTCCATACAGATGTTTCCTGAACACAGTTCTTGGAAGGCATGGGAAGAGTAATTGATCTATGTGTTGGTTTCTAGAAATGTTTGGTGAAAAATGAGCATCCATTTGTTACTCAGCAAGACTGTGTAATAATCAGTTGATTCAGTGAAGCCCACTGCTCTGCTTACATTTAGTTTACTCAGTTCTTGTTCTACTTCTGAGTTATTTCGTGGGGATGCTCATTACTCTGCTTATAAGTCCTTGAGCATGAAAACGATGTGCCGGGATTGATCATTCAAATACTAGTGAGTTGGTTACTGAATGGTCTCGGGCAGAGGCAGATCAGAGGGGCTGTGGCTCTCACAGTTCACTTCTGTGTAGACATACAGTAGAGACTGAAACAGGGCCGCTGCTGTACACTTTCGACTGAACAACAGTAAATGCTGCAGGCAAACTCGTTCACGCCTATTGAACTCAGCAGCATCCTCTGTCTGAGAATACCTGGAAACCAGTTCATATTGCAGCACCTTCTGTACAAGCTGAACTGTGTCCTTGGGTCAGTTTGGGGAGGCTTTAGTTGGGTTGCTGCATGTCGGGGTGTGAGTGAGTGTTCAGTTCAGATGTATTGTGTTGCATGGACTGAAATTAAGCCAGACATCTTGTTTGATTCCCAGCTCACTCTTGCATCTGCTAACTTCCTTCACTTCATGACAATGGAGGGAAAATGTTTTTGTAGCAAAATTGCTGTAAAATAGTGCCGCCGCCGCCCCCCCCCCAAAAAAAAACAGAAGGAAAATGAAATGATGGGATTCTGTGCTAAACCACTTGATCCTCAAAATGACTTTGTAAGCCTGAAAACTGGATATTCAAAACAACCATGTGATTGCAGCATCAGCCAGCAAACTACAGCAACAAATGGCAAAGTGTAAGTTTAGCTAAATCTGAGCTGGTATCTTTGGCTTTGAGAACCACACATTGTTTTTCCTTTCCCTGTTTGCACTTCAGTCTTCAGTTTGCCACTTTCTGTTCTACTTTTAGCCTACTTGACTAAATATTTGATGTCTGTTCGCTCTTCATTAGTCTTTGCTATATAAGACATTCATTTCAGTGACGTACCATCTCTTGGCTTTTCATTGTCAGAGTGTATTTAAGTGTCAGTGTCCCTTCTTGTCAGTCTTGTCTGTTTGGGGAACTACTGTTTTTTTTTCTCACACCATATAAAGATAAAAAGTATTAATTTACTTCCGTTCTGCACGTTATGAGTTGAGGCCAAAATTCTTTGTCAAATGGATTTTTCCCTCTTTTCCTTAAATAGTCACTACCTGATGATGACAGTTGTCATTGTCGCATTTTCTTTCACAATCTGACATCAGTATCAACAGTGCGACAAAAGGTACAGCTCAGGTCTTGGCACAAAATGTTTGCTGATGTAGCAAATAAAGCAAAACCGCAGCATGGCTCAACCTGGTCGAGCTTTTGTTTTGTTGATTTAAAATCTAAGATGTTTATTGGATTCGCTTGAAAGATGGGCTTCTTTTGAGACCTGGAAACAACAAGATCAGCTCACTGTCTCTGTCAGCTGCTGTATTTCTTTCTTTCACCTTTGACTGAATGCAGATTACTAGCTCACAACAGGGGTGTCAATCAAATGTTAGTTCAGTGGTCCCGTACAACCCCCACTGAATCTTTGTTGGACAAAGCCAGTCAAATGATCATGCTGAGAGTTGTGTCAAAACAAATCATTTAGAACTTGAGGGGGTTAATGCCTTTCATGTCTCAGGCCAAAAGATGTCTGCAGGACTTATTGTGCATATATTTTTTCATAAACTCTCACATTGCATGAATTGCAAACTAATGTAACTTGCAGCCTGTGAAAGAAAAGCTTGCTTTCACTGTAGCATCTTGCTCGAAATCCGCTCATACTTTGTCTCTTTGTCTCATATAAAACTCTTTCTTGAGCAAATGTTATTAACTCTCTAACTATACAGAAGTCTTCTTTGGAGCGGATGGGTCCCTCTAGTGGGCAGACTCTGTCTTGCAGGCTGCATGTTTGACCCCCCTACCTCTATAATATTAATCAGTCATGCTTAAAAACATTTATCTGAAATGTGTGACATGAATGTATCAAGAGATCATAGTGGTGACTTCACTGAATATCTTGATCCCAGCCATAGATATATACTGTCATTAATGCAACTATCTTTTTGTGGAAATCTCCAGGATTGTATTTAACCTACATGAGCAACTGGGTTTGTAACCAACTGTTGGTGCTGATTGTTTTCTCACAGAGCAGTACTTTGTCTTTATTTACTGTAAAAAAAAAAGTCACTGTGTAAATATCGTTCCAGCAACAGACCTAAAATTAAAATAATCTTCTAAATTGTTTGTGTGTAAATATAAAGAATTTTCTGTCGGAAATATATCACTTTTTGTGATGTATTGAATCATGTTTGATTCCTTCCATATCCATCATTTGATTGTTTGCAACTGTTGCTGTGAGCAGATGTAGAAGTTTGGCATGTCATCACTACATTTTTGCGATTTGTGTTTCTCTAGTTTGAGGTTGCTTTCTACACGAAGCTTTTGTTCAAGGACGTATTTCATTATGTTTTAGTGTCTGCTGTTTGTTTGAGAAAGTTTCATAACGATCACTTCATCTCCTGCACTTTGACTCCATCTACTGGCTGCTCCCACAACCTTCACTGTCACTCCCCTTCCACATAGTTACACTTGCTCAGAGACAAAAGCCTTGTGCTGCAGCCTTTTTTTGTTGGAGCTTTTCAAATTCGTCTTTACAAATGTAAAAGTTTATGAAGATTCAAAATATAAGATGAATATTTTTTGTTTTCATGCACTTTTTTGAGTCTGGAGTATCTTCTGTCCTGCAGAGGTTTTTGATAGACTTGAGGTGGTGAAATATCAACAGCGTTGGTAACAGCTCGCTATGACTGCGGTGGCTGAAATTTTACTTGGTGGGAGGCGCAGTGTGTGGCCGATATTTATGTAGAGGCTCATGCTGGTTTGAGGGCCAGAGCATAACCCCAGTTATTTTAGTATCTACAAATTACAGATGTTTTCTGAATGGCTCGTGTGCGCACGGTGGTTTTATCTCCCCGGGCAGCCCCCATTGGACCGAGCCTGTGTGGGGTAAATGCTGAGCTTTGCACATGAGTCAGTGCGGTGCATTTGCCAGGTTTTGTATCATTTCTTTCCATGTAAATCTATTCCATACAGACTTTATGGTCATCATGTGATGCAGGATCGTTCGTGTTTTTGTGCTTGTTCCTGAAGTGTTCTCCTCTCTGGTGTAGATCATAGAAGACCTGACAAAATCTGTCCTCGACGGTATCTTTGCTGAGTAAACATACGTTTAGTGTCGGCAGCAAAACAACTTTATGGCAGCAGTCACAGTTCAAAACTGAGAAATGATAGAGAGGTGCATTATCGCTGCTGTGTTGTCCAAACAGGTTTGTGGTTGAATTCAGAGATCCCCACCCTGAGGCTGAGAGGAAATAGGATTTGTCCAAAAAAAGCTCCATAATAATTGGGTATTTTGTGGTTATTAACTTGAAGTTGGGTGAGCCCGGCCTGCTTTTTGCTTTTCCATCGCTCCAAGCCCCCAGCAGCAGTCTGCTCCTTTTTTTAAAGTAGGTCATAAACTGCTATTTTGGTGGGTCTGTTAGGGATGGCTGGCCAAACTGCCATAAAGAGTAAATGGTTGGAACAGACACGCACACAGGCACTGCATGTCACAGGGTAATGCCATTAGCAGCAGTTTAGCGGGGAGAGCCCGAAACTCCAGCTGTCAGTTTACTGTCACCTCCCGCTGGTCAGCTAACTGGTCACCAAAGAGCACATGTAATGGCTTCATTATTGACAGACTGCAGACAGCAGAGCAACATCATCAAATACTGACGTTTGTTCTCAGCCTCTCACTGTTCAAAAAGAGCAAGTTGGAGACTGAAACTTAAACAAGTGTTAATTGCTTTTTGTTGTACACTTTAGCCAAGTGTAATGACTCTTGGTTAATATGGTGTTGCACAACATGTATTTACCGCAAAGGCGTTGTCAATATGTTGTCAAAAACTCATCTGAACTGCAAAAAAAAACTGTTTTGATGAACCGTGCAGTCAAAAATCTACGCATCACAAATCCTGGCCAGTTGGATGCAGCCGGAATGCTGTAAAAGCCTGTTTATAATGTAGGAGGGCGTGGCAGAGTTCTCATTGAGAATGGAGAGAGCTTAGTGAGCATTGTGATGATGGAAAAGACAGAGACAAACACTGTAAGTGTTTCCCTGTGTATGAGCTATCTGTTTATTCGAAGTACAAAGTCGAAAGACAGTCACTTCATAAACTTGGATATTCATTTATACCAAGTTCAGTTGCTGTTGCAACACTCAACAACACTGTCACATATTTCATGTTTCCCTGATACATTGTCGCCCGACGGAGAAACAGCATCATGGATACAACGTGTTCGTGCTTCATGGGTGGAGCTGATCCAACCAAACAGCTGTTGTTGTGAATTAACACCACTCATTCCTTTCTCTTAGGGTTTTGCCAAGCGGAGTGACTACTTTTATATTTGGTAATATGAAGGTCTTGTTGCTCAATATTTTATTCTCCCTGTGCATTTCTTTCAGTTCTACAAACATGTTGTCCAGAGTGTCGAGAAGTTCATACAAAAAGTGAGTTTGATTTCACGGAACGTAAAAAATTTGTTTGTGGCTGACTAAGCATGTTAGCGTTGGACTTTAAAAGTGTAAGAAGGATACTGAAGCAGCCTAGACATTGGTTAGACATTAGTTGTTAATGTGACTGTTTTACTCCATCCAAAACAACCACCATCCATGTCCTGTGCAGTGCAAGCCAGAGTACAAGGTCCCCGGGCTGTATGTCATCGACTCCATTGTCAGACAGTCGCGGCACCAGTTTGGCACAGAGAAGGACGTTTTTGCCCCACGCTTCAGCAAGAATATCATCGCCACTTTCCAGCACCTCTACCGCTGCCCTTCAGATGATAAGGTCAGACATATTTTAATAGGTTTTTCTGTTCCTCTCTGTGGGTTCCCATTTCTGCAGTTGGTCACGGCTTCATGGGAGCGGATATCAGACAGCCTGGTAGATTGAAAACAGGACTAGGTGTCGTGATGAATGGATGAGGGATTTGAAACGGGCTCCCTTGAAGGGGTGTTTTGATCTGTGTGTTTGTTCCACATCATTTTGGTTCCATCCTGTTTTCAAGGCATTTTTAAAACGGTTCCAATTCATTTGAATCCTTCCTGTGTTTCCAGAGTAAGATAGTGCGAGTTTTGAATCTGTGGCAGAAGAATGCCGTCTTCAAGAGCGACATCATTCAGCCTCTGCTGGACATGGCAGCAGGGATTCCTCCTCCCAGCGTCACGCCCGTCATGCCCAGCAGCGCTGCGCCCGTCAACAACACTACACCTGGTTAGTAACTGCACAAGCTCGTCACTTGTGGCCAAGATTTTTTCTGCACAAAACGGTACCTGATCATTTTTGTCACAATTGTTGCTTATGTTGTATTTAGGCACCCCAGCTACACCAGCCACCCCTGCCAACATAGTGCAGGGTCTGCCTGACTGGGCATCCCAGATCACCAACACGGACACCGTGGCGGCTGTTGCGCAGATCTTACAGAGTCCCCAGGGACAACAGGTGCGTGAGCATGTCCACCTTATGTGTCTGTACTCGCCTGTTTTTTCGTGCCATTTCTAAATAACACTAACACTCGGTATTGTTACTTATTTTAGCTTCAGCAGCTGGTGCAGAGTCTGCAGATGCAGCAGCAGAAGCCTCAGCCCTCTCTGCTGCAGGCCTTGGATGCTGGCCTGGTGGTGCAGTTGCAAGCCCTGACAGCCCAGCTCACCGCTGCTGCTACTGCCAACAGCCTGAACCCTCTGGAGCAGCGGGTATCTTCTTTTAATAAGGTAACACTGCAGCCGCTATTTTCTTTTGTTATTTCTCTTTATTAAAAACCTGCCAAATGTAATCATGTTGCCTGTTTGCTTTCTTCGTAGAAACTGTTGGGTCCATTTGATTTTGGGAATGATTCAGAACGAAGCGAGGAATCCAAAAAGGACACGTCCTCCTCTCAGCTGTGAGTTCAGTGGATTTTGTCATTGTTTTTGTCCTCTCACTAAAAGCTGTGTGGAGTTCACGACTCGGAGTTCTTCACCCTCATTGCAGTCATGACGTCTTCTACGTATATGTTTCTCATGGAGCCTTTGACCTCTTCCAGGCCCATGGTGTCCGAGCCTATCAACAGCTCGCTCTTCCATCAGTTGGCTGAACAGCTACAACAGCAGAACTTGGAGCAGTTTCAGAAGCAGTTGCTGGAGCATCAGCAGAAGGTAGAATCAGCACAAACACACAAGTACACAAAAAGCTTTTTTGTGTTTTTTGTTCCTTTAAACACAGAAGTAAAAACAAGTCATTAAGGAAATCACATAATGCAACGTGCTGTCCTTTTTCTACCAGGCAATGGGAATGGAGGGGCAAGACTCGATCTTTGGGCAGGAGAACTCGGCTGCTCAGGGCAGCAGTCAGTCACAGCTTTCTGACCACGACAATAAGATGGACGACTCCATTGACAACCAGCAGCAGGTACTCCTGACTAGAGGGTTAGCACCAAACATGTTGGATGCATAAGCACTTGTCTTCGCATTGTCTTCAATGTCTATTCAAATATTTGGGTTCGCAGTCACTTAGAAAATATTTGTGTTTTGTAGGACATGGATCTGGATGAGGGGCCTGATGGGATGGAGGAGGAAATCTTCGAAGCGGAGGAGAAGAAGACTTTGAGTGGACGATCCAGAACGCGGTCCAGGTCTCGTTCACGGTCAGTCCAGTTGGTTTTGTTCCAAAGTTTTTTTTTTAAAACCAAATTTTTGGAAAAAAGTGAAGCAGTGAAACAGAGGTTGTGGTGTTGTCTCCCGTTAGGTCTCCAAAGAGGAGAAGGTCCAGGTCCCGCTCCGGCTCACGGAAACGTAAGCACCGCAAGCGGTCCCGCTCGCGCTCCAGAGACCGCAAGAGGAAGTTGTCACGGTCATATTCGAGCGAACGGCGAGCACGGGAACGGGAAAAGGAGCGGCAGAAGAAAGGACTGCCTCCCATAAGATCCAAGACACTAAGTGGTAACGACACATCATCCCTGAAGCTGCTTTCGCCTTTTTCTCCCATTGATGTTTTTCTTTTTGCTGATAATTATTTTTGTCTCTTTTTTTTTTTTTCATCGATAGTGTGCAGCACAACGCTGTGGGTGGGTCAAGTGGACAAAAAGGCCACTCAGCAAGACCTCACGAATCTGTTTGAAGAGTTTGGCCAGATTGAGTCCATCAATGTAAGCAGACCTCTCACCTCGATACCAGACTTCAGCAGGCTTACAAGTCCCATTGGTATTCTCCTGCACCATCATGTGCTCCTGTTTAACCTTCCTTTGTCCGATGTAATCTGTGTGTGTGTGTGTCTCTCTCTCTCTGCAGATGATCCCTCCCAGAGGCTGCGCTTACATCTGTATGGTCCACAGACAGGATGCATACCGTGCGCGGCAGAAACTCAGCACGGGCTCTTTTAAGATCGGCTCCAAGATCATTAAGGTGCTTGTTACATTCATAATTTGATTGACTATATTTAGAATCATTGTGTCCCCCCCCCTTAATTTCATTTGTCTTAATTCTGAGTAGTTACATTAGCAGTGTTGCATACACAAAGAATTGCCTCAGTGAAATGCTGCTTCATGACCTTTGTGCACTTATCTGCTCCAGATTGCCTGGGCCCTGAACAAAGGAGTGAAGCAGGAGTATAAGCAATTCTGGGATGTCGATCTGGGAGTTACCTACATACCTTGGGAGAAGGTCAAACTGGATGATCTGGATGGCTTTGCTGAGGGGGGAATCATCGACCAGGAGACCGTCAATGATGGTGAGGAGAACCACTTTTGTTCGGCACTTTTCATCTTCTCCATGTTTCTTGAATTTAGTCAGCAAACACAGGTTCCAAACAAGAGTGACAGTGTTATCAAGGAGCCTTTTCGCTCATTTTTTCATTCCGTTTTTGTTTCCTGACCATTTTTTGTAAACAACTGAGATTGGAGGAGCTTGGCAGGTAAAATCCTTGGTATTTGTTAACCTTTCAGAGGTTTGTTTGTGTTTTCAGAGTGGGAGGCCGCCAAGAGTTCGGAATCAGCCAAGGAAACTACCAGTCAAGCTGTCAGCACTGAGACGACGGCGGCATCAAACACCCAAACTGAGACTTACACCCAGCAAGTTACCTTGATGCCTGTACAGGTACCGAAAATCATCCACCAAAAATCATAGTTACACTGGTTTTTAGTGGCTTTGCCCATTTTTGTTAGCATGACTAGTACGATTTACAACCTTGGTTAGCATCTGTTTTCCTTTTGTTTGGATCAACAAGCACTGAGCTTTGTTCTCTATTCATGTTCATTTTGTAATGCATCCACCTCATGCAGCTCCCAGTGGCTCAAACAGTTCCCAGTGCAGTTGGTCTGGTGCCTCCGACTTTCCCCGTCACTATGGGCATACCCCCACCAGGCTATGGACCACCACCACCCTTCATAAGGGCAGGCTTCAATGCCTCTCAGCCTCCACCTGGTACATTTTTTTTTGTGTATGGCCTCGTAAATATAAGTCAACAAAAGATTTACAAGCTCACTCAAAAACATCTTTCTGTTTTGCAGGTTTTATGCAGGCCGCGCACACCGCCGGCATGGCCTCAGTTACCACTTGTAAGTATTTATGACTTGCAAAGTGCAGCACATAAATTGTCACAATAGAGGGCCCTTTTTGATCCGCGCTTTGTGAAATTTGTTTACTCTTTTGCTCACCAATAGCTCTAGTGCAGCCTTCAATGGCCTCCAGCCAGGATGCTGTCAAGGAGTCTCCGTTCGGTGCTATGATTCCTCCGACCAGCACGCTCCCCGGCAGCTTCATGCCCTCAGCCATCCCCGGAGCTGGTGTGTTCAACCCAGTTGGCATCCAACCCCAGCAAGCCTCCAATGACAAAAATCAACAGTCCGCAGAGGGTATGGATGCTGCAGAGATTACTCTGCAAGGTGAGACAATACAAAGAGAGGAGGAAGAAATTACTCACTTTGACATGTACTTCTTTTTCTTCCTAAAATAGTTTTTTTATGTGGGCTTGAGTTATTTGTAACGTCTCCTTCTTCCCCAGGTATGCAGAATGCAGTTCGCAGTGGGATGGGTCTGCTCGGAATGCACCCACTGCATCAATCTGGTCTGGGTGGGCAAAGAATGCCCGGCCTGCTTCCCCTCGATGTGCGACCGAACCTCCTCCAACCTGGGGCAGCTGCCCGCTTCCCACTTTTGATGCAGCAGAGCGCTGCCCAGCAGGCCGCCAGCCTCCTCGATGGTTCCATCCAGGCCCAGGCTCGTGCGAGGGCTCCCTTCCCCCAGCTGGACCCCTTCAACAGGGCGGCAAACATCCCCAACGAAAGCATATCCAAGACCGAGGACGAACCGGTGTCTGGAACTGACGAAGGCAAAGACCAGGACTACCGCTTTCCTCCGATGGAAAAGCAGGGCACAGGCTTGCTGCGGACCCCCCCGGTCGAGCACAGGGATTCCCTGGGAGGTTCCGGTGCAGCGGCAGTCGGCGGAGGAGCGCGGCCCCCCTTGCTCCAGACCCCTGGGAGCCAGCCAGCGAGATCCAGCCTGGTTGGGCGTCTGCAGGCTCTAGCGGGCTTCACACCTGACAACCGGTGGAATCAGGCCAGAGGGGACTTCGACGAGAGAGACGGCATGCGAGGAGTGCCGCAGGCCGCAGGTGGTCCAAAAGGCTTCCAGGAGGAACGCCCCACATCTGGGCCGAATTTCCCCAATCGCTTCGAGAACCGCCCGGGAACGACGGGGGCTGCAGCTGGTGTCAGTGTAAATACTGGAGCTGTGGGAGGCCCGCCAACCTGGAACCGTAGCGGCGGTGCCGCGGCCCCCTTCGACACTGAGCTGCACCAGGACCTAGATGAGCGGAGACGCCCGTGGGACAGGCAGAGGGACCGAGACGAAAGAGATTTCGACTTCAGGCGGGAGATGAACGGTAATCGCCACAGTCGCGAGCGGGAGCGCGACAGAGACAGGGAGCGAGGCCGAGAGCGCACCCGAGAGCACGAACGCGACAGAGACCACGACAAGGACCGGGACCGTGAGAGGGAGCGCGAACGCGGAGGCTGGACCCCTCTTCTCCCCCTCCCGACACCGCTTCTCCCCACGCCGCCACTTAATCCCAACCTGACTCTGCACCAAGGCAAACTGCTGGCCCCACTCAAGTTGAATCCTCAGATTCAGCAACGGTTCCAGTCGCCGCTTTTGCCGCAAGCTCAGGCCAAACCCTCTGTGTTAGGTGGGAACCAGCAAGTCCCTCAGCTTCAGATCAAGTCTCCTCCCCCTCCAACTCAGAGCCCAGCCGCTGATTCCAAGCCCCAGACAGACCCCCATTCATCGTCTGAGGCGCCTCCATCCTCGGTCCATTCGCCTGACGACATGGTCCAGAGTCCAGTGGCCGAGGCTCCCGTTCAGTCCGAGTCATCCCCGCAAACAGAGACTCCTTCCCCCTCAGAGTCGCCACCCCAGTCGACAGCGCAGACCCCCCCCAAAACCGCGTCCTCTCCAGAGCCAGAGACCCCCAGCCTTGCCTCTGTGCTTCCTGAGGCTTCTCCCCAGGACTCACCTGTGGCCTTCATGCAAGCTGCAAGCGCCGCAGAAGAAACGAGTCAGTCCGCGGGGGATGAGGGGAGCCCGTTGAAAGACGAAGAGGAGGAGTCTCTGGACAGAGCCTCCTCGCCCGAGCCACAGTGGGCCAATGGACCTGGAATGGACAGTGTCGCTGTAGCCGAGCCCACTCCCGAGGCGTCTCCCGAGGCCTCTCCGGAGCCCTCACCAGAGCCCGCTCGCGAGCCGACCCCTGACCCTCCTGTTGATTGTTTGCCCCCCGACAGTGAACCGGAGCCCCAGCAGGAGCAGGTTGCCTCTCCTAAGGACGTAGACAGTGAACAGAGTGAGCCTGTGGAGGAAGCTGCGAGTCAGCCAGTGGTAGACACTGTCACAGACACTGAGGGGACATAATCATCACTCAGTAGGTAAAAGATCATTTTGTATAGTTGTCTCTTCTTCTCTGTACTCATGTCGGCAAACTACCACCACCACCACCACCACCACACGGGACACGACGAACACTGACTCACAGCAGTTCTTGTCTGATAACCAGTAACAAATGATTTTATCTCTCACAAATACCATTGTAACAAAAATAGAAAGGCTCGTTAGCTGATTTATGAATAGTCCTTTTGTTTGTACTCGATTTCCTTTTTTCTTTTTTTAAGTTGTAACGCAACGCACCCGTTTTAATTAATATAAGCGTGTTGGATTTTATTGAACTGCCTGCCAAAATGTTTTCAATTGTATATGGGAAAAATTAGCTTTGACCTTCCTATGGAAGAAAGTGAGAAATCCTGGCTGAGTGACAATAGATTGAATGGAGATATACTTGAAAATGGCAGCTGCTGGCCCCGTTTCTGTCTTCTCTTCTCTTAAGATGCTGCTGCAACGTTTTCACTGAACGATTTTACGGTGTCCCACAGTGCTTCAAAGCTGAGCAAATGGCCCACATCGTGTGTGACCAATACAGCTGCCTTTTAATTGAGGGGGGGGGTGGGGGAGAAATTTGAAAATATGACATGTGTTCCCAAAATAAATGTCTGTAATTTGTTTTAATCAAACCGTGAACTCCAACGGAAATCACATTGCCATGGGGGGGAGAAAAAGAAAATGGACAGAGGGCGGGGGATGTTCGTATGTCGGCTGCATATTGTTTTAGTTTGAAATAAACATGCTTTGTCTGTTCTACAAACACATGCTTTAGGACTGTTTTCTGACCCGGGACTGGTGCAACGTAGACCGCTTTCCAGCCTCGTGCGCACTGTGTGCTGTCCCCTCAGTCCGTTCGATGTGCTCGTGACTCACGTTGCTGCTTTTCCTTCCATCCGCGGAGCACTTCTGTTGGATGCAACCGTGGGACTCGTAGTGTTTTTGTTCTTTTCTTTTAAGTATAGAATTACGCCCCCCCCCCCCCTCCCCCCATGCCTTTTTTTGCTGGGTGACTCTTGCGGATGGGATTGTGCCTTTTTTTTGGTGGGTGCGATTCAGGAGTGTCAGAGCGCGCTCTCGAAGCATTGACCGGCACAGATCTGACTGAAGGTGCCGTTCGGATGGTAGATGGGCAGTTTGTACAGCGTTCACCTAGAGGAGAGAACAATCTCCCCCCCCCCACCGTTCTGTGCATGCAGGCCTGTCGCCGTGTTTTAACCTCCCTGTCTCTTCTTCATCTCATACTTGTAGTGGGTTGTTTTTTTTTGTTTGCTTTGTTCACACACTACCACAGATCCATAGTCTGCTGTTCTCTCAGACCAAATGTCTACCGCAGGAGTTGTATGTTGAATAAAAGACGAAGGTGCATAAGAAGTTAACCCCTGTTATTGTCATGAATTGTAATTTAGCCCCTTCAAATTATTTACTCGCACGACATGCTGCCTTTACGCTCTTACGGTGGAACTAGAATCACCTCTAAATCATTCGAGGAGTTCCCGAGTCCTCTGGCTGCTCCCAAGTTCCTTCATCTTTCTTTAATGAGCACTTGGAAGGACCTTTTGAAATACACGTCCTTACTTTAAATCCATCTTTTCTCGTTCTTGTCCACTTGCCTGAGAAGTCATCCCTCGAGATCAATGCAGCACTGATCCCGTTCTTGCCGTTGGCACACCTACAAATGAAGGTGGACGTTAACAGAAAAATCTCTCTCCAGCTGGAAGATAATTATCTCAATCCATGCATTTGACTCACAGAACCTTCCCACAGGGGGGGGAATGTCCATATATTATGAGGAAGAAGCCATCTGGCTCTTGGTTCCCTGGAACAAAAGCAGATGACATTGTACAAAAGAAATGCGGAGGAGACGGAGGCCGTGCCTCCACCTCCCCTCCACCTTTGCGCCCTGCATCGCCAGGGACCCGGTTACTGGAGCTGGAGGAGGTGCTTACTCAGCGCTCCCTGGCACCGCGCTCCTCTCCGTTACATCCTGGCCAGTGTCAGGAAACACGAGCGAGAGGATTTATTTCAACAATCGCCTCCATCGCGGGCGTCAGCTCGTGCCGTTTCAGCACTTTTTAACTCGCTAATGAAACAACACGGAGGAAAGAGCGGAGCGCCGTTCTGCATAATGTCCACCAATTACACACGATCTCGCTCGTCCAAACATATATATTTTATAGCCGTGGACTCGGCCTCTCGTAGCCTGATCAGGAAGGGACGATAAAGCTTTGCGAGAAGCGTCTCAGTCGCGCGTGTTCTCGTGTGAGTCGCCCCATCAATCCAGGCGCTCTCACCTGGATCCCCGAGAGGCCCGGGGCAGCCCGCCAATGTCCAGCCAGCCCCCTCCCGCCAGAAAAGATTCGGCAGGCTGAGACTTTGAATCAACCCGCTATCAGCCCTCGGACAGACACTCGTGCATGCGGCGGTCGGCGTGCACCCGCATCCCAATGAAAATCAGGCCTCGCCTTGCCAAGGCCTGATATCCTCCGCACGCCTATCCCTCAGTTTTAGCTGGAATTGATGAGGGAACCTCATCACTTGGGTGATCGAGGAATGGGTGTGTCACTCCCCCCCCCCCCCTCCGTGTCTCGTACCTCAAAGCCTGAGTGGCCACAGACCTCAGCGTGAGTCTGATGGTATCGACTGTGCCGGGCCATTTGCACATCATAGCCTGGCTTTGAATGCTCGCCAGGCCCGTGGGAAAAGGGGCGAAGCAGGCCTGACCTTTAGCTGACGATTAGCCCAGCATGGGCGGCTCGTGAGAGCACCCAAAACATAATGGCATGAAATAATGACGCACGGGCTGCCGGTGCCTGTGGCTAATGTGTGGTTTTTCGACGGTGGGTCGGGATCCGGAGAAAGTTTCCTGCTGTGAGGAAGTCAATTAGACAGAGTGGTGTGTTTAGGCTTGTAAATGGCTTTTACTGCTCCGTGTGGGGCGGGGCGGGCAGATTTCCCGCTCTCCCATTGGCTGCACTTCAAGAACCGGCTCATTCTTTTGAGGAAGATTTTCTCATTAGTTATGAATGTTAAAGAGCGGCGTTGTGCGTCTCCTGGGCAGACTTTCAGTACCGCGTCCGACCATGTGAGGTCAGTGTGGCACTGCACCACTCGTCAGCATGGCCCAGACAGAGCGTGTATGTGTGTGTGTGTGTGTATGCCCTCTCATTGCTTTCTTGGAGTGCGACAGCTCAGAATCTGCAGTGCTCACCTCTCCTACCTTCTGTTCTCCGCTCTCTCACCGCCGCTGCCGAAGCAAATCCCCCCCCCACCCTCTTCCTTTGAAACCTCCAGCTTAGCTGAAGTTTAAAGGCGCTGAAAATCGGTGATCCCAACAGGATCTGTACGGTTCCACCTCAGGAAAATTAATTCATCAGATTTTGGTTTTTTTTTACCTGTTTCCGAATCAATAAGATAGCGGTGTGATAAAGCGCACCGAGGTCCCTTTTTTTGCGTGAGACTTGGCTCGCCGCCGCAGCTCCTCAGTCTCTTGCTGCATTCTTAATTGATTCGAGCTATTGATTAGGCCTCCCGAAGCCTCCCCCGGACGAAAGTCGGCCTCGATCTGCCGCTGCCAGATACCCAGATATCATATTCGCACAGAGTGGTTGTGTGTGCCGAACGGAAGGAGACGGAGTGTCTGTGCTGGAGTGAGCGCCAGCACAGATTTCATGAGCAGCGAAGACGGACTTAGAGGAAGGGGGAAAAAAATAACAGAAGAGGAGCCATCTATCTTCTGTCCACCT
>JASSRZ010000051.1:1631935-1662505 GCA_032164315.1 Malacoctenus gilli | reverse complement strand
CACACACACACACACACACACACACACACACACACACACACACACACACACAAACACACACACACACACACACACGCACACACACACACACAGTAGCACGCATTCAAGTGCGTTACAGGGGCATTTCCCCCAAACAGGTTTCACACAGCGATTAGTGCACTCCAGTGAGCTTCGCATTAACCTATGACACAGTTTTGGGGACAGTAACTAGGTCGTGAACTTCACTGCTGGGAAAAGTCCACACGCAAAGTTGTGTTGGCTTAAGCGCACGCACGCTCGCAACAGGTGGTAAACCTGTTTGGAAGTGCCGAGCGGCAGGTGGTGTCCGGCATTGCCTCGGCCCACCCCCCCCCCCCCCCTCCAGACGCGCACACACCAAGCAGGACTTGGTGTTAATGGTCGCATGAAATTTTCTTTCCCCCTCAGGTGTGGCTGTTTATGGGCTGCTTTAATAAAACAAAGGCAGAAACAATTAGGCCAAACCTGTGGTTGGTTATTAAAAGAGGGTCAGCTTCGACACCTTAATCTGCACAAACGAAGGAGCCTCTCTGGCTGTGTGCACTTAGAAAATAACATTGTATTTGTAAAAACAACACTTCAACAACCGTTTATGTGTGTGTGTGTTTGTGTGTGTGTGTGTGTGTGTGTGTGTGTGTGTGTGTGTGTGTGTGTGTCGTCACCAGCTGTCTCGCTCATCACTGGTGCTTTCAGGATGCTGAGCAGCCAGAGGAGCTCAGATTCTTCCCGTCTTATCAGCGCAGTGGACAGTAACAGATGCTGCGGGCCATTCCCGGCTCTTTCAGTCAAACACTTCCTGGTTACGCTGAAAAAATCCGAGATCGCAGTCATTCTCGAAAGCTCACCCGCTTGTTTCCCAGCGAGCTCGCCCTCATTTGACCAGCAGCCAGAGAGCGTCACTCCCAGCGAGCAGCCTGACGTCAGAGCGTGGTGTCTGTACTCGCAGGTTTACATTTGCTCTCCTCGCCAGTGAGCTCATCAGTAAAGCTGCACAGCCACCGGCGTGGGGGAGGATCCATCCCGATCCGTGTCTGCTCGAGCGTTGAACGTTTACGCGGTGAATGTGCACAAACATGCGTGTGCGTGGGCTCCAGGAGCAGCACGGCGCGTCCAAACACTGCTGATTCCACCTGATGGATGGTTTGTTTGGCCCCTTCAGCCTGTGGTCCCGTGTTTACGGGGCTCTGATGTAGGTCTGCAACCTGACGCTGACAATCCGGGCCGCTTTATCGTGCCATCTCCAGCCGTCCAGGCCGGCCAGGCCCGGCTGGCTCGGTTAGGAGGCGAGCCTGCTCGGTGGGCAGTGTGATGCGAATACTAAAACCTCTCCGGTGAATCATCACTCTCCATTTTCACTTTAAACAGAGGGAAATTGCATTCCTGCGCTGCGTAATGCATATATAATGGGGTTTGGATTTATCGCCTCAGAACGGTCCGCGGCAACAGAAAGTGCAGTCCCCCAAATTTGTTTCAAACAAGTTCATCATCCCTTTTTCTGCTGTGGGGAGGGTTCTTTAAAGGTTAGAGCCATCAGTTCTGCTGTATTGTAGTCAGTTTAATGCCTCCAAACAAGAGGACTTCTCGTGCAGCAACCTAAACATGTCTGCTCCGAATTCAAAGAGAGGCCACTTTCGATGACTATCTGCCTTTTCATCGCGCAACCGGAGCTCTTAACCGAAGTGATCTTTGAGGTAAAGAAAAGACAGTAATAAGGACATGGATTGCCTCAGGTAATGGACACTAATGGGTTGTCTCACATCACCTCTTTTGTTAACCTTGACCACAACGAACAAACCAGCCAGACAAGCCCAGACTGATCTAACCACCTCTAATTGAGTTAAAGCGTCATCTTGGCTTTGTCTGTCAGTTTAGGGGAGGGGGGGGTGTATGACTATGATGTTCAGACCGTGGCAGGACCCTTTAGCTGGGCCCCCCCTCCATCATTGCCTGATTCGCAGTCCTTCAACAATTTAGATTTTTACATTTACTGTCCTATAATCTGACAGTTTCGTAAGCTTTTTGGTCAAACGAATAATGCTCAATAATGTGAGCGAGCTGAGTGATTCGTGCTCGCTTCGGCCCGACTGTGATCGACACTTGGACCCTTAATGGGCCATAAAAGGCGAGACGCTGCCAGTTGGAGTCTTGGTTTACTGCAAACATATGGCCCAGTTTGGCAGGAGGAGGCGGCATTTGAATATTCTGTTACCTTCCACGGGCCGTCCGGACTCGAGCTGCATGTCAGCGAGACATCAGCCGCTCGGGGAGCCAAACAGATTTTTTAAATCAAGCTTTTTCGCCTTCCTGGAACCCGTGAGTAAGGCTCTTGGACCAGGGGGTGGGGGAGGCCACAAGGGCAAGCCCCCACCGTGGCGTCAGAGCTCCTCAAGAATGCAGAGAGGGATTAATGCATGCCTGTGGCAGTGATGGATGGGACTGGGAGCAACACACACACACACACACACACACACACACACACACACACACAGACATAGACCCAGAGAGCATCTGGATGCAGACTGTTTGGCCCTCCCCTGCAGCCGTATGTGCCAGCCGAGCAGGTGTGTGCGTCCGTGTGTGTTTGCGAGCGAGTGTGTATATGCTGGGACAAAGCCAGACCGGGTTGTTTGGCCCACTACCCCAGATAGAGCTGTGCTCAGCAGCCATGTACCGTTTTTTTTCTATGAAGGCAGCTCTTTTATTGTGGTAGTTCACCTCCGGGACACTTGGAGGGATTCACTTAGTCCACCTCAAAATCGCAGATGAATCGATTTCCCGCTCCTTCGGTCGTTTTTTTTCTCTTCTTTAACTCTGCCTCTTATAGTGATTGATGTGTGTGTTACTGTGCTTCCACATGCCGTCAGCAGCGCCACATCGATTCCTTCAGACGCGCACCTTCTCCCAAACCTGCGCGCCATTGTTTGTCGGGGGAACCTCTGGTGGTTCTGCGTGACCTCCAAACAGGAAACAACCTGATTTTTTTTTTTCCTCCTTCTTCTTTCTTTTGCGCCGCGGCGGTCAATGATCCCTGATGGATCACCTCGGGGAGTCAGGAGTGCGTCTCACATGGCTGCCACTGCACACGACAGTGGCGGCGGCGACGATAATGAGTGAGTGAGTCGTGGGCTGATCGTATTAATCACCGGCGCTCACTCCGCGGAGTGTGTGACGGATTATCCCGCAGCGCACAAAGGACAGCCACAGTCACTTCCAGTGCAGATAATGCAGTTTGTGAATGGCTTTAATGAATTAGCGTCAAGCAGACGCACGCGTTAAAGGCTATATGGCGTCGCGGTGATCGGGAAAAACAGTCGGGTCCATATTGATGATGCCCTCCGTTCAGACTGCCCTTTCTGAAGGTCGCCAACTCGCTTCGTTGCTCTTTTTCCCCCCTTTTTCTCCGCCTCAAAGGCACTTTTCCTTCCTATCTCCCATCAGCAGGGAGATAATTAGATATCTCCGCTCTTCCCTGGACTGAGGAAGATGTATGCGCCGCCCCGCCTTCCCGGCCACGTCCGGCCCGGCGCTTGTTTTCCCAGGAGCTTCGGGGTCTCCTGGCTGACACTGGGGCGGCTCCGGTGTGTTCGGGCTTTAATGTTTTATAGCCGCCTCCTGCCAGTCATCCTGTTACGCACGAGGGGGTGATGGGGCCACATAAAACAGGAAAAAAAGGGAGGAGAGATTGAAATCTTACCTTTTTGAAAGCTTAAATGCGGTGGTAAATTTAAAATGTTGGGGATATAGCTGAAACGTCGTCAGTAAAGACTGATAATTGAAACCAAATGTTGCCAATAAAGATGGAGCATCACACATAAAGATTAGATGGTGAATACGAGCACTTTACGTTGCAAGCTGGAGTGAAATGTTGCCGATAAGGCACAAATGAGACGAAGTATCACCAATGAAGGCAAAATGTTTACTGCGAATGTTTTTAACCAAAACTAACAACAAAAAGCAGAGAAGCCCCAAACTTGCTCTACTGTAATAAGAATGAAGGCAAAATGTTGTGATGTGAAGAACAAAGTATTTTGAGTCAGTTTCATGCTGATTATTTGAAATTCTTTCCGTATTGAAATTTAAAGGAGGTCAAAGCTATAATTTTGCAAAGTAATCGGCCCCTCAGTCCCATGTTCTCGCTGCATCATTTCCATGAACTGTAACTTTCACTTGAAGTCTCCCAAGGACTTCCTTTGCTTTGACATGACGAGGTGAGACTGGCATGAAGGTGAGCAAGCATCCTGGCAAAGCTGCAGCACAGATGTTGAAGGCTGTGTGTGTATGTGTGTGTCTGTGTGTGTGTGTGCTGATTGTAGTGGAAAATCCATCCAGCTAAATAGTGGGAACACCAGTCAGTCCTGAAGCCAGATGCTGCCCCGCAGAGACAGGTTGAAGTGCGCTCCATGTATGAGCACGTCCCTTTTTTTTCTTCCATCCTGAGATCTAACCCTCGAAACGACCTTCCTCTCCGTCCATTAAGCTGCTTAATTGGCAGAGACGCTGATGGAAGGCTGATTTGCACCTGCAGTTGCCAAGCTGCTCGCCCGCTATCACACAGTCACGCCCGCTTCATCTTCTGCGAGAGCCGTCAAAGCACACCAACAAGCAGAAAATGCACACGCTTCCACAGTGCTGCATGGCTGCAGTCTCCTCCAAGCAAAGGGGGCTCGTACGTTGTCCACACCGAGCTCCATGCTTCTGATTTGGGTGCATTTCGGCTTTAACTCGTCTGCAATAGTCGCCTAAAGGTCCACCTGGATTCTTGACCCTCTAAAAATGAATGTGAAGGGATAAGGAACCGACATGGGGGAGGAACCCGTCACCAAACAAAAGAGCCGACCTTTCACCCCGACTGAGAGCATCCCAGCCCGAGTAAATTCCATCAGTCGACTCCCCCCGCGCCCCCCAACGCACCGGTTATCATTCCCAACGCATCTCCAGCCCGCCTGATATTTTGCAGTCTGCGTTCGTAGGTGGGGCAGCGTGCTAATCGCTGCTAAAATGAGCAATTAGCATGTATTTATTTCCTCCCCGGTGGAGGCTTCCCTTTCACAAATTGCCGCCGAACGCCGTCCCCGGAGAAGCAGATAATCAATGGCATCAGCCCATAAAAACGGCCTCCAGCCACGAGAGCGTCTCCATCATGCTGTTTATGAGGGAGGCGAGAAATAATAAGGCGCTAACTGAAATCTCATAATTCACCCGACGACCCCCCCCCCTCCCCCTCTTCGCCCCCTCTCCCTGTCCCCATTCGTCAGCTCGGGCCCCCTCCCCGAGCACTGCTCCGCGGGCGAGATAGATTATTGCAGGTAATCTGTGGGAGATTAGGCGTGACATAATTGATGTATTTTACATATAAATAACATTTTACACGAAAAGTTAATTCCCCCCACAGGAGTGCATTAATAAACAAACGTCTCTTTCCAAACGTACGCGGCGCTTTGCTGCTACGTCGCTGTTCACTCACTTGGATTGGAGTCGAAATGTGAGGAACAGAGGTGCCTTTTAGGCCCCGCCCATCCACGCGGAGACAGGTCGAGTCGCTGTAAGTTCCTGGTGCGCATAAAATGATATTCTGAACGAATTCATTCAGAATGGATTGATAGAAATGGGAAGATGTAGCGACGCTCTGTGTGAAGATCAAAGTGTTTCGCGAGGAGTCTTTGAATTGCCTTTGATGACACACTCTGAGGTCTTATCCGACCACCTAATGTCCTGCGTGTCCCGGCCGACGCACGCTCGGATCGTGACCTCTTAGTAAGGCTTTGGGGTCGTGTCGGTGTGAAAAAAGCTGCTTCAAAGTGTCTGAATCCGTAAATGAAGTCTTAGCTGCTGAAATTGTCCAATCAAAGCGAAATCTTGATCTCTTCCTCATCGCCCCTGTTTTTCTCACTCGCTTTCCGCTCCTGGGTAGAGCGCGCTCATTTGTATTTCCTTGAGTAGCGTCATTACGCATCGCAATGTGACCTTCCGCTTCTTCTCCCTGGTTCGGCGTCGGCGCAGCAGCTGTAAATGAAACTGGCATTTCGATGTGCGCCCGGAGCTTTGATACAGATGGATTTAATTTGGCTTAGGAGAGCGGCGCTTGTAGGAGTCTTAATTGATCATAATTGGAGGTCAGAGCATTTGGCCGGGTGGAATTAGCGCTAGCACCTGCTGGATATGAATATGCATTGCGCCGCCCCCTCCCCCCCTCCCCCGCCCTCCCTGCCTTCCCTTTCTTTCTCAGAGCTTCACTCTTTTCTCCTTTCAGGCCTCTCAGTCACTCCGAGCGTGTTGACCAAACCTTTGAGCCGCCTCCATCCACAGCCACACAAAGGCCTTTGAGAGCAGCTCCGACTGGGCCACGAGGGCCATTGTGCCGCTGACAATGTTGTTTGGGCCCGCCGCTGATATTGTGATGTCTCCATGTCAAGCAGCAGGCTGATGGACGGCTATCCCACAGCTGCTCGGGCAGCGTCGGGAGTGTCACGACTCCGGATGAGCCTTTTTTTTTCTCCTCGGGACTGAGATGAGTCGAGAGTCGGCACCGCGCCGTTTTTTTTTTTTTTTTTCCCCTCGCACTTCAGGCGCGCGTGTTTTCCATTTGGAGGAGTGGCGCGAGACGTCCCCGAACACCAATATTATTCTCTCAGAAACAAACAGCCGGCTCGTGTGTGAGGAACGGAGGGACCGGGGTCTGGCATGCGCCGCGCTGGCCTGATGTTATGTTGCGGCGTGGCTCTCTGGATGCGTCCAGTCCGACTGCGTGACCACAGTTATGCGACTCGTACACAAACGGAGGCACGTCTCCGTTCTGAGCTTGCAGACGCACTTTATTCTCTCGACAAAATGCGACCACGTCGGGTCCCGTTTGTTTCCTCCTGTGTAATTTCCTCTCTGGCTCCTGTTCATGCTCACACCAAACCTCCTCCCCCCTCCTCACAAGCATGATTTTTTTTCTCTCCCCCCCCCCGCCCCCTTTCTACTCTTCTTTGCACACACTCCCTTTCTGTCTCCACGGTAGCCCGCCGCCTCTCTGGCCTCCTCCTGTGGGGTCATTGCGGTATTTAGGGTCAGACAAGAGCTCCAGTCATCGCGCCCTCCCCGGTGCCTCCCTCAGGCATCGCTGCAGCCATTACACGCCAGCTTGTCTCGACCAATCGCCTCAAACGGCGGTGGAAAACCGCCTTGGCTCGCAGGAATCCCGGCATCTTTCCCCGAGCCAACGGAAAAGCTGGATATAGGAAAAACAACCCTGTTGAGTAGTGGAGGTTTTTTTTTTTTTTCCTTCTCTGCAGTGGAGCCTCGGACACGGATGAGAGCTATAAAACATCCACGCTTCCCCTTTTTCTTTTTTTTTTTCTTCTGAGCGAGCACTTCTGTCGAGAACTTTTTCACTTTTTCCCCTTCGCGCCCCGGCTTTTCCTCTCGGCGGCCCGTTGCCCAGGGTAACCCAGGAGGGAGCGTGATTCGCCCGCTCCCTCCAAAGCCGGGAGGGAGTTTCCACGTGTCCTCCAGTGTGTCTGAGTGTGCGCGCGTGTGTGAGTCAGATTCATGTTGTCTGAGCACGAGTGTGTGAGGGTGCATAAGTGTGTGTGTGTGTGCTGCTTTAAGACTCAACGAGCCTTCGCAGTGAGGATCCACTTTGAGATCAGAGAGCACCAGCGAGATTTCTCCTTTTCGCAAGCTCTTCAAAGAGCCTTTAGATTAAAGCCTGGGGGGGCCGCAGAGGTAAGTCATGTTGTGCTCCCTGTTTTATCACTCTTCTCTTTGTTTCTTGTGTTGACTGGGTGAGGAAGAGGTGGGGCTGAGGAGGCTGCATTGTTTCCTATTGTCCACATGCACAGGTGTGGGTTACTACTGTGTTTACATGAGAGGAGGGCTGTTAGTAGTTCCCACCTGTGACTATTTTATCACCCGTGAATGCTCGATCTATTTTGCAGCAGGGGTCGATCTCCTGACACACTCTCGTGTCGTAACTGAATTCGACAAACTTACCACCGCGTCTAAACTTTACGCGTGATGCTCCTGTCGCTGGGTGCCCGTGCGTTGTTGAGCACGTTGTCTAACAGTGCAAAGAAAACCCCCAAACTGTATTTTTTTTTTCTTTCTTGGCATCACTCTGCGATTGTAGCACACGTGTATAAATCTTCCAGCAGGCTGCCGCGTCATTCTGGTGGGGAGCCAGGCTCGGAGCTTCTGAATGTATAATGAAAAAGTCCGAAAGACACTTAACAAGCCGTTTGATGGATGCTCGGTGGCTTTGGCTGCATCCACCGCACAGTAATGTGGGCCTTCAGCGGGTGATTCATAGACAGACGTTTGTACTCATAAGCAAACAACTGCACAATACTTTACATCTGCTACACGAGACAAAAACTCAGTGGGGGGGGGGGGCTGCATGGTCCTTGGCACCGATACCGCCATGTTTTTTTTCTCTTCTTCTTTGCTTTCTGTTGTTTTTTTTTCTTGTGTGTTGCTTTGCATAAGTTTGAATCCGACTCCTTGGCCGCGCTGTTCCTTTAAGAGCTCGGCCGCGGCGGTGCCGGAGTGATAAGGGACGGGTCCCGTGGGGTGCGACTTGACAGGAGGAAGCCGGCGCGATTGTGTTCGGAGTCGCGGCCGACAATGAATGACCTCATGGCTCACGGCATGTTGGAATAAAGCCGCAAGGAAAGGAACTTGTTGGCACCTCGCGTTGCACGCGATTAGTTTCGTCATCGGCGTGACCGATTTTATGGATTCTTTCGGTCTCAAGTTTAAAATCAGGTTCAAGAGAGTTGGAACCGGGCCTGCACGTACAGGTCCATGAAAGAGCTCGCAGCCTCCGGTACGAGTGCACGGTGGTCTTCATGAAGGAAAAAGCCGTCTGCTTCCGTTCCGATTCATGCACCTACTGTGTTTATACCCGGGTGAGGTGTGGCCCCCGCTCCTCGCCGTTCTCCCAAGCTCCAGACTCAAGACGCACACGGTGACAGACTAAACATCAGCGGCCCTGCGTGGGAGTCACCCGGGGGCAGCCCGAGAAGAATACCAGGTCACGGGTTGCGCTGCAGAATGGACAGGGTGGCAGTGGTCCCCCGGCCCCCGAGCAGATGGCCTGTAGGAAGCCTTTTGACAGGGATAACAGAGAAGTGGGGGGGGGGGGGGGAGCGCTGAAGACTGGGCGTAGTGGTTGGCGGCTAAAAGGAAGACTTGTCGTGTTGTTCTCTCCAAACACTCGCACAATACTCCGGTTCAGCCCGCGGCAGACGGCGGCCGTGCGCGTCTTTGGGTTGGTGCGTCGGCACGCCTTTGAGCCCCCTTTCAGACGCGGAGCCCCGCGTCGCCTGAATGAACCGAGCGAGGACGCCGCCGGTAGCGGTGCTGAGAGAGAGCAGTCATTGTGACAAGTTGGACAAGCGGCTTTATTTCGACTCGCTGTGAAGTCAGCAGCTGGTTTTGGTCCGGAAAGAGCATTGTTTGGCATTTCTTCATTCAGACGGGGTGGACGAGAGCCTGACTTTGGGACTTGTGCCTGAACAAGGATCTTCTGCTTAATTAGACTCATTGAAATGTGATGACGGTGAACAGAAGTTGATTTCGGGTGGCGAGGGGTTAAAGCCAGGGCCTGTTTTCCCCTCGCCTTCCATATAAACCCTCCTGTTTCTATCTTGTCTCCACTGTTTGGTTACGTCGGCGCAGGATCTCTCCTGGTTTCGCTGCCGCTTATGTTCAGCCTCGTTTCCCTTTAACTCCTGACGAAGGGAGCGTTTGGTTAATCCCCCTGATCAGCTCAGAGGGATGGTTCAAGTTCATTACCAGACATGCACGTCCCCCGGCCAAGTTTCCGCTGCACCTTCGAGCGCTACTTTCTCCGCGCTCTCGCCAGCACGGCTGCGGGAGGAGCCGCTTTTCTTCCCCCGTACCGGCGTCCGCTTTGCGTTTCTGGATCCGTGCCCTGCCGTTGAACCCGGGGGACGCGGCACCAGGTAAAGCGTGGAGATCCCTCGAGGACCCTCTCCTGACATTCATGTATCGACGCCGCTTTTCAACGGGAGTCCATTTACTCAGTCAACACTAGTTAATCTCGCCTTCGAAGTCAAGGTGCATCCAAGCTAGAGAAGATCACCTCCTAATGCTACAGATCGCTTAATCCACAAGGTTAGGGCTTTTTGCAGTGGGCTGTTTACACTGTAACCTTACACATGCTGTACGTGTGCTGCGAGGCTTAGTGGAGTTAGCGCTCGCCGAGAGCCCTCTCTCCGAGTCGGAGCCACATGCACATACAGGGGGGTTAGGTTACACACACACAGGCAAAGTCAGGCTGCCTCGAGATGCTGCCGGACGGCCTGCCGGCACCGCAAAAGAGCTCTTTCTTGCCGCGGCCCCCGCTCCCCCCCTGTTCCCCGCAACTCTCCTCTGACAAATTTGGCAATGAGGAGTGAAGAAAAAAAAGGGGGGGGGGGCAAACTCAGAATCCAGGGTTTAAAAATAAACAGACGGGTAAACTGAAGTCAGCTTTGTCAAAACTTTCCCAAACCGGACCGAGGGGCGACGTCATCCACTTGCGGGGAGGTGGAAAAATGCAGCGCATGTTTGGTTTGGGCGTCTGATTGGGGGAGAGTTGCATTCGGAGGGGGGGGGCAAATTTTAAACCGAGTCATCCTGTTGCGCCAGGGTGGCGTTGCTCCACTGTGCAGCCTCGTACAGCCCCCCCCCCCAAAAAAAACCCAGCGAATGTGACTCAGACTGGCCTCATACGTTGGAGTGGAACCTTGCCGAGAGTGGCCGTCGCTTCTCAGGGGTCCACTGTCCTAGTTGCTGTCCAGTATACACGCTGGTGAACCCCCGTGAAGAGTAACAGTGTGAGGATCTCAGAGACAGGGGTTGTTTTTGTGTGTGTGTGTGTGTTTGGGCAGTGCGCTGATTGGTTTATCTCTGTGAGAAACGAGCAGTGTCCTCTGTCCTCTGCCAACTGTGGAGGATTAGGTCCCTCAAACAGGCACACCTGTTATCAAACACGGAGCTCATCACATGCAGCAAACGACGGCGCCGCGGTGCGGAGAGCAACCGAGGACTAAGTCAACTTCTCCCTGTGTGTTTCAGATAAAGCCAGATGACGGACCGATGAGTTTATTTTGAGACATGAGGCGGAGAGAACTGCGCGCGTAGAAGTTCCACTCCCACGACGAGAGCCCTTCACAGAGGTGAGTCCCGACAACTGCGACCTTCAGAAGTGGGGATTTCAACTCCCCATTCAAAGAAATTACATTTCTGTCTTGTCTTCACTTATTCAAACTGTTTTCGGATGAACGTTATGTTCAAATCTAAAATATGCTTTGGCCCTCAGCTGGAAAAAAGGTGTCGCATCCGTTCAACATGAACTGTTTCTTTCAGTTCCTAATCTACTTGTGCTAATTCGAACACCTGAATGCTGTTTGTGGCGTTTGGCCCTCGCTGCACCTATTATGTAACGCCATGACAGAGCGGCTGCGGCGAGTACATCCACCGTGTCCCCCCGCCCGCCCGCCTCCCCTGCAGTTCGCCTTCCTTAAGCCCTGTAATGAAATATCTGTCCGGTCACGGCTTTCTGTCGCTGATGTAAACGCGGCGCGGAGCGCCTGGAAGTGATTTTCCCCCCATTGTTCTCGCGGTCGTCACGGGTAACAACCGCGACGGGTTTAAACGCCGGCTCGGCTCTCCTGGCTCTGCCGTGGGAAGAGCAGACGCGGGTCGTCAGACAGACAGACAGAGGTGGGGGCAACAACTCGCACCTTGGCGGCTGGACGGGGTAGAACCGGTCCAAGCCGTTCACGTGGAAGAGCATCAGGAAAACGTTCGACCTGCCGCTGTTTTCGCCCTGGAAACAGTCGCTGCAAACAAAACGACTGTGTATGGTCTGACTTTATGTGAGCCATTATTGTTTATGAGTAATAAGTTAATTTTATGTCTCCGACAAGTAGTCATTATGTCATTCGGTGCCATATACATTATCGTGCCATATGTGATGACCATGGATTTTCCAGTCGTGCCCTGCTGATGACATTACGAGTGCATTTGTTCTGTTTGAATGTGTTTCTCCAGATCAGCATGGGGAACTCAGAGAGCCAGTACAGCATTCAGGGCCCCAAAGGCACCAGCTTTATCTTCCCCGGGAAACAGAAGCCATATTCACTGAAGCCCCGCTCGGCCAAAGATGACGCTCTGTCGCCGCACTCGTGGTGGAAAAACGCCCCAGCGGGCTCGGGATACAAAGCCAGGTGTGTCGGCCGCGGCTGCCTGTCCCCTCCCAAAAGCAGACAGCCTTACACCACCCGCCACTGCGACTGCGTCCCCAAAGGAGTGAGGGGAGGCAGCCCGGGCGAGCTGCGCTGGCACCGCTCGCCCGCGTGCGGGAAGCGGCGGCGGCACATGTTCGAGGACTACGACGACAACCCCTACGGCGGCCAGCTGAACGGGCACGCCCTGAACGCGCGCGGCGACGAGCGGGAGGTCCTGGAGGAGCAGAGCAGCCCGCGGGTGGTGATCAAGAAGGACGGCAGCCTGAGGGTGGAGTTCACCAACACCTCAGGGAACCCGCTTCTCCTCGACGGGGCCTCGGGCCCCGTCCAGCTCCTGAAGTTCTCCCCCAACTTGGAATCCTCCTCCACCCCCAGCCTTCCTGGGTCCAGCGGCAGCAGGCAGGACGACCACCGCGGCGGCCCGCCGCCCGCCTCCACCTCCTCCACGGCCAGGACCAGCAAGGGGAGCTCGCTGAGCTCCGACGGCTCCTGGTACGACTCTCCGTGGGGCCCCAGCACAGAGCTCTGCGAGCAGGATCAGGCTTGCCCTGCCGGTGGACCATTAGTGCCCTCACCCATCCACCAGCTGGACACCTTCGCAGAACAGTCCCCTCCGCTGTCCATCGCGGACCTCTACAGGGACCCGACGATGGCGGCGACCTTTCCCATCGTCGGCGACTTGTCGTCCCAGCTCCAGGAGCCCCCGGCAGGCCACAGGCCTCACAGGGCCTCCTTTGCGTCGGTGCTGGACGTCCCTCTGGAGGAAGATTGCCCCGAGGCCCGCCAGTACTCGTCGTACACGCTGCCCTGTCGCCGGCCCAAAGCCCACACCATCAGCGAGACCCTGGACCAGTTCCCGGATCCGGAGCCGCAGCAGGGGCAGGCCGGGAGCGAGTTCGGCTTCCAGAAGAAAGGCTCCATCAAGAACCGCATGAGGCGCTTCAGCGACTGGACGGGCAGCCTCACGCGCAAGAAGAGGAAGTCTCAGGTGAGTGTAGCTCTCCTCAGTTTCACAAGTCACACTCATTTAGTGCTCGGCAGTTCAACATCTCCATCACTGTATCACCAACAGGGCTCGTACAGAAGTCTGATCGGCACGGTACGTAAAGCTGTAGTTTGCGTGGATGGCTGTTCGCCCCAAAGCCCACCTCTTCTCCCCGCTATTTAGTCCCTCTGTAGCCCATCGTATCACCTTCCCATCGTGACGCCTTGTGGCTCCTCCATAACTGGCCCAAGGCAGCAGAGGACAGCAGTAGCAGCCACGTGCAGACGGTTCCCCACCTGGGCCAGGTTTGATTTGATTGTTAAGCCGCGGCGGTTGTCCTGGCACGGATGGGGGGAACCAACCAGCGTCCTCTGCTCCTTCGGCGCCACAACACCAGCTGTCTGAGGACAGGCCGCGGCGGGGGTGCAGTGAAATGAAAACTGGCGAGGCAGTCAGCGCCGGGACTTGTTTTTTGCGAGGACGGCGGACGGACACGAGCGGCTTTTGAATCGATGCGAGACGCGGTGAATCCTCGGAGGAGGAGGAGGAGGAGACGTCAGGTATGCAGGTGATTCTTGGGTGGCGGAATCCCGATTGTGTCGTTATGGTGAATAGTCGTGCACAGGAGGGTGCTTGATTTGTTTATTGGCTCTATTTGTTTAAGTGAGGATGTAATGTCCTGCTGGGTTGCGCATCTGTGCTTTATAGATGAATAATAACACGTTCAACATGTTTTTAAAGATTGGAGTTATTTGATACTGATGCAATGAGATCTGAGAATGAAGTGTTTGAGGCTGCGAGCACGCAGCCTTTCCTGGAAGTAAAGCGATCCCAGTGCCATACGGCCACAGGTCAGAGGAGGGGGTCGAAAATAGCCGCCGCTCCTCCGCGTGTCGCCCCCGCACGCGTTTAAACGCCGCGTCCCACTTCGCCGCGCGCAGCCGGCGCTCGTCCCAACTTCAGCTCGACACCCAAAAACATTTGTTTCAACTGAGCCTGAACTCGTGTCTGTCTTTGAGGCTTGAAAGCAACTGTTTCTGCATCGATTCGTTTTGCTTTGCCTTGTAAAAGTTTTAAGAACGCTGCTCGGCTACTGCCAAGAGAATAGCCGTAAGCCTCCGAGAGACTCTGCAGAGTGAAACTAAATCCTCGCTGAGGATTGAACCCCACCCCTGCTCTAATGTTAATGAATGACTTATGGTTGTTCTGCTTGTTGTGTGCAGATTTTCTGGGCTCCCCTCACGTTCCTTAGAGAATGAAGCCGCTAATAAGGATTGCTGTGCAGTCAGTCGGGACTCGCAGCAAAACAAAGGACAGAGTAGAACAATCGCCGCATTCAGAGGGAATCCCCCCCCCCTCCCCCCTTTTGCCTGTGTGAGAGTTTGTGAGCCTCTTCTTGTGCTCCAACTGCAGATAATCTGGAGCGAAATGGATGAGATACTTTGCCGTGACTCTGCCGCCCGACCCCGCCGTGACGGATACCTCGAAAACCCGACGGCTTTCGCTTCACTCCGCTAATGTCCCCGTAAAGCTGCTGCCTGCCATAACACCATGCTAATTTATGGCCATGTGCCGGCGGTTAACTGGTTTATTTACTTAGGATTTCTCCCCAACCTGAAGTTGGTAAATGGCTGCTTTAATTCAGCTGGGGAGATATTCAGAAGCAGTCGAAGGAGAGGAGAAAAACACAACCTGGAGTCTTGGATTAAGGACTCGATATGTCTGATGAAAGGGCGGTTAACTCAAATTGAAACCAATCACTTTCTCTTCTGGTCATTCACGTCACTGTGCTGCAAACTGACCTGGGAACTGAATCTCCATTGCGGGCTCTCCGGCTACAAATCCAAAATGCGCCATATATCTCCAGGCGCATCGATCAGTATCTCAGCCAGTTGCAGGGGGCCACCTCTCCACCTGGACGGTCCGAGGGGGTCACATTCTGACCCGCCGTGCCATCCTCCAGGAACCTGCTTGGCTAATGAGAAGCAGCTGGGTGAAAAGAGGAACTGAAAGAGGGCGCATACCTCTGGGCGTTCGCCGGCGAAAGGAAACCAAGGAAAGACCCACCCTGTGCACATTTTCCCTATGGCTAAACTACACAAATACTGCGTGGTCGGTGGCGGCAGGTGGATGCGATGGTTGAACGAGGGCTGTCCTCGGGTGAACACAGAGTTCACTCGGTTCGGTGCCGCTCTGGAAGTTGAAGGGGGGGGGGGGCTTCAAGCGTGTGGCATTTCACTAAGAATACACGCAGACGGCATGAAAAACACGGGTCGGGATGAAGGAGATCCGGACAAAGCCGAGCGGAACGCTCGAGCAAACAAAGGACGGGGGAGAATGAGCTCCCGCATGACGGCGCACGCTGCGCGTCTGCATGTCGAGGGCGCTCCACGGCGCTGCCGGCGGCGGAATCGATGCTGCAATCTAGTGGAGTGTAGGTAGGTTGTCATTAGGCATGAAAGGCTGCAATTCCATCAAGTGTTCATTTGGGGAATCGGGAAGCCACAGCAGACCTCAAATGACGTGAAATTGTCTGAGCCCGGAGGGTTCCTACCTCCCAGGTGCCATCACAGGGAATTTGTCCCACTTTCTCAGACTAGCGGGAAATTTAGTGACTGTAATGTAGCCTTTGAAGTAGGTTTGAGTGGTTTGACTAGATGTACGAAAGTTTTTTGCGGCGCTGAGGGGTTAATTGAAAGAGACGGGGTTGATTTGTGTCTCGCTGTTAGTTTTTAGGACTGTACCTCTGGAGGCAAACTTGCCGTGTTTTTGCCGAAAAGACGACAGGAACAAAGGCGCGTTGAACTAGGTTAGGCAGCCAAGAACCAGACCCAAACTTTTTCCTGGCAACTATTCGGAAACACCGCCAGCTGTCGCGATCGTTCCTGACCCTTGAAATAATCGGCCTCCCTCGCACGTTGTCCGCTAACCTCACCAGGAGACCAGGTACAAGGACCTGACGGACGCCTTCGACAGCGGAGTGGACGGCCTGACCGCCGACACCAGCTCCCCCTCGCAGGTCTCCAGCCTCTTCTGGTTCCCGGGGGCCTCCAGGGCCCAGTCCTCAGGGGCCATCCACCAGACGACCAGCGACGTGCTCCGCCAGAACATCTACGAGAACTTCATGCGGGAGCTGGAAACGGGCACCGGGCAGGGGGCCGGCGGAGGCGGAGGCGCGGGGGGCAGTGGCGAACGGAGGGACCCGTCCACGGGCACCGAGGAGGGCGAGAGCAGCAGCGAGTCGGCCGAGGGCTCCCTGGAGGAGCTGGACCTCCTGTTCGAAAAGGAGCAAGGCGTGGTCCGGCGGGCCGGCTGGCTGACCTTCAAACCTCTCGTCACCCTGCACAAGGACAGGAAGCTGGAGCTGGTGTCCCGCCGCAAGTGGAAGCAGTACTGGGTGACCCTGAAAGGTAAAAATCGAGTCATTTTGAAGCAGAGCCAAGAAAGAGGGAAAAAAAATTGCTGACTTTTGGTTTTGAATGCAAGATCCAACTTTAAACAGATTATCCAAACTTTGATTCTGTAATTCACTTTAAAGCAGCAGGTCGGCTCCAGTTTATTCTCAGGATCTCCTCCTTACAGCAGCCGCGTCCTTGACCGCAACATCTCGCTTTACATTAAGTGATTGTTTGGTGCTTCTAAGGAATGAAGTCATTGCTCCTGGCAAAGAAAAAAAAGATACCGTTTCAATGTCAGACGTGTATGTATATATAGAACTGCCCATACTGCTTCAGAAGCTTTGCCGTAATGCCGTAAATGCTATGAATGGAGACCGTCCTGCCATTCCGCTGAAGTGGCCCCTGGGAGCAAACGAAGCTGTGTGTTTTTATGTTTCAGTGCGACAGCAAAATACCTCAGTCCTCCTCAAGGTCAATACTTCGATGTTTTGCGAGGACGCTCTTGAGAATTAGAAGTGGGAAGTGGCTGTCTTGAGCAGCGGTTCAGAGACGGATCAGTGTCAATCATCGCTGTCGAAAAAACAGCTCTTATAGAGATCATCTGCTTTCATCGACAGCTTGTTAGTCTGAAATTAGTTGATCGGAGACTTTCAGGTGACCTCTGTGGGTTCCGGTTATGACGTCGTTTCGTCTTCTCCTCCAGGTTGCACGTTGCTGTTCTATGAAACGTACGGGAAAGGCTCGCCGGAGCCGGAGCTGTCGCCCCGCTACGCCTTGCTGGCCGAGGACAGCATCGTCCAGGCCGTTCCCGAACACCCCAAGAAGGAGAACGTGTTCTGCCTCAGCAACTCGTACGGGGACGTCTACCTCTTCCAGGTGAGCACGTCAAGACAAGTCTTGCGATATAATCACTAAAATAGGACATTTCTTTAAATTTGCAACTTTTATTCTGAAAAAGACGAGTTTATAGACAAGTACCAGTGTTTTTAGTGTATAATTACAACATTTGTGGAACTTGTGTGTATTGTTTAATATTTGTATTTCTAGAACTGCCTATTGCAAGTGTTACGATTGTTCCCAGCATGCAACCCCCAGCGAGGAGGCAGCCGGCACTGTAGCAGCAGGACTTCCACATTTCTCTCCACACAGAAATGTGCAGAATGTTCCCTCAGTGTCGTCTTGCAGAACATGGCGGCATTATACCAGCCACACTCTTTTTCTGGCTTCCCTTCCCTCGAGTGCTGCATATAAAGTGACCGATTTCATTCTGTGACCAACTCGTAAAGTCCTCCGACTTTCCTAAAGAAGTCCTGGAGCATTCCTCGTTTTTTTTTTCCCCCTTCGCCCGGTCTGTGCGCCCACTAATCCATCGCTACCAAACCCGTGCGCAGCACTGGTTCTTCCACACAATACGTCCATCACTGACACGCTTCCTGGGATGCACCACGTCACGGTCCCTGAAGGTAGCACGTCTCCATGTGGGGAAAAAAATCCGTTCTGTCTCTTGAAACAAGAGTCTCGTCCTTTTGTTTCTGTTTACGTGGCCTGTAAAGCACGAGTCGCTGTGGCCTGTGATTTCACGAGCACCGTTTCCAGAGTTATAAAGGTGAAACAGCAATAAAAAGGTGGCTTATTAAAAGGCAAAATACATGTTTGATTTAAACAACAGCTCACCTCCCCGGGCTGTTAATCAACCTTTGTTTTATTGATCCAGAAAAGCCCGGCTTACCACCCAATGATCTCCTCCTGATATATGGTAGAATAACACTTCAGCAGAGCACTGACAGTCCCGTGAGATTTATCGTCCTCCTGATCTTCGAATTCAGCTCGCAGACGGAGAACACCGGGCTCGTCTGCCACATCCAATCGGACTCTCTCCCTCTCTCTCTCTCTCTCTCTCTACCCCCCCCCCCCCGTTGCTCCTCCAGGCCAGCAACCAGACCGACCTGGAGAACTGGGTGACGGCCATCCATTCCGCCAGCGCCTCGCTGCTGGCCAAGCGCCAGGGGAAGGAGGACACGGTGCGCCTGCTGCGGAGCCAGGTCCGCGGCCTGCTGCAGAAGATCGACATGGACGGCAAGATGAAGAAGATGGCGGAGCTCCAGCTGACTGTCGTCAGCGACCCCAAGAACCGCAAGGCCATCGAGAACCAGGTGAGGCGGCGACGCGTCGCATCGATCGGCATCGCCCGATCCAATCGGCAGCCCCCGTCATCCTGCAAACCACATCCATATTGCGTCATATTGTGCTTGACAGCAGTTGTGGATCAGGAAGCGTCGCAGACACACTTGTCGAGTGTTTTTTTTCTCAGCCTTGTATCCTGAGCAACAGCCACATGATGTGCCCTACTTAATTTTAATTCGATGTGTTGTTTTTTTTTTTTTGCGACTGCGGCGACGAGCCCGCGCTTTATTTCTGTCTGTGGGTGGGTGAAGTGGCCTAAATGTGCGAGTCCCCAAACGCATTGCGAGGGGGGCCCAGGGGAGCAAAAGGCTCCCCGAGCATCAGATTGGGATTCCAGATGTTTCCGAGTAATGGACTCTCAACATGCATTATCCTCCTCTTCTTCCTCCCTCCCCTGCTCCTCCTCCTCCTCCTCGTCACAGCCCGGGGGAGAATCCAAAGCACCCACTACCACAGTGTAGCCCAGATACAGCAGATTACAGAGGGGGTTCGAAAAGCCTTTTACCTGCAGCTCAGCAACATCACTAACACTTTAAGGGAGACAGCGGATTTAGCTGTGAAACGTGGGAAAAGCCACTCCTCCTTTTCAGGTGGTCTTGAAGTGCTGGAGACCACAAAACCTTTGCCACCCTCCCAACAACTTAAATCAAGACGGAGCCTGGGTGCATCTGCAGCTGGAGTGATTCCCGTGTCCAGTTGGAGATGAATAACCCGCGCACGAGAGTGAAATAAGTTATGATGAGCAACAAGCTAGATGGAATCCGGGCAGCTCTGTCTCTGGCGATGAGCGATGGAGATGTCACAGCCCCGCCGCGTGCCTCTGTCTGTTTCCAATTAGCCAACGTGCCACCTCGGAGCAGACGGCAGAGACAGACGGGGTTAGAGTCAATGATAGGGTCAGAGGGAGGTATGGGACGGGACTCTGATACAGGCGCCTCCGGGCTGATGATAGATTTAGGGTTGCAGTTGAGTTGTCTCGCACCAACGGGCCACGACTTTGATGTCCCGCCCACCCCCCCCCTCGTCTGCTGGAATCAGTGCCAGTGGACCTTGTTTGAAGCCTGCGTTTAGACGCACGAACGCACGCTGCGATCGAGTTGCAGCGAAAGGCTTCCAATGCATCATGGGGGCAGATGTTAAAGGGGGGAATAAGGAAAGATTAGAATCTGTTTAAAGAAACGGCCTCTGCTGAGCTTAATGGCTCTGAAAGGGATGTAAATAAGCAGTGCACGTCGCACCAGATGGGCTCCTTACTTTTTCCTTAATGTTGCTTGACTGTTCCACTGCAATGACTCAAACGCGCGGGACGGGAAAATATCAGTTCTATCAGTGTCTTTATGAATCATTACACCCAAATTGTGATGCATCAGACTATTTTCGGGTATTCCTGAAAGGAGACGATGATACTTGAGTGTTGACAAACAGATCCAGATGGTGTTTAGATCAGAAGCACGCAGCGAAATTGTGTCACACTTTTAAACTTAGACGCGAGCTTTTCCAAAGCTTCTCCCAAATCCGTCCGCACTTTAGAGCAAGAACCTTCTATGATTTAGTCCGTAAAACCTCCCTTTGCCCATCTGAAGTTGTTTTCAGGCTCCTCAGTGGAGTTGAATCACAGGTGCAGCCGACAGTGTGTGTTATTTATTCAAAGGCCCATAAATAGCAGGGTGAACAGAAAGAAGTCTTACATCAGAGGCTTTATGTGTGAGGGCTTTAGGTTCAGATCGCGCAGCGAGTCGGATGACACAGAGCAGCCGTTTGATAAGACCACAAGCAGCAAAAGTCATCATGTGTCCACAGTGAAGTGTTTTTCTTCAGTTCCAGCGATGCGCTCGTTGTCTGTGACGGCCGCCGTCCACGCAGGAATGCGACCTTTTTGAGCCTGCTGTGTTTATGTTTATATGTGACTTCAGTGTTGTTTTTTTATGTTGTCATGATCACAGGACTCCTTTATTTAAGAAGGCAGGAATGAGTCAGAAGTAAAAATACCACCAGTTTTCGTTTTTCCTGTTCCAACGGTAGGTGGTGTTTTTGGTGAGATGCTCAAAATAAGGATCCGCAGGCAAGACAAGGCAGCTCGTTTTACATTATATTCAACAGGAGTTTAAAAAAACCAAAAACACCCTGCATATAATTTCCAAGCTTTTTGTGTCCTAAGAAGACGGTTGCTTAAAGTTAGCTGGCGTGCTTAGCATAACAGTCCCGAGTTTGTACTTGCTGAACCCAAAGTTAACAGGCAAAAATGAGTCTCTTTCTACTGATGCTGTTGTTACGCAGCTGTACCATAATGCTGATAACTCACAAGGTCGTCTTAACCAAAGACTTGTGATTCCCGAGTGATCTCGCTGCTTCCCTCTGAGAACAGGAATGTCTGAATGTTATTGACTCAAGGCCAATAACCGAGGCCACCTGCACGGTCGCATACGGAGGAGTTGTTTTTCACAGCGAGGGCAGACTTGGGTCCTCGCTGTTTTCTTCGCCGGTTCTTTTGTCGGAGATGTTTGAGAAGTCACAGGTTTGTTAAACACCTCCCCGCGGTCTCCTCCCCGTTGGCTCCGCAGCCGAAAGAAAGAACGCCATCCATGTGGAGGAGACCTAATGGGAGGACGCCATAGGGTGCGTTATTGTAAATGAACTCGCGGCGCAGTCGAGACTCATTAAAGTCAGTTGTTATGGAGGGTTGTTTAACTCGAGTGTTCTCGTTAAAGCCGGTCTCCAGCCAACAAAATAAGCACTTTCTTATAGCTTACATAGTGGGGAGGGGGCGCAAACTGTAACTCTGTGTGAGTGTGTGTGTGTGCGCGTGCATGCGTACGTGCGTGCATGCGTGTGTGTGGGGTGGGCGGTTTAATGGGTGGTCTGTGCAGCATCACCAAGACCCACATAAAAATAGGCATTTGGACATGCACGCACGCGCGCACACACACACACACACACACACACAGTCAGTCCCATTCCTTTTGCAAGGTATGCATTCATCCCTCACTATCAAACCTCCACCAACAAATGCCCCCCCCCCTTACCCAGCATACCCTCCACCAACATCTGCAAGCAATTGCAGCATGAAGGGAAGCACTTGGGTGACCCTGGATCTGCCTCTTTGATTCCCTCATCCCTCCTCCCCCTCTCTCTTTAAGCTTCATCCATCACCGGCCAAATTCCCACACTGGAGTTCAGAAAGTGAACCCCGGCCTAACAAAGTCATGTTCCCCCCTCCTCTCTCTCTTTCTCTCTCTCTCTCTCGTCCCCCAGATCCAGCAGTGGGAGCAGAACCTGGAGAGGTTCAACATGGACCTGTTCAGGATGCGCTGCTACCTGGCCAGCTTACAGGGCGGCGAGCTGCCCAACCCCAAGAGCCTGCTCGCCATCGCCGGCCGCCCCACCAAGAGCACCCTGGGACGCCTGGGGATTTTCTCCGTCTCCTCCTTCCACGCGCTGGTGAGGGCAACCAGAGAGAGATGGATGACGAATAGAGGGGGAGATCAAATCAGATAACCAGCATCGAATCCTGTCTGTCTGGCTTTTGCAGTGGCCCCTTTGAGGCCGTTTGCCGCAGACATCAGATGATGTCTGGCAGTAGCCGTGAAAAGCTCTTAATCATCTGAAACCTTAAAACACGCTGCGAACGTTTCCACTGACGGCCGGTCCGCCTGATTAAGATGACTCGATCGAACGGGTTCGGCCTGAGCGATCTCAGTCCTGATGTCGCGCTTCGCTTCAGATCTGTTCCAGAGACGAAGCCACGGTCAGGAGGCGCTCGCTGTCCCTGACTCACCGGCAGCGCAAGCGAGGCCTCTTCTCCTCACTCAAAGGCCTGGACAACCTCACCAAGAGGGGCAGAGAGAAGAGACCCTCCGTATCGCAGGTAACGCTCAACACAAGCGGACAGACGCGCCAATCTCGGGGTCATCGACGGGAAGAGTTGTTGGATTGGATCCTGCAGTGACTTTATCCAAACATTGAGTTAGTTTGTGAATAATTTAACAACTACGCATCCAGAGAGTGCCTTATATCACCCTGTATGGCTTCATTCTATAGGCCAAAAATACGAAGGTCATTCAGTTCACAGCTCTTTTGGTTTCCGTGGTTTTCGAAAACTATCGACTTTGTGCTGGGAAAAAAAATCCCCCAAACAACCAGTCTGAGCTTGTTTCTGCATCAGGAAACAGATAGAAAAAAAAGGACACGACCCGCGCACAAAACTGTAATCCATACTGCTGGCTGTGATGAATGAATTTATTATGTATAAAATTAGAATATGTTAAAATGCAAATGAGGTTGCTTTAGAACAAGTGTCAATAGTGTTTTCCTCGTTCGCCAAGAACCGCGCTTGTCTTGCCTGGAGGTAAAATTATCCCTCCCATTTGCCTCATTAGTCTGAAGGTGTCGGCGTAAGATCGCTGTGTTCTCGGCATCACTTTGTGCTTCGTTAAGACCGAAAGATCCCCCCCCCCCCCCCGTTTTTTAAAACGTGTGACTCGTGGCGAGCCCGCGGGGCAAGCGCTCGAATCAGAAAATAGATATGATAATGGGAGGAAAGTGACACCGCCGACTTTACAACAGTGGGGTGTTTTTTTCTTCTTTTTTTTTTTGGTGTCCCCTTGTGGCGGTTGAATGCCTGACAGCAGCTCTCAGCCTGCGAGGTGACGCTGAATAATCCGCATTAAATCCGGATGTAATGAAACTCTTCGGGCGCCGCGAATTAGCCGATCCGACAGGATCGCCCACCGTCGAGCGTTCAGCCGCCAGAGAATGCCCCGCACACATCATGCGAGCATGCAGAATTCATAAGCCCGCTCGCACGCTGCGCCGACACATGCACGTACGCGAGCGCAGGCTCTCGTGGGACGTGCCGCCGAGAGAAGAAAAAGAAAACCCCTCTCCCCTCCGTGCGCGTTGCTCAGGATCGTTAACGGAAAGCAACCCGGGCACAACGCATCGGTGTTCCTGCTTACTTGCATGTACGCACATCGCTCGACATGAAAGCGTGCGAGAGGTGCGTTAAAGTCACTGCTCTTTCAGCACATTTTACCCCCGCCGGAGGAGGCGTTATTAATTGAAAGCACACCGGTTTAAAACCGCCCCGCTTTTCCATAAAGAGAAGAAAAAAAGTTTGAGCGGCAAGCCTCCGATCAACACGAGCACGGGGGAGAAATTCCTCGGCCAGGTGCAGGAGGAGCGGGAACCCTCTCAGGTTATTAATTAGACTCACGCAGGCGGGTTATTTATTGATACAGAAATCCAGCCTGCAGAACCCCCCCCGAAGCCGCGGCCTTGGAGAATCACGCTTCGGTGGTCTATTTTCGAGCAGCGCCTCAGAAAGCCCTTCGCTTCTCCGGACCCTCTCTTTGCTAATAGGGGCGAGAGTGGTCCCCCGTTGCCGGGGTGCCTCTTTGGAAGGATGGCGGACGAGCTGTCGGAAGGCCGTCGGGGGGGGGGCAAAGTGGGGCTTAGTGTCCTGCCTAACGGCACTTGGACACATGTGCCGTCTCCTGGTGTCAGCTCCCGTCTTGCCCGCCCATCCACATATTTATGCGCATGTGTCGCAGCCACTCGGTGCGTGCTATTCCTATTATTTTCTCTTCCGGGCCGGCCCGGTTACACGGTGCAGGAGGCCGGGGTGGCGCTGCAGCCGCGCGCCTGAATTATTAAAAGCCATATGTGGCGGATGGCATTCCTTCCACAGCCCCGCAGACACCAGCAGATGGTAGGTGTAAAGATGCTAAATATTAACAGCCTCCCTTGTATATCCCCCCCCCTCCCCCCACCTCCTCGCCTGCAACTTTCCGTTTCGCCCTTTTTCTTGGTGTTTTTGTCTGTACTTCGAGGCTAATGACAAGCTGGCGATGCCAGGCGAGCGCTTCGAGAGGCCTTCGAGGCTCTTTTCATTCCAGAGAAAGCGATCGTCTCAGCGTTCGTCTCAGTTTGCTCTCATCCCGCGTGAGAAATCCATGCGTGGCCATCTTTAAATGACATCATCGGAGGGCCTCTGATGCCAAAAGATGCCGGTTCGCTTCATCAGGATTTGGGGGAGACGGATTTTTTTTCCCCTCATCCATCCAAAAACTACTTTTACCATCCAAGGTTTTTGCTCTGCTCTTCCCCATTTGGTCTTTATTTATCCTCCCCTTTTGCTCCCACTCAAACACACTATCTTTCAGCTTCTCCTTTTACCCCCCCCCCCCGCCCCCCACCGCATGTTAAACCCATTAAACCCAGCCTTTCGTCTTCCTCTCGCCCCCAGTTCCCCCCCTCTCCGTTTGTCTTTCCTGTTTCTCGGAGCGAGGAACATCAGAGTGGTCCCCGTCGGCCCCCCCCCCTTCTCCCACAGTTTCCATACTGACTCATCTGTGTTGACTAAGCCTAAATCCCGTTTACCACTGCGTCGCCGCGCTCCTCAGCCCCGCCCCCAGAGTCGTGCCCCCCCCCCCTACCGAAAGCCTCCTATATTCCCTCTCGTTTTGTCTCCCCTCATCCGTCTTAGCAGGGCTGTGTATACAAGAGCAGAGCTGGCCGGCAGTCGGCGGTGGGAAGTGGGCCAGAAAGGTCCGTGGATTTGTGGGAGAGTTTGTAAAGCTTTTCTAAAATTAGACAGTTTACGGTGAAGCGGCGCTGTTTACAGCCACTTTATAAATGCAGTCCGCTGCTGATCAAAGGTCACCAGGGACGCTCGCAGTCCCATTCTCGGAGAGAGCAGGTTTTTCTTCTTCTTCTTCTTCTTCTGATTATAAAAACGTCTTCTCGGGATTGCTGTTGGCGGAGCGTAATCCTGAGCCTCTGTAGCCGCTTCCTCTTCCCTGTACTGATCTTCATCACCGGCGTGTGTATTCTGCTGGGAGGAATCCGCTGCTGATCCTGCCAGACATAAAAAGTAGAACTCTATATTTGGCTTTCTTTGTTTTTAAGTCGACAAGACGATTTCATTTAGGATACAAACCTTACTGACTGTACAGGAAGACTATTTTGACCCATTCAAACCTAATTTTGGATGGAAATTGTGTGATTAAATGATGAATTTGGAGGAATTAGGTCCCCTCCTCAAAGCTCCATGACAGAGAAGCTTGACCTCCACCTTGAAACACCATTGCTCTCAAAAGCACGAGTGTGTAACTGGAAGAATCAAGCAAATAACAAGAACCTCTGTACTGCTGTCAGGGCCAAACGCCAGCTATGACACCTGCCATCTCCCCTGCCAAGCGACAAGCCGTCCGGTTTCCTGCGGCCTGCTTGAGCGGGGACCGGAGTCCCGCCCTCGTATACCTGGCGGCTCCGTGCCGCCGCTGTATCGCGGAGTAGTCGGCGCAGGTTCGCCTCCAGCAAACAGCAGCTCATCCAGACACAACACGGCTCACGTTCTGCAGCCAGAGGAGTCAGAAGCAGCAGGAGATCAGATCTCTGAGGACGCTCAGAACTTATCCTCTCCTCGGTTCATGCTTTCATCTCTGCTCCCCCGAAATCACTCGGTTGTCCATACAGACAGACACACACACACACACACTGACGTCCCTCCTCCTCCTCCTCCGCTTACACACACTTGCCCTCTGCAAATTTTCACCAGTACACCTTCAAAGAGCCCGGTTTGGAAGCGGTATCAAAGCGCCGCGCTCGCCGCGCGTAGTTTTTAATTAACTACATAATAGCACCGTGTGTGTCTAATATTGTTTTTCCCGATGTGTGCGAGGCGCCTAATCGCTCGTGAGTCAGTCAGCGTGGTGCCCGTCTGTCTGCACTTCTAACGGTCTGCGTCTTGATTCCAGGTCTTTGAGAGCGACGCAGGAGGTCAAACGTACGCCGCCCTGCCACCCCGAAGCACCGAGGTGAGTCAGAGGAGCGCTCGCGCTGCCCGCTCCGGGTTTTTGTGGCTCTTTTGATATATCTTTTAAAAATTCCTCCACCATCTGCGCCGTCCGTTCCCGTGGCAGCGTGTTTTATGTGCACTTGCAGCGTGAAGCAGCCGTGGCAGAAACGGGACCGCCGCTCCTCTGACCTCGCCCGCCTTTCATGGCTTTGATAGTGGACTGTGTAGGGATATTTTTACATGTGTGGTGTGTACACGAGTAGGGGGGGACGGGGGGGGGGATCAGGGTGGGAGGAGGTGTGTGTGTGCCTGAGCATATCACCGGTCCAGGATCAAAGCGGAGGCTCCTTTCAAGTTGATTTGCAGATGTGTGCAAGATAAATAGGCGGCGTGTCTAACAGGAGACTTTCACCGCGGCCAGAGGACAGCGCGAACGGCAGCCCGCCTCGCGCCATAATCGGGGTAATGGACGGTGCTGAGTGTATATGTGGCTGGTAAAAGTGTTGAATGATGGATGAGCGTGAATTGTGGCCATCTGAGCAGCCAGACGCCGGAGCGGGCAGCCTTTGCAGGCTATTGGGTGGTTACACGCCCGCGTCGTCCAAAGTGTGAAATATTGCCGCCGCTCCGAACGGCGCTGTCCTCCAGCTCCTGCATGTCTCTGTCCTTGGGGTCAGCCTGTTTTTTATTTCACACCTCAACATGTGAACAGCGAGGAACAGCTTGCGGCGTGGTATGACTGCAGTGGGAGGGGGGGGGGGGGGGGCTGTGATTTCACCGGAAAGCAAAGCGACAAGAATCAGCTCCCGTGAAGGTACAAAGCTGCTCCAATGAATATTTAACTCTGGTGATGGATTAAATGACCGGGATTGTTCCCAGTGGCAAATGGAGTTGTTGTTACAATCCTTGGTTACCGCTTGGATCAGCTGACCAAAATCTCATCTTTTAGTTGTGTTGTCAGACTCGGTTTGGACACGGATTCCCTGTTTTGGACTCTATCTGCTCACTCGGTGTTGGTTTCAGCCAGAGCAGGCGGCTATTTTTAGCCAAACAAAGCTCTCATAAGCCACCTCCTCAGCACCGCTCCACACACAGGCCGGGAAACACGCTGGAGCAGGGAGATCAAAACAAGCCGAAGGAACAGTGAGTGACGGGGAAACCAGCGGCAAGACCAGTATCCAGAGTCTGCACTTGAGTCGGTCTCCGTCGTAAATCTGCTCCAATTTGATTCGAGAGACATTAATTAGTGCTTGAAAACCTTCTGTGCCCAACAGCAGAAGGTTGATGGGAACATGTGAACTTGTGAGGAGATTGTGACTTTTGCCGGATGAAAAGAAACAATTACGCGTGGCTACTTGTTTAGCGTCACTCAGTTCAAGCTACCAATTTCCTCCTTTTTGCGACTGTACAGATTAGAAGCTGCTCATTCCAGTGGTGTAACTTTGGACTTTATCTTACTCATCCGACACCAAAGCTCAAAAAAGTGGATGCTTCTGAAGAGTTGCGAAAGTTTAGTTTCAAAGTTTTTAGTTTTATCAGGCTGCACTTTGCAAACGAAACTCTCAACACTGATCTTCCAGAAACACGTTTGAATCCTTCTTCTGTTAGAAACTCAAGAAAAAAACAATAATATCCAACTGATGTGGTGCCGCCGTGCTAGTCGGGCCAAAACATAACGTTTCCATTGAAATGCGGCACAGACGTATGAGCATAATGGACTCTTTCAGGCTGAGCTGGACGAGGTTATGAGGATCTCTGTTTCACAGGATCCAGTGATTCATGGTACGAGTCTGCGGTCAGTGTGGCCCGTTGGTACAACGGCCCCCATTAAGCGTCTTTTAAAGAGGGAACAGGAAGTAGTTCAGGAAAACAATACTGGCGTTCATCGCCGGCCGGACGCTTCCGCGTCGCCCCCGGTGCTCGGTCCGTTCTTTGGAGCTCGAGATTTTGGACGTGAAGGCGGAAAACGGCTCAGCGCAGGAATTCCTTGAGAATCTGCGAGGATTACGACTCCTCGGGGCGGGAAGGGAGAAAAACTGAGAGGTGCGCGCGGCGGCATTGATTTTTTTTTTGCCGACACGCACGGTTCTTCATTTCTGTCTTGATGACTTTGCGCCTGTTGTGCGACTCGGCTCTCAAATCCCTTGAATAACCCTAATAAGCAGGCATCTCCCACTAATCCCTTAAAGTGATGTGAAGTCAAGCGAGGGCTGCGTTTGCTGGGTGTGTGTGCACGTGTGTGCAGCGGAGCTCTCCTGTGTCGCCAGCGCGGTTACCGTGCTTTGCACACAGCATGAACACAGCGGCGTACGTGTTGACAGCGGTCGGACGGAAAACCAAACTTGTGCACAGGTCGGACCCGTCAGTGCCGCGGCTCCTTTGGCCTTAGAAATTCGCTCCGACTGGCAAAGTTTTGCTCCCCTCACCTCGCAGTCCGCCCACTCGTCCGTCATCGGGCGAGCGAGTCGATGTGTTTTGACTGGTCGGAAAAATCCGACGCACTCCTCTTCTCTTACCTAAAGTTGCCGTATGTAAGATTTATGGACTGCTATTTCCGCGAGAAGGCGGGCGGTGAGTCGCCGTAGCGTAGGTACGCGGGGCCACCTGACTAGACACTGGATCCATTCACTGAAATGGAATCAGTTCCAGACACAGAATTAGTGGATTAAAGCCTAAATCGAGGAGACTCATCATATATTATAGTGATGCACCATCGATTTGTTGAGCCTTTATTCTGTGTTTTAAAGAAACAGTACCACAAATGTCATTTTATCCATTGAACAGGTTCACAACAGTCCTTCTGTAAAGAAGTTAAGTTCATCTTCGTTTCTCCCGGGTCTCCAGAGACGATGAAACACCACCTGACACGAGTGGTTTCCTGCTCCACTTTTTCCCCTGGCTTGAGACCAGCACCCCTATCGCCTCTCATCCATGACACACTGAGCCCTCGCTCCGTATCGCCACCTTTCTCCACACTCGGCTGCCTTTCGAATCCACACACGCTGCTTTAATTCTGCAAAATCTGGCCCCGTGCTGCTGGCAAGTCGGCGCGGCCATTGTCGTCACCTCGCGCGTGCGAGGAGGGAGAGGAGCACGCCGTCGTGGGCGGAGGAACCTCGGGGAAATGAAGAGCGGAGCTCATTTAGCAGACGTAATGGAGGGAAGAGTGGACGTTTGCAGCGGTCCTCCCCTGCGTCTGCGTGGTCAGACTTAAAAACGCCACAAAGCTGTGATGGGTGTGTTTGGTTTCTTATGCTGCTGAACACCCGCTTGTGTCGGAGCTCCAGGGTGGAGGACGGCTCGGAATAATCTCCACACCCGAAGGAAAGACTGAAGGATCGACTGGGCGCGAACATAAATAGCCGGCGCGGCGCACAGAGCTTCCGTTGAAGTCCAGCGCGTGCCTGGCTCGGCCTCTTGGCAGCGCTTGGCGGAACGTCGGCCGGGCGGCCGCTCCGTCTGTTGCAGCCCTCTGACCATGAAAGAGTGTACAGTGTTAGTCAGGCTCCGGTCAGGCCAGCTCAGGCTAAACCCAAACCTTAGTTTTCCAGGCACGTTGGCGTTGCCGTGGCACAAACGGGGCGGTTATGCAAGCGGGTTGCCATGACGGCTTGTTTTTTTTGTTTGCTTGTTGTCCCCCCCCCCTCCCCCCCCCTCCTGTTTGCAAGCATGACTTCACATCCCTCAAGGTGCAGGTGAAAGGTGGGCGTTGAAGTGGCGCCTTGTGTTCCTTCATCCCGACAGGTCGGGGAAACATTTTCTCGGTTGGAACATCGGTGGCTTTTATTTTTTCACCCGTCAGGGGGACATTTAGGTGGAAAAGGAGGCAGATGTTTGTGTTTATCTGAGCCACACTTGAAAACACTGACCCTATGTGTGTGTGTGTGTGTGTGTGTGTGTGTGTGTGTGTGTGTGTGTGTGTGTGTGTGTGTGTGTGTGTGTGTG
>JASSRZ010000051.1:1605190-1620908 GCA_032164315.1 Malacoctenus gilli | reverse complement strand
GTGTGTGTGTGTGTGTGTGTGTGTGTGTGTGTGTGTGTGTGTGTGTGTGTGTGTGTGTGTGTGTGTGTGTGGTCACTGCAAAAGTTCATACTAATAATGAGCCTGCATAATGTCCTTCCGCATCATTTGGGCATTAAAATAAATGCCTTTCACATCCCTGTAGGGTCGTTGTTACAACTGGGAGTGTGTGTTTGGCCAACTCGCTCATTATGTAATGCGGCGCTAACTGAAAACGGGAGCAGGCATGAGCGCCGTGCTGATTTCTTCGGGGATTCATTGATAGTAAAACCTGTGCCAAATATCCAGGAAGCCTTGTTAATTGCTGCCGCGGCCTTCTCCCTCCTCACGGCCCGTGTCAGGAGCGGCCCGTGCGGCGTTCTGACCCGAGGTCACGCCGGAGGTGGATCGTCGAGGACGGCTCGCCCTCTCCTTTCTTCCGTCTTTTTCTGGCTCCACTCGTCTCTCTCTTTTGTTTGCCCGGCGACACGACTCAGTCCCACAGCGCCGGGATCTGCACTGCACCACTGCTGCTGCTGCTGCTGCTGCTGCTGCTGCTGCTGCTCAGCTCCCTGCCGCTCGTGTTACTGAGAGAATGAATGAAAGAAAGGTGTGTGTGTGTGTGCGTGTGTGTAGACGCCTGGGAGGATGATGAATGTGTGTCCGTGTCACTTACACCACTCTGCAGTGCACGTTCGAGGCATAAAACGCTCGCTCCTTCCATCAGGGAGAGCCAACCACTGTGAAGGCAATTTGAAATAAATAAAAAGGAAAACATGGAGTGAGATATTGGTGCTGCTAAATCTGTTTTTTTTTCACCCCCCTCCCCTTTACTTTGCTCCCAAGCAGAGAGGGATTTAATCACCGCGCCGCCATCGGTTTGTTCTCCGGGGCGGGAAGACAGAAATCGAGTCACCGAGTAGAAAATCAGCCGTGTATCAGCATATAAGCGTGCACGTGCGTGCACATGCTGTTGTGGAAGTCAATAGAGATGGATGGAAGGGAAGGACTAATTTCAAGCTTCTTGTCACACCTTGTAATCGGCCGCCTTACCAGACTGGCTACCCTTTGATTAATTGGTCTGATGCTTTCCAATTTGTGCTTATTACACAAGAGAGACCGCAGTAAGTCTGTTAGGTTAGTGTGGAAGCATGTGTGTGTGGTTGTGAGAGAGTGTGCGACATTAGCTGATTGGGATCCCGGTGCCTGCAAGTTCCCTAATGAAACATTTGCCTATAGAGTGCCACAGAAACTGGTCGAGCACAGCGTCGTCGTAACTTTATGGGCTCAACCGGTCGATGGCCGAGGTGAACGAACGAATCCCACGGGGGACTTCCAGCTCAATCGATCCGACATGGACGGCGCTGGTGTCGAGTCGGAGGACGTACAGGAGGAAAATCACAAGGAGTTTAATAACCAGGAAGCTTGAGTGGAAGCTTTGTTTGGGATTTGTCGGCCGGCGGGTCATCAACACGTCCGCACACTGATGGAAGGACATAGGAAGTGACCGCTCGGTCACCTCTCGCGTCCAAGATTCACATTGTGGGATCTCAGCATGCAGCTGGCTGCTGTTGCGCAAGAGCCGGTCGTGTTTTCCTACTTCACATCCGTCCGTCCATTTATTCTCACCTTTCTTTTTTTGTCGCCTCCACGTTCTTCTTCCCGTCCTCTATGAATAGCGGCTGTGCGGTTAATGCATCGTCACGTACACCGTCATCTCTTGCATCGGAGGAACCGTTCAACAGCAGACGGACAAATTAAGCCTCTTTGCAACTGTCCAGACCAGCCCCCCCCCCACCCTCCCCACCCCTTCAGTAAGAGCATTTAAATGGCCTAATGAAGAGCGCTGTGACTGGAGCCCCACTCTGTCTGGCTGTCAGGATGAGACGATTTGGTTTGATTCACTTGATTCAGCCACTGATGTTATTAGGCTGCGAGCGAAGCAGTAAGCTTCTATATATAAAGTAGACTGTGACATATGTGCTGATCCCCCCCCCCCCCCCCATTGGTTTCCTGTTCTCCATCTTCCCCTTTGAGCCGTCTCAGTGGAAGGGATGCGTCCGTGGCGTTTTAACGCTCTTGGAAAAAAAGGGGGATGCAACAGAGAAAGTTCCAGCTCGCTCTTGTCATGCACTTCAAAAAAGATACGGTGCACGCCGACAGATATTAGCTTGTATATTCGTCTTCAAACACGATCCCATCTTCTCCCGGAGCGACAAGCCTTCCCTCCCTAAACTTTAGAGGATCTTCTTTTTCCCGACGGGGATGTGTTTGTGTGGGTGTGTGTGTTCGGAAGATGGGAGTTGGAGGGGGTAATTTGGGCGGCTGTGTGTGTGTGTGTGTGTGTGGGTGTGTGTCTATGTGTGTATGTGTGTGTGTTATGACTAAGCCCATCAGTCGCCATCTGGCTGTGAGCACCCTAATAATCTGGGCTTACTGCCGTCAGCACAGTTAATACTAGCCTGCTCTCATCAGTCCGCTGCACAACAATTCGGGAGGGCAGGGTCGAAGATAAAAAAACAAAAGGAGCCGCGGCGGGACCGACGGGGGTCCGTCATGACCCGGACGAGGCGACAATGACCACGCAGGGGGTTCCCGCGGAGGTGGCGATACCAGTGGGTGCTCCGCCCGGACAGGAAGAAGACCCCGGGCCCACCCTGTACCTGACGACCTTGATTGGGCTCTTCGTGTGGGAGCAGTCTCCTGCCCAGGCCCTCTGCTCCCTCCTGGCCATGTGCTGCTGCTGGCCGCCCGGATGCAAGGCGGAGGAGAAGGACCTGTTCCTGGGGTCAGCGCTGCTCAGCCTGGGGCGGCTGCTCAAGGACCGACTGGCCCGCCTGACCCGGGACGGCAGCGCCTGCCTGTCCTGCCACAGGCATGCCAAGGGGGACAAACAGCGGGTAACTAGCGCGCGGATGGTTCCGGCGATGCTCGCTCGTGGGCGGCTTTAAGCAGGAGAGCTGATACTATTCGTCTTCACACTCGAGCTGCAAACTTTCACACAACTCCCACGACCTTCTGTGCGTGGGTTGGTACAAGTAATGCAAGTCTGAGCTGTCTGACAATCGTGTCCCTTTTTTTTCCGTGCATGTGTTTGCAGTATATTCCTCCGGGTGTGAAATACGTTTCAGCTGAATCTCGGCGCCGGGGTTTACGGGTTCCTTCTGGCGGTAGATGGAAGTAGATCGGAAGGTCACAGCGGTCGTTTTTCTTTTTTTGCCTGCCTCGCCACCATGTCCTCCGAGCCGAGCGTGTTCTCCAAGAGTTAACCGCGCGAGCTTGACAAACACTCGCTGACTCTGTGGGCATGATTTCAATCTCCACCGTCACCCCTCCGTGTCCTCCGCCGCCTCATTATCCCGTCTGATCATGTCCTCTTCGGCAGCTGTGTGGCGCGGTTAAGTTCAGGTTCTGGCCTCTGCCTCTGTATCATCCGGATTGAGTGTTTGCCAGGTCAGGGAGGGTGTGTGGGTGGGTGGCGGGGCGGGGGGGGGGGGGGGGGTCGCGGCGAGACAGGTGTCGCCACTAGTTCCTCCTCGGACGGATTTGTCATCAAGCTATGTGTCACCGCAGCAACAAGCGTTTCCACTTAGGCTTTCGTTCCTTTTGGGTCGTTTTGGGCGGAAGAATAGCATGAAGTGCGAGCGCTTCTTTGCCTTTGTACTGGCAGCGATGCAGCAGAGTGGATGTGAATCGCCTCTGGGACTGAGTGGAATGGGTGCTTTAATCTGAAGCCGGCTTCATTATTAAAACACACTCCTCACCCAAAGTCCTCGGAGACTTAGTGGAATAATATTTGTTTAGGATGAATAATAAAAGACGTAAATGGGCTTGAGTGGAGCGCGACGGGACCGCCCCCCCCCCCCATTCGTCTCTCCTCCCTTCTGCTCTGTTTGATTTATGAGTCTGCGTCCTTCTTTATTGAGCTTTGAAAAGAAGATGGCACAGTGGCACTATAGCCCACTAACATAGCAAATGAATCACTGGCCCGCCCATCCGCCACCAGGCCTTCACTCCCCCCCCCCCTTTCTGCCTCCCAGTGTCATGACAAGGCTGTTTCCTGTGAGGGATGGATAAAGCCAGTCCCGAGGGCGTGCATCCATCTCGTCCCTTCTTCTTTATCGTGCCCATATTTGTTTGTTTACCCCGGCTGAGATAGGGACTTCTTGTGCTGGGAAAAAAAAAGCGCGGACCCCCCCCCCCCACTTTGATTTTGAGCAGCGTTTCATCCGCAACCGGAGCCCTGCGTGTAATGACTCCAATCGCAGCTTTCAAAGGGAGACGGTTTGGATGCATCTCGCATCCTCTCAGCTTGAAGAAGTTCAAGTCGAGTTTGTTTTGCCACAAATTGAGCCGCATCAAAATCTGACTTAAGGAATAATTGATGCGTCGCGTCACGCTTCACCGACTCGGTGGGTTTACAACTTTTATTTGCGTGCTTGGCGGCTGAGCCAAAACTGTGTGTCGTGACGCTATTCGCTAATAGGACATTTTCACTGTGTGCGTCTGAACACGTGGAGAGAAAAAGTGGCAGCGCCACAGATTGATCCCTGAACTGAGGATGGACCTCAGTCCTTGTTTCGACTGGATGAGACACTCTTAAGCTTCGATAGAGGCGTCGTCGAGGGTTACGATGCTGAACCCCAAACAACAACAGCTGCAGGCTGTTGGTTCGCAGGCTCCCTTCTTGTTTTCTGTCTTCTCCGTCTTTCTAATTGTGGGAGGAAATGACGTCAAATCCTTCGTTCTTACATCTCCTGACAATCATATAATCTTCCTTATTAGAAAGGCTGAGGAGATCCTTGGCAGACGCAAACCTTGATACACACCTTGACACCGCTCTGCTTGTTTGCAGGATATCAGGCAGGAAAGTAACTAACCCTCCTAATCCTAATCCTCCCCATTAATTAGCTATCTTAATGAGGAGCACACTCTCACGAGTGGCTATGTTCATATTTTCAAACTTGGCCAAGTTTTCTTTTTCCACTGTGAAAGTTCGACACTTGTCATGTTTGATTCTATTGTCAGGCCATAGCTAACATTCCTGCGCTGCCCCCCCCCCCCCCACCCCCACCCCACCGGGCTCAGAGCCTCCCATTTTTGAGTCAGCCATTCCTCTATGCGGGGCCGTGACGAGCCAGAACAGTCCACATTGTGCCGGCGCTATTGAGAGGCCGGACATTGATGCAGACCCCCCCCCTCCCCTCGGACCAGACCACAGAGGTCACCCGGAGCCGTAAAGGAAAGGAAGGGAGGGATGGGCGCGTCTGGAGATAAACGGCCGGAGAGAAGTGGAATGGATGGCGAGGTGGAGGTGAAGAGGTAAAGCGAGAGCCGCGCTGATGCGAGGAGACGCACGGTAATCGTTATTAAAGAGGGAACTCCTCCTCTGTTTGCACAAGCCCAAGTGGCCAGACCGGCCACTGCCGTCTGATATGCAAAACAAGCCGGCAGCAGGCGCTTTTTTTCTCTCTGCCCACGCTCGCAGACCGGCAGGATGCGGGATCAATGGCTCGATCACCATCAAAGCCCGCTCCGTCCCAGAGGCAGAGGTTGCACCTAAGACTGACCAGGGCCTAACGGAGACACGGGCAGCAGCAAATTAGCGACGGAGGAGGAGGAGGCAGAGGGGGGAGGTTGAAAGGAGACTGGCTGCTCCTCAGATGGGAATCAGAGGTGGACAAGGCCAGAAGATAAAAAAAAAAAAAAATCTCCCGAGCAGACTTCCAGGTCCGGGTTTCCTTTTTTTCCTTCTTTGCTCACTTGCCAAATGACTTTGCCGAGAGTCCGGAGCTAAAATGCCAACGTCCAGAGGAGGCAGGCTGCGCAGGAAGGGCTGCTCACTCGTGCGTCGGACCCAGCGGCAGGCCACCGCTGCTTGGAGGCTGCTCTACAGACTGCTCTTCATGGTGACCAGGAGACTGGGAGAGGTAGTGAATATTCAGTAAGATTCCCACTTTCAGCACGAATAATTGATGATCTTTTTTTTTTTTCTTTATTCGATTAAGCCTCATTGAAAGAGACGGAGTTTCTCGCCCTGCTCTGCCTTTTAAACTGTCACTGCGCCTCAAAGTTGAAGTAGTTTGGGTTGAAAGTGTGAGACGAGGCTTTGGCGTGTCTTTAAGAAGCTTTTTTGGACTGAAAGAAGAGGAACACCTCTTTCATATTTAGGATTGTTCCCATTGGACTCAGGAGGTCGAACGAGAAGTATGTTTTCTGACACTGAAAGTAACGACGTGGTTCATTTTTTCATTTTTTTCCCCCTATAAGGCTTTAATAAATAACTGTACTAAATCAAAGAAAGGGTGCGGGAGTCGGTGCAATGACTTTCTGGAGCTGACACCCATGAACAGGAGCACCTGAATGGAAAATTCACAGCCTGGCTGCCGGCATCCACTCGTTTTCTGTGGCGCTTCGGGGCTCCCCCCTCCCTCCCCCTCCCCTCCCCCTCGCCTCTGCTGGCTCCCGTCCTCAGCTCTTAATTGGCTATTTGGGCTGGCTGTCAGGTTGTGTTGCTGCGGATGTTGTGAGGCAATTCCAATTCCTGAGTCATGACTGTGCGCCCCCCCCTTCCCCAACACACACCTCCCCTTCTTACCTGCTCTCTATCTCGCTTTCTTCTTGCCCACCTCCTCCTGTCACGCTCCGGTGGAGGTATCTGTCATTTAACGTTGATGAAAATCTGACTTTGGGGAGCCGTGGGGGGGGGGGGGCGGAAGCGGAGGCGTGCTTCCAATCATCCAGCCATACACGTTCGCTCATCTTTGTTCCCGCGGCTTTTGTGGCTTGTCCATTATCTCATTTATGTGCACATGAGGTTAACATGCGCTCCCACTGTTCCAGCGCGGGCGTAGGGGGGTGGGGGGTGGGGGTGGAGGGCTAGGATGGGGCGTGTGTGTGTGCTGAGAATTAACTCGGCGCCGGAGTGGAGGTACGTGCCGCCCCGTGCACACGCTTTCTGAAGACTTGGACAAGCCTCCCCTTTGGCTGCGTGCAGCTGAAATAAGCGTCAGATATGACCGTTATCTGTCGCCACAAGCCTGCACTCCCCTGTCTGGTGCTACCGGTGGGCTATTTGATGAATATGTCGCTCTGATATCCTTCAACCTCCGTGTTTCCTTCAGGCGGTCTCTCGCTCTCTCTCTCTCCCTCCCTCCCTCCCTCCCTCTTTCTCTCTCTCTCTCCCCCCTGTCCGCCTTCATGGCGCATTCTGGAGCCTTCCCAGACATGTATCAGTGAATGAGGGCTGGCTGGCGCTGCGTGCGGCACCCTCATCAGTGTCGGGGAGGTGGAGGGGGGTGGGGGGGCTGCAGTGTCATGGCTAATATGCTCAGATCCTTTCTGAATTCTGTCTGATTGAGAAGTGTTTATGAGCTAAATGAATGTTGACTTGCAGCCGCTCTCATTAAATGTTTGGGGAAGTTTGTCGTGAAGTTTCCTCTCGGCTCCTGCGCCGGGAGCTCGTTGGTGCTCTGAACTCTGCTTTTACCCCAGAGAACCTTTTGCGAGCAGCAGCACAGACCTGCCGGCGCAGCGGAGGAATCACTATTAATGATCGGTGATGCTTTTGGATGTCCGTGAGCGCTGTCCGCGTCCATTATCACGTATGTTCATCTGCAGCATCAAACGAACTCTTTTGCTGTTTGGTTGAAACATTCGTCCCTCCACCAGCACACAGGGAGACATTGGGACCCCTCATAATTATCAGCCCACCCTCGGAGGACTCCAGTGTGAAGCGCTGCTGTGGGTGGTGGATCACTTGAAAGAGGCTTCGCCCAGACACACATGGAGGACACGGAGAGGAATTTTTCCCGTTCCGTCTCTTTCTTCTCTCCGTTTTCGGTCCCGGCGCGCTCCGTCTCTGCTGGCGGATTGGAGGGGCCGTCTCTGGAGTGACCACGCGATAATGAGCTTGCTGATGAGTTGCAGGCTTATTAATGGAAGCCTTGATTGTCTGTGGGCTCCCTGGGAGGGAGTGAGGGGGGGGGGCAGAGGAAGAGGAGGAGGAGGGGGAGGTTAGCTCCGAGCAGCGTGACTCAGATGCTGCTTGGGACCTGTGCGTGCGTATCAATGCCTGCAGTGTCAGAATGAAGGGTGTATCGATCCTCGTCTGTTGCTGTGCAGTCTGTGGTGGAAAGCTGCGCCTGACTGCTTGCTCATGCGATATTTGAAATGCCAAGTTAGACACACACGGTCTCACGCACACATACACACGCACGTGCACACAGGAAGTAGGAGAGTGCTGAGCAGCTGTTTTGCTTGGCATTGTTGCTGCCCCACCGAGCCGTGACGCTGTGCAGCCGACTGGAACCTGCTATTACCGCCACTTATCAGCCTCTGCTGATTTTTTGCGACCGGCCTCCGATTATAATGCTCCATCATGTCATTCACTTGGAATAAGGAGGGACTGGCCATCGTCGGACTATTTTTAGCGCCGAAACCGCATCGTAATTGATGGCTTGCGCTCTCCAGACCAGCAAAAGGCTGGTACGGTTGATGAAGTGTTGTGATTCGCCGGCTCGGCAGACAGGAAATTAGGTGGGATTTTAGGTTAAGTGCAGATATATTAATCGTAGCGTTGGAAAAAGCATCGACCGCGAGGTGGTAACTTTGCAGTACATTTCACTGGAGTTTGGGATTTTTTGCTCATTGCTGCTTTTTTTTTTTTCTTCTCCTGGGGAGCAGAACTGAGAAGCTCTTAATGGTTCATCTTCTGCTACAGCGGCTCACAAGTGAGAAAAAAAATCTTTTCCCTGCCACAGGCTACGCTGCGCAGTGTGGGACCTTGGGCTGATGTTAATTTTTGTACCCCAGGCGGTACAGTCCGGTAGAAAGCGGCGGGGATTATCTGTTCCCCTTGAACGCGCCTATAAACGGTGTGACGCTGAGCTCTTCCCGGGGTTCCACCTATCAAAAGCAGCGAGCTGCAGGAAATTACACATTTTATGAATGAGCGATCTGCTCTGCCCCCCCCCATCCCCTCCATTTAATCAGACACAAACTTAGTGCATACCGACTCATTGGCCACACGGGACTTCCTCGCGTGACATGTTTGAATGTAAAGCTGCTCAGCTGCCAAGTTATGGATTCAGAGTGGTAACGAAATGCATTGTAACGTTATCTGCCGGGATATCTGGTGGGTATTCCAGTTGCACGGTTCGGCCTTTGATGCAAAGCCAATTAGCATGGATAGCATAACTAAGTCTCCGTACTGCAGGCGGCATCCTCGAGGGGATCGCTGGCCGTGGACAGCGTGGAAGTTATATCTATCATTACTTTTATATAGGTTCAGACCTGGAGTCATTAGCAGTGAATCATTACGTGAGGTATATTTTAATTGGTGCTAAAATACATGAGATGGGTGTGTGTGCGTGCGTGCGTGTGTGTGCAAGTTTTGATGTCTTCTTGGTCCTCACTATGAACTCAGTCTTGCTCATTCAAAACAATTATTGTCAAGTTTGCTTGTCTGTGATTGTTTCCCCACCCTCATTTTTTGATCCACCCCCACCTGCTCTCTGCTGCCTCCTACAGAGCGTGGACACGGTCTGCGCCCTCTACCAGTCCTTCCAGGAGGGGACCGGCTCAGGCGGCGGGGGTCTGATGGACGAGACCAGGGGACCCGCGGCGAGGCCCGGCGCCGAGTTGGGCTCGGCCCCGCCGGGAGACGCCACTCTGCTGCGACCTTGCCCCAAGCACATGAGCGCCACGGAGAGGTTGCGCAAGGTCATCCAGGAGCTGGTGGACACGGAGAAGTCCTACGTGAAGGTGGGACCCCCGAATCCCCCTAAACTCATACTTACGAGAAAAAACGTTAGTGTTTTGGGTTTTTGTATACAAGAGCACGAAGGCAATCGTTGATGAGCTCTGCAGTTCCGTGTGGGACAGCTGGGGGCAGCCATCCCCGTTCCGCCCGGCCTTATTTATCTTCCTCCCTCCTCATCATTTTGCCACCCCCATGTTTTCCAATCCGACCCTCCTGTCTGTGACGCCCATTAAGCGCCACGGTCACGATCCTGTCGTCTTCTTAGCCGGCACTTTTCTCTCCGCCTTGATCGTTTTTCATCGGGCCCTCTTCCCCTGTGCGCTCCTCTTCCTCGGCCTGCTGCTGTGCTGTAATGGGGGGGGGGGTGTTGTCTTCCCAGAGTGGCTTGAAGCGGGCCTTTCCACCCCGTATCCATGAACCACCAGCCGGGGCGGCGAGGGGAAGGGAAGGAGGAGAAGAAAGCTCATAAATCAGCCTAATGAGAATATCCCCACTGATAGCGAGACAAGCCGCGGCCACATTAAAGGAGTCGGAGGCGAGATGGAAGGCAGAATCAGGGAGGAATGAGATGATTGTGGGAGGGAGCCATTCAGGCGTAGTAAAGGGAGGAATAATTGCCGTTTTGATGATGAGAGAACAATGCAGCGTGAGGGACGGCGTCGGGTCTTGCTTTTTGATCTCCTGTCATTGACTTCCTGTTTGTTTTTGCTTGTGCAGGACCTGTCCTGTTTGTTCGAGATCTACCTGAAGCCCCTGCAGAACGAGACCTTCCTCACGCTGGACGAGGTGGGTGCGCGTGTGTCTGAAATACAGAGCCCCGAGTGGCTCCGGGCGTCCCAGCACACGCGCCGATTCTCTCCAGGACCCCGAACCCATCGAGTGTTTATCGCGCGCCGATGAGCCGCGCGGCGCCGCGGCGCCCCTTGTTGCCACGCTGGCTGCCTGGAGGACAAATTAGCATTCCCCTCTACTGACCTTGCGGCGTCCCAGGAGGGGCCCCCGCCAGGACTAAACCCACCTTTGAAGCGCTCACCTCAGTTTAATGTGCCGTGGTGGAGCTGTCCACTGATCTCCGCGCATGTCGCTCATTAGGAATGTGGGATTTTTTTTTCTCCCTCCCTTCTCCATTTAGAAACACCTTAAATCAAACTTACTGCGAGCTTCGTAGCGCGCTGCCGCAGCATGCTAATGACCTTCGGCTCCGAGCGCAGCGCCGCGCCAGGCCTGACCTCCAAAACAGGACGCCCCTCCCCAGACGCGCGAGTCGATTGGCCGCCGAGCGCCGGGGCGAATTAAAAGGCTATTACAGGACAGCGAGACGTGTCAAGACACGGGCCGGACAAGGGCTCGTTTGCCCCCCCCCGAACGGCTTTTAATGAAGGAAAGTGGTGAGCGAGGAGTGTGTGCTGCTGCAGAAGTTTTGTAGGGCTGGTGTGCGCTGCACTGGCAGCAGAGCCGGAGCTTGTCCCTAAGTGCCGTTGTCAGAGATGGAGCCATCAGAGTGGAGGTTTTATAACACTCCAGGGTGCCCGTCTCTGGGACTGTTATGAATTACAAGGTATCCTTCGCTCCTTCCTTTGTAGCCTCATATTCTCCCACCGGCTCCCTCCCTTCCCCCCCGCTCGCTGCGCTTCTTTCAAACACCCCTCGTCTATCAAGTTCCCACAATTTCACGCGGACGCTTCTTTCTCCTCCTCCTGTCCGTTCCTCTTCCTCCCTTCCTCCTCCATAGATGGAGAGCCTTTTTGGCAGCTTGCCTGAGATGCTGGACTTCCAGAGGGTCTTCCTCCAGACCCTGGAGGAGCGGATCGCCTCCTCGCCCGACTTCAGCACCCTGGAGACCCCCTCACAGTTCAAGGTGAGATATACAAGCACGGGGTAACATGTCACGATATTGATTAAACGTCCCAAGATTCATTGTGGATTTCATGAGCATACGCAGTATTATTCTCGAACCAGGCAGTTTTTGGCCACCATTTGGAGCTTTGAAATGGTGTTCTTTATAAATAATTGAGCTGGGGTGACAAGGAGCAGCGCGGGCTGATTTATGAGCTTGACATGACAAGGTGTGGGGTCCATTGATCGAGGCAGCGGATCACTGGTTGGATTGTGAGCTGCCGAGAGCGGCGTGCTCCAGGGGTGAGGTGGGAAGGTGAGGACAGAGGGGTGGGGGGAGCTGAATAGTCTCCGGAGAGAGAGAGAGAGGACGTGGTGGTCCGGTCATGACTTCACGGGTTCACACTCTTTCATTCTCACTGCAGCGTTTCTTTTGGTTGTGTGTGCCCCCCCCCCCCCCCACCTCACAGAAGCTGCTGTTCTCTCTCGGGGGCTCGTTCCTCTACTACGCTGACCACTTCAAACTGTACAGCGGCTTCTGCGCCAACCACATCAAGGTCCAAAAGGTCCTGGAGAGAGGTAGGACACGACGCAGGGACACACACACACACGCCCGCCCGCCCGCCCATTCAGAATTCCGGCGAATCCATCAGATCCAAAGTGGGGCCCCATCTTTGCTAAACGCAGCCTCCTTGCACCGGCGTTGCATCACGAGTCACCTCGCGGTGCTCGCTGCTGAGGGTTAGGCCGGCTCTTTTGGGAAGCAAATCAATTATGTATGAAAGTAAATGTCCCAGAGAGAGACGTGGGGGGAGGAGAGGGGGGGGGGATGAAAGTGAGGCGCGCGGTGCCTCTCCCAATTTACTGCCTGCGCCTCTCCCGTCTCCTGCAACCGGGACGCGCGCTGCATTAGGAGACGCGCGGGGAAAAGACTCTGCAAAGCGTTTCATTGCATGATCAACACAATGCAAAGCTTTGAAGCCATTAGGTGTGTTTTTTCCAATTCAGGTCGGGACAAGCACACAAAGAGGTTTCGGATAACCTTGTCGGCCATCGACAGACACAAAGCCCGAAAGCCTTTTGATAGTTCTGTGCCTCTCTCGCAGTGTAGACGTTTATTTAGGAGTTGCTTTTTGTGGGCTAAGACGCCGGCCTTTCTGCCACCGTTTGGGACCGCTGCCCAGCGCACAGAGAAATGTAAGAAGATTTGGCTGGGGGGGGGGGGGTGTCCTGCCAGGGTAGAGGGTGGTGGGGATGCCAAATTGCCTCGCTGTGCCGCTTAAATCTGCCCCATTACCAGAATTGTGTGGGATATTCCTCGAAGTAAGCGGCAGCGCGGATATTTAACAGGATTAGACGGGAGGAAAAATAAGGGGGGAAAAAAACCCACCATCTCTGGTGGGTCAGAATTACCGGGAGGGAAATAAAGTGTGGCAGACACTGTTATGAAACAACAGCAGGACATGAAAGTGTTTTTGGTGCAGTTAAATATTCTGATTATGAGAATTATGTTAATGATGCTTTGTGCTTCCAGTGGGCTATAAAAAGAGCTCCCCGGAGGCTCGTCTTAGTGAGGTGGGAAAACAGCCTGTAATTCCTACCTGAAATGTGATGTCACTCTCTGAAATCAAAGACCTGCAAACTCGCTTTTTCTTGCAACGGCGGAGCGCAAAGCGGGAACATTGTGGGCACGTCCTGCTTCGCACAGAGTGGCTCCGATAAGTCGAAGCCACGCCACGTGCGCCCTCTTCTTTGTTTGAATCTTCAAATGATGGGCACGAGTGGCTTTGTGCTTGGCGAACACGAGCTAAAAATAGCATCAGTGAGCACAATAATTGCCTGTTGCAGTTGGAAACAGGCAGGTAGATGTCGGAGATGGTCGTCTCAGCGTGACGGGCGGGCATCCAGCGCAGGCTGGCCAACGCAAGGACACGTGCGCGCGCGAGGCAATCTGCGGGAGTTTGCGGCGCCTTTAAAGTAATTAAACGCTCGTCTCCGCTATCTCCATCACCCCCCCCCCATATCACACCAAGGGCCCCGTGTTGCCTTAGTTTCTCTGTTTATTTGTCGACTCGTTAATTGCCTGCCAATTACTCGGGGAGGTGTCTGTGCGGCTGCCTGTCTGTGGCTGGGAGTGCTATAATTAATACTTTAATGGCCCCCCTCAGTAAGCGTTGTGGAAGCATACTGCTGTGGGAAAATGTCACCACCTTTACAGAAGACCCCGCTCTGTATCATGCGTGCCATTTCACACGGCGCCGCTGGCTCCAGCGTAATCGCAGCGGTTTCCCCACTCGGCGATCTCGGCAGACAGCTTTAGTATTTAAGGTGTTTACCAGAAGCGTGCAGGAGGAGTTCAACCTTTGCCTCCTATTTATTAGGACCATTAGAGCCGATAGGCTGAAAACATGCCTGTTTCCGATATGACGCTGCAGCGGCTGTGGCAGGTGGAGTAGAAGCCTACACCACCCCCTGCTGGAGACATTTTATTGCACCCTCCTCCTGCACTGGCCTGTGTTTTTTTGATGAGTCGACAACTTTGCAAGTTTGAGCTTAACAGTGTCTCTTGTATGCATATTTCAACCTACCACACAATACAAGGAAGCAATAATGAAGGCGTTGCGTGGCTGAGACGTTTGCACTAATTGACTGTATTTCCTTTTGACTCGCCAGCCAAAACGGATCAGGCCTTCAAAGAATTCTTAGATGCAAAGAACCCCACCAAGCAGCACTCCTCCACCCTCGAGTCCTACCTGATTAAACCAGTCCAGAGGGTGCTCAAGTACCCCCTGCTGCTCAGGGAGCTGGTCTCCCTCACGGACGCCGACAGCGAGGAGCACTACCACCTCACCGGTAAGGAAGGGAAACACTCTCGCCGACGCACGTTCGCGCCACGTGCTATAGTTAAAGACAGAGTCCGTCATTCGCACCTGTATACCCAGCACATGAGAATCAGCCTCGTCCCAGCACACAGAGAATTTCTGCAACCCGTGATGCAAAGCAGACGCGTGTGCGGCGGAGGCTTGACTCCTCGTTTGTGTGCGTCCGTGCAGAGGCCCTGAAAGCCATGGAGAAGGTGGCGAGCCACATCAACGAGATGCAGAAGATCTACGAGGACTACGGCTCCGTGTTCGACCAGCTCGTGGCAGAGCAGACGGGCTACGATAAAGAGGTGAGTGCAGCAGCACCGAGGAGCATCCTGCGCAGTCCTGTATCTGATTTGATTCATCGCGCTCCGTAAACACCCTCAGCTGTCGTTGGGCTATAAACGAGCCTGAACAAATGTGATCGAGGCAGAGAAAAAGCTCACGAGTCTTTGTTTTGATTGAGTTTAAAGTCAACAGAGCCACAATGAATCACAACTAAAACCTACACTGGCACGACTGTTGCGGAGTGAAGTGTCATCGAAAAAACAAGAGCGCAGTTGCCTCGAGCCCCGTTTCCAACGCTCCTCTGTACTATAGTGCTGACACGATGGTTGCTTGGCAACCGGCGTGACACATTGTCAAGCGAGAAAATGCTTTAGAGACCGTCTCATTTTGTTAGCCGTGCCGCTACAGACGGCCCGGTCCTCAGAAGTCTGCGGCCATCAAAGGAGCGAATTAGGACGCGGCTCGACTCACGTTCAAGAGGCCCGTTTTCAGCGCCAGTGAAGCTTTGCCACTGGTGCATCTTGTTGCGTTATTCCGTTGGAAGTCCGTGATCAGAAGACGGCGACGCTGCGGTCCTGAAGGAGTTACTGCAGTTGTCAATAGTCCTCAGACAGGCTGCGGTGCTGAAGCGAGCCGTGGTGGAAGCAAAGGGTCCAAACTGTGCAAAGAGATGAAACCATGACTGGATGATGTTTACGCCGAGTCCTGGTGGAGTCGGCTGATTCTCTGTGTTGTCTCAGTCGTCACTTTTGCCTTTTTTGGCATCCTCCAACCAGTCAGGTCATTCCTCTTCAACCTCTGGCAACAATTTGGCATCTTGGCTCTTGGAAATGAATATCTTTTATCTTTGGCACGACGGCTCGACAAAACAGTCTCGCGGACGAAATTCCATATTTTCTTTTCATTCTCCTCACTCCCAGTTGAAGCTACTTGAGCAGAGGCAGCTATCAGAACATCAGAGTGGAGCTGG
>JASSRZ010000051.1:1594858-1605090 GCA_032164315.1 Malacoctenus gilli | reverse complement strand
TTTTCTTTTCATTCTCCTCACTCCCAGTTGAAGCTACTTGAGCAGAGGCAGCTATCAGAACATCAGAGTGGAGCTGGTGTTGTTTACGCCGTCCTCCGCTCGCTGCCTCCGGGGACTGAATACATTTACAAATTGATGGAATCAGCCGGTAACCACCGCAGTATAAATATTCAAAGTGAATGCTAAATGATGTTGTCTGGAGCTCTGTATGTTTTCGATGTAGTTAAAGCGCTCCTAAAGACCGCGTACAGGTCGGCTTAAAAACACCATCCGTCAGCCTCTGCACGAAAAAAAAAGGGGCTCGTAGGGGTTTGTTGGCGCTTCATTCATAGATGCTGTTGCTTAGTATGGACCTCACATCGCAGTGGAAAGCCAAAAGTCTGGCTCAGTATTCCTCTGCCTCCTCTCTCCCTTTCTGAACCATCTCACCCCCCCCCTCCCCTCCTCCCCCGTCTCCCTCGCAGGTCACGGAGATTTCGATGGGCGAGTTTCTCATGCATTCCTCGGTGGTGTGGCTCAACCCTCACCCGTCGCTGGGCCGCATGAGGAAAGACCCCGAAATGACCGTGTTCGGTGAGTGCCGCTCCTCGCTGGTTTAGCTGTTTGTGGTCTTACCTGTCAAGCGTGAAACTTTCAGTCGTTCCACTATCAGATTATTTGGGCTTGAAATAAGCAAACAAGTGAAAATTCACTTTTGAAAAAGGCAGAAAAAAAACAAACTTCTAAGGCGATTACGTCTTTTTTTTAGTGCGATAAGATTGTTTTGTACTTGAAATACATAAACCCCACTTGGTAAGTCGTAGTTTTTGCACCGTGTCATTGGGTCCCTGGGACAGGCGGTGGTCTCCCGCCCCCCCGTGACCCCATGACGTCACAGCTGACGAATGGACATTTGCGTTTTATCAACGAGCGCGTTGGTTGCGGAGCCACGCGGAACCGTGTGTGCTGCAGCTCTCCAACCGCTCCGTGTGAATTTTAATATCCGGCGCTGTAACGCTGATTTATGCTTTAAGGCTTCAAGCTGGCATCTAAAATGCTTCTGTGGGTTGCGCGCCTTCAGTCGGCTTTCCCCAAGAGGCATCCGCAGTCACAACTAAGCCGCCGATGTGTTCTCTCTCACCAGTGTTCAAGAAAGCAGTGATATTGGTCTACAGGGAAAACAACAAGCTGAAGAAAAAGATGGTAACTATTGTGTCTGCCTGCGCTCGCTCGCCCGCTCTCTCTCTCTCTCTCTCTACCATGCTGTGAATACTGATTGATGATGTGTAACGCGGCGTTTTTCTCTCTCCCTCCGAAACCCTCCGCGGCGCCCTTGTCGGCACGGCGACCAGGCCAACCCGCGCTCGGCACTCTCTCACGGAGACGCCGACCCCTTTAAGTTCCGCTGGCTCATCCCGCTCTCTGCGCTGCAGGTCAGGCTGGGAAATACAGCAGGTAAGAGGCCGACGCTCGGCCACGTTATCCCCACTTAATCACTCGCTAAGTCTTTCTGCATACTCGCACCTAAGCTCACCCCACATGCCCACCGACTCCTCGCCCCCCCCACCAGGCATTTCTGCCTCCCCTTCTCCCAAAAAAGAAGAAAACAACCACGAAGCATATTTGGACAGCGTGATTTAGAGCCTTCCCTTTTTTTTTTATTTCCTCGATCTTCCAGGAGCCGGCACGGAGAGCAGCTGCATCTGGGAGTTGATTCACTCCCGCTCGGAGGTGGAGGGGAGACCGGAGACCGTCTTCCAGCTGTGCAGCAGGTCAGAGATTAAATTTTCAGCAGGAATCAGAGATGAGTAATTCCATTTTAGGAGGGGGTGGACGCCGCAGTTTCGGCCCCGATACTTTATCACAAACGAGATTGTTGCGAAGCTTTTAGCTGTTTTTGGCATCGTTTTCCTGCTCGTGCCAGACGTCGGAGCGACTTGCGGTTTGATAGTCAACAAGCAACGTTGTGGTCAAAATAATTTCCCAAAAGATTAACCTTTGACATCGAATTGTGCACAAACCGGCCGCGATTGCGATAAGTCAACGTAAGCTCAGAATGTTAATCCGTGTGGTGGCTCGATGGCCATTTCTTGGGACCCTTCTATATTCGCTCACAGTAAAGCTCCAGGATCAAATCACTGGGCAGCACCACTGCGGGCCCCTGAGTGAGGGCCCCTCACTCACTAAGTGCTGTGCAGCAGCCAGCTTTTTATCGTAAGCCAAGTTAGCCACTTCCTCGAGATCGCAAAGATTTTCTGTCATGTCAGGCGAACAGGCAACGGCGCCACCTGAGTGCATGGCACCGCGGTGAGGCTGAAGCCTGTGACCAAATTGGTAATTCTCATTACACGCTGTGAAATTGGGATCACCCGTAATGAATTAAATAAGCCATTCCTCCGGGGACACAAAGGAACCCCCTCCCGCCGGCCGCCTCCTCTATATTTAGCTGCCCAAATCAGGTTCAACGCAGCGTGCGCTCACGTCACCGCCTCGCCTCTCATGTCGTTCCTTCCACAGCGTGCCGGAGAGCAAGGTCAGCATCATCAAGGTGATCCGCTCCATTCTCAGGGAGAACGTGAGGAGGAACATGAGGAGCGAGGGCACGCTGGAGCGGGGCTGCAAGGAGCGGCTGGCGCCTCTGCGCAGCGCCCTGCCCTCCTCTGCCAAGCTGGGTGAGTTCGGAGAAGAGTTTCCTGAAGGGCAATATTTCTTCTCGTTTCGGATGGAGGCTCGGCTACAGGTACCAGGCACTGCCCCGTAAAACACATATTCAAGCGAGCTTATCGCTGGAATTTGAGGTCATTTGGTTCCTGGAATCATCAGCCGCATAATCCTAAAAACGCAAGAACATTACAGATGATCCGATCGTACTTTTTAGGTCACGAAATGCTTACGACTCACGTGTTTTGCTCAACAAAAAGCGGCGTTCCTGATTTGAACGTCCACCTGTCTCGCCAGGTTCCTCCAGGGCCTCCTGGTTATGCAAGCCGCCGCTCGGAGAGCCGCCCGTCCACGGCGGGAATCCCAAGCCGGGGCCCGACTCGGACGAGGGAAGCCTGAGCAGCGGCACCCACAGCGTCTCCGGCGCCCCTCCGGCCTGCGCCTCCTCCGATTCGCACGCCTGCCGGCCGAGCTGGTGTCAGTCCCATCCGCCGCGGCCGCCCCGCTCCAGCTCGGTGAAAGAGTCCGACATTCTAAGCGACGAGGACGACGACGGGTTCAGCGAGGGGGGCCTGAGGAGGGACAGCGGCGACAGCGTGTCCCCGACGAGCGCCATCGAGGTGCAGTTCCTCCACCTCAAACTGTCGGAGGAGGCCGTGCCCAAAAATGCGCCGGCGCCGCGCGTCGAGCCCGAGAGGGTCGGGGACACTCCGGAGACCCGGCCCAAGCTGGTGCGGGGACACTTGAGCGCCTCCAAGGGCCAGGGCGGCAGTCTGAGGAGGAGCCAGGGGGCGCTGCTGAGCATGAAGGAGACCAGCCGCTCGCTGGACGGCCAGGCGGACGCAACGTCAGCGACAGGAGTGACTGACCTCAACGCGCTGCTGGAGAGGGAGTTCAGCGTCCAAAGCCTGACCTCTGTGGTAAATGAAGACTGCTTCTATGAGCAGGCGGAGAGCTGTGCCACCGACTCTGCAAACGGCCCCTCCTCTTAGGGGTCCGCAACCTGAAGCGGTGATTGCTGTGTCGCGCGGTGGCAGAACCATGTGGCCCATTGAAGACTTTGGCAGGGAGCTCTGAAGCTCTGGCCGGACTTGGAGGGCAGTTTAGTGGGTGTCACAGCTGCCACAGAAAAGGTCAGGCATGACCGCTCCCTCCTGATGAAGGTGTATTGGCCGGCACACCCAGTTTCTCACCACAGAGAGGTGAAGCGAGGTGATTTGTCCGGACGATAATGACCGCCATGAATCTGCCGGGCGCCGATGTGTATCTGCGATTCCCGTCAGCTCGCCGGGCTCCGCCTGCCCACCGCAGACCATCCGAGTGACGGATTCTGTTCGGGCTCCCCCTGCTGCTCCCTCTGATTGGCAGTTCTTATTTGGCGCTTGACCTTTTCTGTGGTGAAACGAGGGGAACGTCCTTGTCCATCAATCCCGGACCCTGAAAGAAAGAGAGAGAATTTTCACCACGGGATATTAAGAGCAACTTGGTGTCTAAGGTCCCGCCTACACAGAGACCTCAAAACTTTTATCATTGTGGATCATGCGTCCATGTGGACGCTGAAAATGCAAAGTTGAGAACGCCTTATTTCAAAACCCAGCTAAGCTGCGAGCTCATTGGCTGAGTTTTGGGTTTTTTTTATATCCTCCCAATATCTTCGTCTCTGTTTTGTGGCACAGTACAGCTCATGGAACAGGTTTTCCTCTCCGTGTGGGCGGGGCCTCAGATTTCACCGTGAAAAACAGACTGGGGAAAGTTTCTGGTCTGATCCCAACTAAACATCGTTCCATCTGCGAGTCCAAAATGCTCCATAGATTCAGAGGACGAGGGGGATAATGAGTCATCCTTACCACGTGGACGAACCCAAAGAGCTGCAAAGGTCGGGTCAGAGTTCTCCCGGACCCCGCCTCCAAAAACAAGGAGGTCAGACGTCTACAACCAAGCCTTTGTGCTGTATTTTGTGCACTAAAGAACACTGTTTGCCTATATATTTGAAATGTTTCTACAAGATTTGTTCCTCTCTTTTTTTTTTATCTGTACAGGTTTTTAAATGTTATTACTGCTGTTCTTATTTATTGCCTGGTTTGATTCTGTATATCTGGGCTGAGAAACCTTTGTGTTGAGGTGAAGGCTTGAACTCTTTGCAGGTTGACGTTGAGTCACTTCAATTCGAACGTAGCCGACTGGATTCTACTTTTGTTTGGCTGAAGATTGTATCTTCCAGAGTACGCATCCGAATGTACATGCGCGTTTGAGACGACTTCTCACCTGACTGATTTGAACTGCAATAACGTTTGCTATGATGTTTATATGTATCTTGTGTATATATATATTCTTTTTTTTTTCCTATCTCTGACGCATTTATGTACACATATACATACTTGACACTGTACAGTTACGACCAAGGCAGGAATTTGCAATAAATGCAGCTGATATTTTTCTAAGAGTTGTTTGCCGCTGGATTAAGTACACGTTGAGATACTTTGAATAAAAGTGTAGGCGAACCACTACCTGCTTTTTCCCCTTCAGTTCAACTCCCGCAGGCCTTTGATGCTAGCATACCAATGAATGTGAATGCTCCATTCTTATGGAATTGTTTCCTAAATAAAAGTTTTATCTGTGAATGACATCTGGGGAGAAGTGCTTTCAACTCAGCCTTCAAAGTCGGCCACCTCAGCTTTGGCACATCCTTTATTTTTCCTCATTGACAGGTAAAAGCAGCGCTGGGAACCCGGGGTGTCTCGTCTCGGGCTCGGTCCCTGGGCGGGAGTTGACGGACGCTCCCTGATTAGCTGTCAAAAGAAAAAACGCACATTTCCATATCTGGGCTTTCCAAGGAAGAAAAGAAGAAAAATAAGGCGGGTTCTCAGTAGAAACCGCGACACGCTGACAGAAGTGGAGCACGGTCACTTGAAGCGTGATGAGAGGAAATGGCGGTTATTGGTTCTCACGCCTGGTTGTATCAAATAAACTGTCTCGCACATGTGAAAAGTCACCTACAGGATGCGTACGTTGCATCTCCATCCATCCAAACGGTGGGACTAATTAATAGGAACGATTGCAATTAATCACATTAAGTTGTATTTCAATCGCATATCAGCGACTGTCAAAATACTGGAGGCTAAGTCCAGCGTGAACTCCTTTATTTAAACTACGATAACAGCATTTTTGTTGAAGGATGCAGTTTCGTTTTGACAATACAGGTCGCCGCTTTTTACAATTTGTAACAAATCACTTGCAAACATCGCGCCACTACGGTCACGGCTGCACACCGGAGGTAACGACGTCGGTGTTTGGGCTAAGTTGGCCCGTGTGATTTATAAAGCTTCCATGCAGTGGCAGATTAATGGCTGGAAAGGAACACTATAAGATGATCCATAATAATTACAAGGGAAGCAAGCTGAGGGTCGTTATTGTGAGGCGACGTTTTTTTGTGTGAAAAGAACCAAAAAAACCCCACGTTTTGTGGGAAAGACTGAAACGACAGGGTGACCTCTAAAAATACCCAAGCGACTCCAACAGTTTGGGGACCTCTCGGCATCGCAAATGTCAGAAAATGCATAACATAACTGAGTTATTACTTGGGTTAAAAAAACAACACAACACAGCACATTAGCGGAGTACTTGAGGGTAATTTATACGTGTAATTTCGCACTTGTTATACTGATTCTCTCACTGAATCATCTCGATATCGCACAGCGGCTTTCTCACCAAACAGTGGTGATGCTGATTTGCATTTCGGGACGCTGCACAGTCACTCCTCTTTGTCGCTTCGCAAGATCCATATTTTTACTGTGCGTTTTGAGTGCGTGCGTGAGCGTTTACCTTGTGATGAACTGCCGACTTGTCCGGAGTCTGCTCTGTCCTTGCCCAGTGTCGGGAATCTTTGATTCAATTATTTCATCGGTTGATTTACAAACAAAGAGACTTCTAGTTTGAAAGTTAAAGCTTTGAAGCTGGTGTGAGTCTGTGATGGAGGAACCATCGTGGTCTTTCATCTCATCTTTTACAGCCGATACCTTCTTTCTAAAACATGGTGAAAAGTATTGTTACTTGATAAAACCAAACCTCTATGACAGGAAGACGAGCTCCTTACCTCTGTTTTTTAATAGAAAGGTTGAAAAAGATAGGAATTTTTCAGGTCCCTGTCATTGGTGCCCACTGCTCAGGTCTCCTCCATTCAGACTTCATTACCTTCCTCCTCTCACTGGCCTCAGTTCCCTTTCCTTTAATTACACTCCACGTGCTGTCAGCTACCAAAATAAAAGCCTCCTCATGTTGCAAGGCCGATGCTCCAGGCTGGGTACGCGAGCCGAATCGCTGGTGCATCTCTGCCATGTCGATTTTTTTTTTGATCGCGGCTGCAGATTATCGGCCACCTTTCATCGGCGCCGAGTCAATTCTCCCACTGGCAAAGCCGACCGGCGCGTACCATCTGGCACGCTGGCAGCGAGCGCCGCGGCCTCGAGCTGATGGGCGACAATCTGTTCCGCCGCTCAGAGAGGAGCGACGCGAACCTCGAAACCGTCCACTTATCGATGGGAAACCTCAAATAACGACACGAGATTTGCTTCGGATGCAATTTATTTCAACCGCTCCCCATCGATCAACGTCGTGGGGAGACTCCGTCAGTCCTCCGGCCAAAAGTTAATCTGGTTAGGAGGGACGTGTACAGTGGAAGGCAAGCAGACGGACCCGACATGATCTCGCTGAAACATCAAGCCACAAAAAACAAAACAAAAGGAAAATAGTTTGATAAGAGTCTTCCTCCTCCTTCAGAATAACAGGAGTATTTCTCCGGTTGACAAATTCACATCACTTTCTCCGTCCCTTCAAGCTCCATCTCCCCTGTGACGCAGATCCAGGAGGAGAGAGAAAAAAATGGCCCGGATATCTGCCTCCCATGTTGTTCTCTTTCGCTAAATCGCCCTGGAAAAAAAAAAAAAAAAAGAAGCCCACTTCTTTCAGCTCCCGGAGGACAAGGTGTTATGAGAGATGGATATGAAGGAAAAATTGGGACATAAAGAGACACTTTAGTCCTTAAAGAGCTACTGTGGGAAGCTTGCTTACACACTTTCTCCTCCCCAGGCACACATGAGTCTGCAACACGTTGATGCATCCTGGAAAATGCTTTTGGAGCTCGGGATTTTCTTTTTTTTTTATCCGTCTCCAGGTTCTCGTCCCATACTTTCATCTACACCTATCGCTCCCTGGGTGCAGGGGGACGGGGAGGGACAGGGAGGGCTTTAAAAATGCATGCTCCTGCCAGGTGGACAAGCCGCGGCTAAGAGCACACTGCTGTTCTCCTTTGCTAAAAGAAGCTATTAGCAGCTTCCTCTTGGCTCTTTCTTTTAGCAGGTTTGCAGTGGGCTCTGTGGCGTGCTGGATGGCGCGTCCGTGAAAGCGTCCACCTGCGTTCTATTCGATTTCTTGGAGAGATTCTTCAGCCGGAGCTCCTCCCTGAAGTCGTAGCCGAGCAGCCCGGCCTCCTGGCCGCAGAGGTCAGCGTAGGAGTCCGCCAGTGCCCTGATATGCGGGATGGTGAGCTGAGTGGGCCGCAGCAGGGGGTCCACGTCCGCCTTCCGGAACATCTCCAGCGTGAGCTCCTGGCGGCGGGCCTCGGGGAACAGCTTTCTGTGGGCGAGACGAGAGAGGGTGCGCGCGCACTGCTGCCTCCGATCAGGTCGCTTTGGTAAACCGGATTGTCGATGAAGTTTCACGTCAGGAAGCTGAAGCGGTGAGAGTTCACTCCCTCATCCCGCTGCCATCCATGCGTGTCACCGGAAACTCGCACAGCGGCAGACTCGTCGCGCCCAAAGAGGGGCGGCGAGGCTCCCAATTTCAATTTTTCATTCATTTAGCCTGCGTTCACCCTGAAATCGTTCAATCCGGAGAGGCCGACATTCATTTTTAAAGGCCTTTCCCTGCCCGGGATGTGCTCCCGCATTCCTCCGCGGCAAGTTTTCGTGTGCGATCGCCTGCTCCACTCACTCCGCTCTGCAGCATGAATGCTTTTAAGGTGCCTCCGCGCCGGTGCCTACTCTCCAATTTGGTGCCGCTGCCACCGCCGACTCGCTGCAGTTACATAAAAAAAATCTTCTGCCTTCCTCTGCCACCTCAATGAGTCATAATTGCTGCTCTCTTTCACGCAGCCAGCGTTCTTTTGTTAGGCGGGCCTACGTACTCTTCCCCGAACGGGCGCGGGGGCGACGGCCAGCGTGTGTGCGCGCGAGCGCGTGGGCGTGTGAGCTTGTTGCCGACGGTTCTTTCAATACAGAGCTGCGAAACTCGCCGGTTGGAGGTTTCGGTTAACAAAACGCCTCGGAGAGACACGTCTTCATTTGTCAGAGCGAGTGCGCGCGAGCAAAGAAAAGCCGATCGGAAAGCATTGTAATCAATGAAGAGATGGAGACAGTGGCTGTCAGACGGCGTGATGAGGGGTGGGGGAGAGAGAGAATGACAGATGAGGAGGAGATGGGATTAAAAAGTAGGGGGGAGAGAGAGAGAGAGAGAGAGAGGGAGAGAGAGAGAGAGAGAGAGAGAGAGAGAGCCGAGGCCAGACAAGCAGCATGAAGTTGTACAAGTGTACTTACTCCACTCCTTTGTGGCAGTGCTTCCTGCGGAACTGGAAGACGTTCCTGACCACTTTCTCCACCAGCTGGAACGGCTGTTGGATCTGGGGCCGGACCAGAGGGGTGAAGTGAACCACTCCCACGTCCACCTGAACACACACACACACACACACACACACACACACACAAAACAGGAGTTGTTCAGGACAGAGCTACAAAGGCGAGACTGTAACTGAGCAGGCGGAGGACCGAAAAGTGTCGAGAAAAAGGAGCCGGCAGGTGCGAGGAGAAGGGAGAATGCAAAGTGCGGAGAGAAAGCTCGCCTGGCAAGTGGCGAGAGAGAGATAGAGAGCCGGACAAAGGGAGCGCCAGAGAGAAAAAGACGGATCAACATGCTGGGATAAAAGAAGAGGAGAAAAAGGCAGAAAATAAGATGACGCAGCGTGGCTGGCTGCTTCCTGTTGCCACAGTAACACCTGTGCGATGGACCATAGAGACCGAGCTGCTCGCTGTCGCCGCATCACCACACGGCTTCTTAATACCTACAAGCCTGACTCACTGTGCACAATCTATGCAGCTTGCCGCCTTTGTTTATGCGGCGTGGCCGTTTCGGACGGAGCGGCGGGCGATGTGCGCGGATTGATCCGGCGACGGGAACGTGGAGCGCCGCGGCGCTGAACCGTCTGCTGTCCGGAAGACTTGTTGGAGCGCGGCACTGCGGCTCATCATCTACCTGCATCCACGTCCCACTTGAGACGAAATACTCTCAGATTCGTCCAAAAGGATTGCTTAAAAACCTGGAGACGGTGAAGCTTACTGGAGACGTGAACGCGATTAACAGTGCAGGAGTTTGAAGGTCACCTTCACGGACGGAGCAGGAAGTGCGGACTGTCACTCTTGAGAGGGTGTCTTGCAGTTGGGGGCTTATCTGGACTCGAAATGTGGATGTTTAAAGAAAGAAAAACGAGTCACACAACAATCTTTCGGTAAATATCGATGTGCCCCCCCCCCCCCCCCCCCCGC
>JASSRZ010000051.1:1561270-1594813 GCA_032164315.1 Malacoctenus gilli | reverse complement strand
TTATTTAACGGGGGGGGGGGGGGGGGGGGGTCTAAGCTCCATCCAATCAGTTGATTCCTCCTGCGAGAGCTCCGAGCCGACACAAAGCCCCGTTTAAGTGACGGCAGCACACTCGGCACAGCCGGGCGCTCCGGCGCTCAGATCTTTAACATTAAAGCACACATATACGTCCGCATGGCTGAGAAGAGTCACCTGCTTGGATCAAACGAGCCAGAAATACACTAAAAAGCCTATTTATGTATCTCGGTTGTCATCTTTGAAAGGTGCTCCACGCGATGCGATTGGCTGCTGCGCCGCAGAGCCTGAGGGGCCGCTGTACAATCGGGGCTGCGCCGCGCAGTGGGGACCGATAGTACCGGCAGACAGTGGGGCAGCGGAGCCTGTCCATCGGTCAGAAACAGCCTCGCTTCCTCAGCGAGGGACCACAAAGAGCGACTGTACACGCACTGAGCGAGCAGACTGACAAAGGGGCTTTGTGGAGAAACACCGGCGGCAGTAGTCATAATAATAACAACGTGCCCCTGCCCCCCCCCCCACCCTTTCTTTTCAGGAGTTTATATATAGTAAGAAAAATCAAACACAAACACATGTGGCTCACATGTCCATCTGGATGGAAAATAGATGCAAGGGTGGAATCAGAGAGATGAGAGAGAACCAGGTATGGAAATAAGGAGGCGCGAGCGCGCAGGTGCACGAGTGGCGCCGTTACACAAGCTGTTTAATTAAAGTTTAAAGGCCAGACAAGCATGCCAATAACACACACCCCGAAGACAATCGCACCTCCCCCTCCTCTCCATTCGAACCACACAGTGGTGAAAATAGAGGGATGTCTAATTCAGCTCAACGGCCCTCCTGTTGTGACTCCGTGCCCCGCGGAGCTTCTCGTGCCTCCTTCGCCGCTTGTATTTCTGGAGAGTGTGACTCATTCTCATTCACAGCTGTCTTCTGCTTTCCCGGGCGAGGGGGCTGGCGTTGATAATTAGGGGAGGAAAGCTAAAGTGGTCCGAGGGTGCGCGGGGAAAGGATTCGAAATGACCCCCCCACCCCCCACTCGTGGCTATCTCTTATCGGATCTACAGATCCCGGTGCTGCCCGGCTGCTGCGGCGACGGACGCTGCGGCTGCCGAGCTTCCTGCCGCAGTGGCGCTTAATGGGACGGCTGTGGAGATGCCCGTTTGTTTCGACAGGGCCCCCCCCCCCAAAAGGCTGAGCTGCTATGACGGTGCAGGGAGAGTGACAGCGGTGGAAGGTTCGTCGAGGAGGAGGAGGGGGGGGGGGCGAAAATGTTGCGAGTTGACGCTGGAAGTGTGCCGCAGCCGACGAAAAGCTGCTGTTTATTCATTCTAATGTTGTTCCTCGTCATGTTTCACAAAGTCAAACACCGGGGCTGATAACCTGGCGCTTTGTGAATAGCTTCATTATTAATCCGACACCGACCCCGTTGAGTCACAACACGTGAATTTCCAACATGAAGGCCACGTGGCGAGTGCCGGGCGAGCCGCTGGAGTTCCCTCTGTGGGAGTCAAATCCGCCACCTGCCCCGCCACCGACACGTAAGGGGACGCAGCCCGCCCCCATCCTATATGGAGGAGCACAAACACCCCGCCGATGCGGGATCGGACCACCATCTGGTCGGAAGACGCAATAAAAAGGGGAATGCCTTTAATTTCGCTCCCTGCTGGAATAATTAGGCCATTTATATTCCGCACTTCATGATTTAAGAGAGGAGCGCGGAGGGGAAAAGTCGATATTGGGACTATACAGGCGGCAGCATTTCAGCCATCAGCTTGTCCAAGTCACTTTGCTGCTATGATTTATGTATGGCCTTGCAACACGGCTTCACTAGGTAGCACTGCTGTAATATATCCAGCTCCCGGCCATTAATCCTTCCCCTGATAACCTCAACATGCAAGGGAAGTCCGTAGTAAATCAGGTGCCGGCGCCCGGCCCCTCCAATCGAGGTGCTATGAACATGTTTGCGCCCCCTACCCCCCACCTGTCCCTCACGGGCCTGCTCATGAAACCCCCTGAAATTGCCTGCACCTGGGGAAGAGATGATGAACTTTTTGAGGAATTTGACAACCTCTGTGTTTCTGGTGCCGGGATCGCTGTCCTTCCGGGGAACAGCCTTCGGTCCCGTCACCCCTCCAAAGAGACGGGATACGCGGCGATCAATCAGCTCTCCCTGGCTTGGGAGAGCCACTGCATATAGCGGAGAACAAAAAACAAAACAAGTGACTCACTCCGACTAATCTGGCCTCCTGATGAGACGGCTATGTTTGGATTTATACGCAAACTCGCGAGCGTTCCTCCCGCTCCGAGTCTCTTCATGCAGGTAATTTGATCAGACGTTTTGAAAACACTTCAAACATGTACGCAGACTTTGACCTGCTTCTTATGGCGTTTGGAACAATTGCATGAGCCAACCGCAGCGCCTCACATCGCTATGAATAGAACCGTTTCCTGCCGATGAAGAAAAAGACGGCGACGGCGGCGAGGATGTGGGAAAAGCCTTCCTTGGCAGGCGTTTGGGAAAAGGGCAAAATATGAGCGATCTCTATCTAAAAGTCACACATCTGCTTTGGTCCGAGACCTTTTCTGACCCACTTGAACACAATAGTCACACATCCATATTAACACACTCGCACATTACCATTTTTCATGTGTTTGACCTTCCTGGAGCTCAGCAGGAAAGTCTTATTACTCCATCTTTGCCCTTTGGTTCTCCAGCGTCCCCCTCCCTCCCTCCCTTCCCCATTTCCACCTCCGATGCGTCGTTCTTGCCGAGTTCTTGCCCAATGGCGTGTGAGCGGTAATTTGTCATGTCCCTCTAAGCGTAACCAAGACGAGGTGGCAGGGGCCCCGGGGCACCAGCCGCTGCGCTACCTGAACCACCAACACTTGCGCTTACATAATGACAGGTTTGGAGAAGAGACAGTAGTGGGGGGGGTGAGAAGAAAGCTCTATGCGGCCGGGGAATACGAGAGCGGGAAGCGCGCGGAGATCCTGCGAGCCAAAAGGGAAGATGGGCTGCATTAATCATGACAATACCTTGAGAAGACAACCTCCATTACATCAGTGGAGGGAGGCCTCCGCTCGGCAGCCCAGCGCTACGGCATCCACCCGCCTCATATTGCTTAAGGGGTTTAAGAAGGGAAGGGGGCTTTGGCTTCCCGCGCTGCCAGCCCGGCATACTTCCCACGAAATCGCCCCGTGGCAGGCGCCCAGCAGTCCCCCCACCCCACCCCACCCCACCCCCCGCCAAACCGCTGCCCTCGCCTCTTGACAAGTTCAGCTCCTCGGAGAGACGCTTTCGTCAGAGACAAGCTTGAACTCGGCCCGCGCCTGCGAATTTTTACGGCGTCGGTAAATAACCGCGGCATGGGAAAATACTTCTGATGGCGCATTCAGAGGCTCATAAACGGGATCCCACATTGCGCGCTTGGGAGTCGCGTCTTAACGGAGGCAGCTGACGAGACTCTTTAATCAAGCTGAGGCCGCTTCTGCTGGCAACGTGTCACGAGCGTTTTTGGCCGGGACAGGTTGACAATTTATTTTGGGTTTTTTTTTGTTTTTTTTGCTGGGCCGCACTGGACCCGGGCCGCGCTCTCGCAAACGAGATTGCGTTGACAGCGGCGTGGCGAGCTATCGGCCGACACCTCGAGTCTGAACTGTGAACAAAAACCGCCAATGCGAGACGATGAGCACGGAAACCAATTACGCAAGGGAGGACATAAAAGAGGGGGGGGGGGAATGCAAATTGAACGATAAAACCCCTTCGTGTGGGCAACAAGAGAAAAAGAAAGAGGGGGGGCGTAGTGGCTGGTCTGGCTGTGCCTCGGAGCTATGCTGCAAACACACCACAGAGCTCTGCTGCGAGGTGATAAAATAAAGGGGACCACGCTTATAATAGCCTGCAATATCTTCACACATCACGGCGTCACACATCTGCACTCCGAGGGTGTGTGTGTGTGTTTTTGTGTGTGTGTGTGTTGACTGCCTTTTGCTCCCCTCTCCTTTTTTCTCCTCTCCTTTCACCTATCCCCTCTATAATCTATTTACTTATTTATCTTACTCCCCACAGAACAACACCAGCATCAGCACTTAGGATCTCATCGGTTACAAGGAGACAGGTCACCCGCGCCATTCGCGAGTGTGCCTGCAGACAACTGGAAAATTTCTCATCTTGCTGCAGCGGCGTCCCGCGAGGAGTTCCGTTGAACGCGGCGCTGAAGGTCGACCGACGCCAGCATCACGCTGGAGGTAATGTTGTGTGCATCGGGGCGCCCCCCCCCTCCTCTCCCTGAGCTGGCCACGACTCATTTTGAAGAGGAGGAGAGAAAAAAAAGAAAAAAGGGGTGGGAGGGTGGTGGGGGATCCCTAAGGGGTGCTTTACTGGAAAAGGAATGGAGGCTTGCAGAAAGCACTGGGTCGAGATAAACAAACAGATCAATAACTTAACAAATCAATCGCTACCAACCTATCAACACGCAACCAGCAGCTCACGTCTGGACCCTTTTTTATTGGAGTTGGGGGACGGAACAATTTACCCACAGCTGGCTGTTTGTGTTGGTTTGCTCATGCAGCAAAATTAAAGCAACACACATCTGCGTGAACAAGGATCTCAGCTCTGCCTGATTTACCTCCCACCGCCCCCCCACCCCCCCCACCCCCTTTCCTCAATTTGTCCTTTTTGTCATTCATGAATCAAGGCCGTCCTGGCCACCGCTCCCTCCCCCCTGTTGTATGCCCTCTACAAGAGACGGAGAGGGGAGACAGGCAAGGGGCCGAGGTAGCAGCTGGGAGTTTTTAGTCCCCCCCGCTGACTGATGAAGATGGCGCTCCGGGGAGGGTCACTTCCCGACGGGGCGGGACACGCGAGCGCGCCCCCCCCCCCCACACACACACCCCCGGCCTTGGGAACCGCCCGAAAATTCGAAACAAAAGCTTCACGGAATGCCAAACTGCGTCCAGCTCGCGTGGTCAAAACGATAGCAGCTCTTTCTCCCGCCTTAACTCGATTAACCTTCCCTGATGTGTTGTGAGGCTATGATTGGAATGCCTATCTAGGTTTTGCATCGCAGCCGTTCCTTATCTTTGAACAACAGTGGTATTGCACGATGATTACCAAGCAGCTTAACGCGGCAATGGGACGGATTGAATTCTAATTTTGTGAGGGAGCTTAAATTACAGCGCAGGAAGAGTTTTGCTGCAACTCGAACTTTTATAGCCAGTCAATACTGTGCAAACTTTGTCAGCAAACACCAATCAAAGGAGTAACATTAAAATCTGCAAACAATTGTTCTTTTTTCCTGTATGGTCAGATAGATCTCAAGAATCGCCAAAAATCTCACGCAAGTATTTAGTTACTTTCGCACGATGTGGATCAACGTTCACTCGCTAAAAGACTAAATTCAAGGTCACCATGACCTCAAAATGTGCACCCTTTGTTGCCGATGTCAGCATTCCCTTTGCCGGTTCTTTAACCTGCGGTTTCTCTCAGGCAAAGCGTGCTCGATATGGGAAGTTTACAGTTGAAATCTCATGACAATTTAGAGCTGCTTGAATGGACTTCGCAAATGTACCTAAAAATACCCGACTGTGTCAAGCACAATCCCCCCCATATTTTTCCCTGTTGGCTGGTTTGAAACAGGTGTACTGTTCGAAGCACACTGCAGTGGGCTGACTTGGTTTATACACAGCTTGAATCTTCACTGGACAATGACATTGGACACTGGCCAGATTGCCAAGTGGTTTGGTTGACGATACAAGGTGCGTACTGAGAGGTGAACACCGTACTCTCCTCCAACAATGGGCTTTTGTGTGGTCAAACAATTCATAACAATAGGGAGTGCTATATATTACAATGACTATTTACAGAATTGCTGTCAATCAAACGTCTTGTGGTGGTGCTGCTGGTCAGTGGTTGTCCAGCACAAACTCGTGATCATTAGAACAGTCTTCAATTTCCATTAAAATCAGTGTTATATTTGTCCAAACTGAGAAGTAGGATTATGTATCTTTGAGCAGTTCAATTCAACACATACCAGACAATAACAAATGAAAAGTCATTTCCTTTGGTAGCAAAACTTTAGAGTATAATACAGTCATTATTCATCAACTCAAGCAATAAACGCATAAATTAAAATATTTAGGCAACAGGATGTTTGGTAAGTTGTGAATCCGCTTTCGAAAGACAAAAATAGCGCATTTCCATATCGGTGTGTCCAGTTCGGCCCGCACACACTGCGACGACAAAGCGCAGAGAGCCGCAGTTCACTTCGCGCGGACCGAGGAAGCTGCGCGTGAGCAACTCGTCGTCGTGACAGGAGGAGGTGATGGCGGTACAGTAGCAGTCGGGAGCAGTGTTTTGAAGTTGTGAGGCAGACACTTGCTATCCTCCTGCACACACAACCACTCACAGCGAGAGAGAAAGAGAGGGAGAGGGAGGGAGAGCGAGAGAGGAACGAGCTCAGAGCAGGAGAGGAGGAGGAGGAGGAGGAGAGAGAGACAGAGGAAGAAGGGAGACGGAGGGAGGCAGCGCTCCGGTTATCAGTCCCGGGCTCCGGCCGAGCCTGTGTGGTCTCTCCGCGCTCTGTTGCTAAGGGAAATGGATGCGTCGGGCGGACCGGCGGTCCGGGCTGCACCGTCCTCCTGCTCGCCCCCTCAGCAGCCTGCCGCCTCTCGGAGTGCGACTGTTTACAGGAATTACTGCCAGCAACGTGACGCGTCAGCGGCGGCTCTGCACCAGCCGGGGTAAGGGCTTCATTTACCGCCGCTTTTTGGACCACAAACCGACGGCAAATAAGTAGCACCGGCATTTTTGGGGGGTGGTTGGTTTTTTTTTTTTTGGACACTGGAAAGACTCATTTGTTTGAACCTGAACGTTTTTCACACCGATTTCCAGTCATTTTAAGCACCGGTACGCTCATAAAGTTGAATTTCAGCCGCTCTCCAAGTATTTACTGGGCTTTTTTTCCTTCAATTATTGCTGCGTAACTCTTCAAAAGCCGCCCTCAGTCTATTAGGTAAACAGCAGTGGAACCCAAGTGGGAGAATATACAGTATTTGAGTGTGAGTGGGCACTGCAGCTTTAAGTCCACATAGCTATTGAGCATTGCAAATACCAAACTCATTTCTCCCTCTCCAGTAACAGCTCTATGGGGCTCTGCGAAGGCAAAGGCAGCACGCAGAAAATGCACACATGCACAACAAGCTGCCAGTGTTTTGCTTACCTACAGAGAGCCAGTGCCAGCTCTGCTTGCTGGTGCCTCACGCTGTCCTTTGTTTCCAGCCAGGAGGAGGAGAGGGGGGGGGGGGGAAGTCTGTGCTTGTGTGAGGTGAATGAGATGAGAAAGAAGAAAGGAGCGTGAGGAGACCCACTCACTCCAATTTCTTTTCTCCTCCGTCTCTCTCTCCCTCCCTCTCGCGCGTCCAGTCCAGTGGAGCTGCAGCCGAGGAGCTGAGGGATCGGACTGGCCAGCTGATAACACCACCGCGCACTACAGGCGGAGGGGGGGTCTGGGCAGAGAGGCGGCTGGACTGAGGGGTCTACGAGCCTGGCTGGCGCCGGGTTGAATGCTGCCTGGAGAGGACAACGGCTGAGGAGGCAGCAGCAGCAGCAGCAGCAGCAGCAGCCGCCGCCGCCGCCGCAGCAGCGGTGTCGACTGGAAACGGGAGCATGGCATCCACGGGCATGCAGATCTTTGGATTTGTACTGGCCCTGCTGGGCATCATGGGCGCCATGGTGGCCACGCTGCTGCCCAACTGGAAGGTCAGCGCCGACGTGGGCTCCAACATCATCACGGCCATCTCCCAGATGCAGGGACTGTGGATGGACTGCACATGGTACAGCACCGGCATGTTCAGCTGCACGCTCAAGTACTCGGTGCTGTCGCTGCCGGCGTACCTGCAGACTGCCCGCACCACCATGGTGCTGTGCTGCGTGCTGGCCGCCATGGGCCTCTGCCTGGCGTCCCTGGGACTGAAATGCACCCGCTGGGGCGGCGGACGGCGCTCCAAGCGGCACGCCGCCATCGCCAGCGGGGGCTGCTTCGTCGCCGCCGGCTTTCTGTGTCTGGTGCCCGCTTCGTGGTTCACCAACGAGGTCATCACCAACTTCCTGGACTCCAGCGTGCCCGAGAGCAATAAGTTCGAGCCCGGGGGTGCCGTGTACGTGGCCTTTGTCTCGGCAGGCTTCCTCTTTGTGGGGGGGTCCATCTTCTGCATGTCGTGCTCGGGGAAGAGACACGGCCCCCAGGACCTGGTCCTGCTCCCTCCCCCCGACAAACTGCTGCTCCAGCAGCAGCAGCAACAGCTGCTCCAACAGCAGCAGGAGCTCCAGCACCAGTACTGCTCTCTCTCCCCGTTAGACAATAAGACCGGCTACAGCCTGCAGGACTATGTGTAATAAAGCGGCACTGTGTGTGCTACGGCTAAAAGGAGACGAGCCTGAGGGTGGGGGGTTGAGGGGGGGGGGACCATCACAGCTTATGCTACACACAAGGCTCCGCTCCAGCTGGAGGTGGAGAAAAGATGCGAGAGGAGGGCAACAACTTTGAATTCATCCCCCCTCCTCCTCCTCCTCCTCCTCCTCCTCCTCTATCTTGCTCTTCTCCCTTTATTCTGTTTTGCAAGCACAAGCAGTGGAGGTATTCCCTGAGCAGCGCCTTGGAACAAACAGCGTGAATGTGTAAGGAGCCAGGAGAAGGTGCTGCGGAACCGGAGGAAGCCCGCTAACCAAATGCAGACACCCTTCATCAGTAAATCACAGAAAGAGTTCCCTGAGGGATGGATTAAGCAAATAAGGAAGCCTTCCATGTAGATGGGTTTTTTTTTCTTCTTTCCTCGCCAAAGGTTTTGAATCGGAGGAGGAAAAAAGCAATCGTTTAGCTGCTATTTACAATCGTCCTGCACCCCGTCATTTTGCAAAATAGGCAATATAACGCCCCAACAGCAGTAAGTAAAAACCCTTTCATAGCAAGCCATTGTAGGTTTTTCTTATCCCTGTCCACTAGAATGCTACGTGGAGTCGATCGAAAATAAATGGTCATATTTTTTCCTAGCTACTAGAACGATGTTGATATTTTGCCTCTAGAGCATGCTGTGTGGAGCCTGTCTGTGTATTAATACAGCGGAATGCCTGGTAGAGGACTGAGACGTAGCCACACAATGCCTGTGCCTGAAAAGCTGTAGAAACATTACCCTGCTGTAACTGTTCAAAGAGGACTGTCAGGAGGAGAGGATGTGGGGCTGCTGGGCTGAATATGAGGGGTTGGGGGGGGGGGTGTAGTGGGGGGGAGAAATCGCAGACAAACCGATGCCTGCGTCTTCTCTCTGCAGGTGCGAGTTATGAGAGAGACGGAGAGGAACTGACGGGGGGGGGATTCAAGGCTCTCGGCGCCGAGCACTTTCTCCTCCGTTCGTGTTTTTCCATCCAAGCCAAAACAAGCTGCCTGCGAGCGGCATCTCGCCCCGTCCAGCTCCATTCCAGACATGCACATCTGCACAGTTACGCGTGCACTTGCGTGTCTTCATGTAACACAGTAAACAGACGCGCCGGCATCATCATCATCATCTTTTTTTTTTTTCTTGCATGTGCTTTTCAGTCCTGTCATCCGCCTCCGCACTGCCATGGTAACAGAGTTCAGCTTTCAAATGTCTTGTCTGGGAGTATGTGCACGTCAGTCAGGGAAGTTGTTTGGGAGCAAGGGGGTGGTGGTGGTGGGGGGGCATCTTTTCTCGTGCCATGAGCTTTAATCGGACCCTCCGCTCGCACTACTCTGACTAATCCGCTTTATTAGCCAGGGACATGAGACAGCGTCCCTTGGTCAGAGGTTTCCGGAAAACATTCATCCCCGCATCCGACTCTTTGGGTGTCTAACAGGGATGAGCTGATGTTTAATGGTGCATTGGCGGAAGGAGGCAAAACACAAAGGGAGAAAAAAGAGAGGGAGAGGAGCGTCTGGAGTCATGCTCGACTGGGTGGCTGCGTGGCAGGCAGCTAAAAAGCTTTTGAGCCATTTCTCCATATGTGACTTGTTTTCCCGAGTGCGTCAGCAGTGCGCATATGCGGCCAATCTGCACCTGCAGAAGGTCTCTGTGGCTCCGAACTGCACCCGCCCCGCATGTGCCGCCGCTCCTCCGCTTTTCCACCAGCCGCCCTCCTTTATTCATTTCCCCTCCTGTCCCGCTTGTGTCAAACGGATGCGACTCCGGGAACGAGAACGCTGATGCATGTTGAAAGCATGTCTTCCCCCCCCACACGCACACACGTGCACTCGCACAAACAAAACTCCCTCCCACTCATGTGCCACCGGTGCAGCTTTTTTTTTTGCATTCGCGCTCGCAAACCTCAAACGCGCGTCGCGCTTTTTTTTCTTTTTTTTCATTCTGCGGCGAGGATAGAAGAGGAGGAGGATTGTTTTTGTGCCCGAGACAGGCCTCGGCAGTGATGTATAGAACTGCACGTTTCCTCCTGCTCTCTCATAAACATGCAGCTTCCTGAGGGAGAGCAGATGGCTGAGCCCAGCTCGCCACCTGCAGGCTGCTGCCGGCACGCCACGGGCATCTCTGCGGGCACCGCTACCGGTCCTGGACGAAGCCCTGTGGGGGCGAGGTTTCACCGCCCCCCCCCTCCCTGCCCTGCCCTGCCCTCCCCCCTCCCAGCACACGCCCTTCCTCATAGCCAACAGAACTGGCCTCCTGACTACGACTCACTGCCCAGGCACCATAACCAATGCAATAAACAAAATAAAGAATGTGCCATGTCATCAACTAATACAGACACACTATGTGTTTTGAGAATGTGCCAAAATCGTCTCATGATGACACGTTTTAATAATAACCGGAGTTGTTTGTGTTTATTTTTTTATTGCGTTGTTTGTACATGAAATATACATGAGCAAAATGTTTCTGGATTCGTGATTTGTTCTGCCAGACGAAGTCTCGAGTCGACGAGATGCTCGTGTACAGTCCAGTGCAGCTTTCGAGGGTTATTTTGAATCCTCTTCACTCCTCACTTCCCAAAGCACAGCCAGACTTCACTGGGTACGGGTGGGGGGGTGGGGTAGGGGTAAGGGGAGGGGGGCTTCAGACGCGCGTGTGTGGTCTGTGTTTCTCGAGGACCAGACGGATTTGTTTCAGGAATTCTGCTTCACCGCAGGTCTGTGACGGCTGTACACAAGCATCTAAACTGTTTTTGTTGTTTTGGTCGGGTTCTGTTTTGCTTTTGTTTTTTAACTGGGGGATCCGAGCTCCCTCGAAGTGTTTCAAGATACTGAACCATATTCATATCATATCTTCTTTATAAGAAGACGACTCAGTGCACCTTTGCTTGTGTTAACTTTTAGTGGACGACGTTTTGGTTCCGAGCGTTCCAAGCTCCCTGGACCAGAAACACAACACACTCTGGAGAAGAAAACAAACAAAAAACAAAAGAGAGAGAGAACGAGAAGGAGAGAGAGAGAGAGAGAGAGAGAGCAATACAGAAGGATTTCCGTCTGATTAGGACTCAGCTTTCTCTTTTTTGTGGCTGTGCAGCTTGATCATCAGCACGCAATCCCATAAGCTTCTAAATGGCCAGAGTGCAAAGTGACTAGGTCCTAAAAGTCTAAAGAGTTACAACTCTCCTGCGTATACTGTACCGAGATCTATCGTTTTGATAACTGCAGCTTATTTTTGTGGATGCTTTAGCACTTCTTACTTTGCCAGAGCATATTTGTGATGATGAACAGGTTCACAAGTTCTGATACAGTTGTCTCAATGTGCTTGTGCAAGTAGTTCTATTTTTTACCAATAAAACTATTTTGTGAAAGCAGTGTGGCGCCCGCTTCTGGTATGTGGTTATTATGTGTGCCGCTGATAAGGATGGAGAAATGGCGGCCGCCGTCCCCCAGCTTGGCCAAGAGCGCTGGCCGTGCTGAGACGCACGCAGGCAGGCCGGCTGCTCACGCAGGGGATCGGTCCAAGTCCAACAGCCATGTATAAAACACGACGGTGCAGAAAAGGCGTCGAAAGGGAGGACGTTTCGAGTGCTGCTCCCAAACTCCGGCTGTTGTTACTCAGTGAGACGGTACGATGGGCTAATAGACGAATGAAATGATACAGACACCCACGGGGAGTGTAAAGGGGGGAAATGGGTGTTGTCTGAGCGGGCTGCTTTATCTGACACCAAGTAATGAGATTGCTGACACACGTTAACCTGCTCTATGACAGCAAGGTGAGAAACAACCGTGAAATAAAGGCTTGGGACCAAAAAAGCGCAAGAAGAAGGCAGATATCATGTACTTCAGGTCAGAAAGCAACATTTAAGTTAATCAATTATTATTTTAGCTTTCTTAATTCTTGACGTTGTTATTTTGCAGGATTGTAGAGCTGGACTGCACCATGTTTAAAACAAAGTTCTACTCAGTCAGGTTTGTGTCCAAAAAATTATGTTTTTCCACCCGGCATGTTTCTCATCTTCCACAGATGAGACAGTAAATACAGACATGACAGATTCACAGAGGAAACTAAGTATTGTCTGTGGCGCGCAGCTGGCCTTGTTTCAAACCAGAATGCCACGCACTATGGTAAACACGGGAGGCGACGCCCACACGTTTCCGACGGAGCGCTTATTAAATTAGTTGGAATCTGGGCTCTAATTACAGCTGATTGGACGCCGAGCGAGCGAGAATACGCTTTCCTGAAACAAACATGGATTATTCAGAGCTCCCTCGCATTCTCTCACTCCTCTCAGTTATGCAACGAGAAGAGCAGATCAAATAACCGCTCCTCTCGTGGGGAAACACTAATAAGATCTGCTCCTCTGTGTATTTAACCTACATTTTAACCTACCATCAAAGGCTTCCACCCCGAGTTGCTGCGATGACAGATCCGGAGTTCGGAATGAGGGAGGTGAGCGCCCGTCGATTCCACGCAGGGGTTAATCGTGTGTCAGCTCTTTTCTTCTGACTCCTCTGCCACGTCAAACCCGCGGATTATTCGCTTGACCTTCCTGACCCTCGCCAAAGATCAAGCGGAGAAACGACAACAAAATAAACAACGAATGGGCGGTGCGGGGCAGGGGACGGCGGCACGGATCTAACGCGGCCCACTCGTCATGCTGGCTGGCTGGACACAAAGAGCGACGGCAACACTGGAGCATGTTAAGGAACTGTCCTGCCATTGCTCACTGAAAACTCCATTACCGATCACCGCCTTGCTCAGAACACCGCCGGCGCTCAAATTGCACCGGTCCGTCACCGTGGTTGATGCGCTCCTCCTTTGCTTTGGACAGCCGTCATGCTCGTGAAGGCTCACGCCGGAGCTATAAAGCGGTCGTCAAGCGGCGAGGCCGGATGACCTTCCTCCGGTCCCGGTTGCTCGCGCCGGGCTGGAGGAATAATCGCGGCGACCTTGGCGGCGCGGTAAACTGCTGAGAAAAGCAGTAAAAGCTATGGAGATGACAAAGGGAGCGCTTGTAGGAAAACAATACAGTCTGACAGTTCAAAGGAGGGAGGCCCCTTTTGTGTTTCAGCTGGCAGCCCGAAGGCGGGGGCGCGTGGCTGCGAGGAAACAGCGAGCTGAAGGTGAGCGAGGTTAAACGCTCAGATGGCGCGGAAACATCACTTCTGTGCGATCCATATCTCATCTGATTCAGGTCGACTACAGAAGGTTATCGTTTGGATACGTGCGCGCTCACGTGCTAAACTTTCAGGTGGCAGGCTCCCTTCAGGCGAGTGTTGTCTGGCATAAACGGGGCTTTTAGCTGCCGCTGTGTGGGAGCTCATCAGGCTGCGAAATAGGCTACACACCGCCGCTGTCCCACATCTGGGTCTTAAAAGCGACATCGTCCCAGTCTGAGAGGAAGATGAAAGGCAATAAACCTGAGGAGCGGCAGCCGGGTACGATTTCATTTTGAAAAAGAACAATCTCCATCTGACTGGCAGGTATACATGCAGGAACGGACAAGGCGAGTCCAGAAATCGGTCCGTTATCGAATATTTATTTGACGTAAATAGGTTTTGTGTCAGCAAAGCTGGCGCTAACGTGTCTATTACCGTGGCTCTATAGACCTGATCAACACGCCCCCTCAATCAAACTTCCACCTTCAATCCCTTTAAAAGCCTGAAATTAAGTCATAAAACCGTCGTGCATGAAGTTTAAATCGGAGCGTTCAAATAACCTTCAAGTTAATAGCTTATAGATTGATGCCTCTCATTGTGGTGAGGCTTTCTTTCTTTTTTTTTTTTTTTTTACTGACTTCATTTATTATTGGCGTGCTTTAACCCTGCTACACTCATTCGCTGCCATGTTTCCTTGACTTGGAGCCTTGCCAAAGGGTTTTGGATCTATTCCTCAAAAACACCTGCGTGGCACTCTCGCCCTCAACGCCTGCTCGCTAACGAAACGCGGCTGAATTAGCTAAACTTTGCGAGCGCCGCCGACTCCGTGCGCAGCCCCGGCCCGCTTCCCTGTCAGGAGGAGCAATAGATCTCGGGAGAAATTAATAATCCAGCTCTGCCAACCTCTGCATTTTGTTTAAGGAGAGAGAGGAGAAGGCGACGAGGAGAGGAGGAGGAGGAGGAGGAGACGAGTATTTTTAGCCTTTTTTTCCTTTACCTTGGCTCCTTGATGTATTGAGACCGGGCCTTCTGGCGGGGTTTTTTTTCTCCCCCCCGCACCGCCAAACGTCATTGAAATAACTTTCGCCGATACTCTTGATACCACGTTTGACCTCGTTTAAGGGATAGGAATAGGCCTGGATGAGTTGTGAGAGCGCCGGCTGCGTGGCGGGAGGTGAGAGAGCGGCGCGCCTCCTCTGAGTGCGTTCTCATTCTTTGCGGGGTGGGGGTGTGGGGCGAGAGCTGGGGCCGCGTCAGGTCAGGGAGGAGATATCCATCACCGCGCCCCGCTGCCTCTGCGACACTGTCCCGAGGTCAGTCACAATTGACCCAGTCCAATTCAAAAGGATTTTCATATTTTACATCAAAAGACCGGCCGATGCCTCGGCGACGGCGTGGAAAAAACCAATGACGTGAGCTGAAGGTGAGTATCTGCAGGACCGCCGCTGCAGGAGTCCGAAGCCTCCGTCACGACCGCCTGCTATAATCGATGCTCAATGCAGCGTCGACAAATTTAATTTGGGCTCGGCTCATCTGGCCTGTGCACTTGGTGGATGGCTGTGTACAAGGCGAACATCTGTAGGGCTCCCCTCCTGTGAGGCTCACTTGGTTGGCGGGTGACGGCCGATGCGGCCATTATTCAGAGCGCGGGCTGACGAGCGGCCCAGACAACCATCTGCTGGAGGTACGCCTCGCTCGCCTTCACAGATCGATCTCTGTCATGAATCTGTCTCCTGGCGCTTGGTACCGGGATGGACGAGGGTTTGCTGCCGCGCCGTTCTTTGCCTTTTTATATGCATCCCATCAAAACGCATGCAAACGCAGTGTCCTATTTGTCTCAAGCTATCCCTCCCAATGCCTGAATTCAAAATGCTGCAGCAAAAATTGTTTGTCAACCGTCATTTAAACTAAACAAAAAAGAAGCTTGACTGCAGCTATAATCTGAGCCTCAGAGCGTTTTTTCCTCTGCAGCACTTTTTCTAATGTATAAGTGACCATAAATAAACGTTGCTTTTTAATGGATGCTGTCAGCTGCACATTGTTCGATGATGTCAGCTGCTTTGTTTCTATTTTCCGTTTGTTCCCACTCGTTCATTCGTCTCTTTTTCTTGCAGGACGTGATGTTTGGCCAAGTTCTGCATGACAACACAGAAGCTCTCCCTCTCTCTCCCCCCTCGGGAGTGCGTGCAGCACGGCGCTGGGAGACTTTAACAATGACCGATCGACTCGAGCGGACCAAAAATAACATCAATGCGCCGCCGTCTGACTTCCGACTAACTGATGTTACTTCATCAGAACTTAATGAGCGAATCCGTCATCGGACTGACCCCCACCCATCCGACAGCTCAGCTAATGTGTCACTGCAGAACTTCAATAATAGCTTTATGCACTGAATTAGCGATTGACGCACAAGTTGCTCTCAGGCACTGGACACCACAAAAAGTGGTCGGTAACCGTTACCGAGTAAAAGGTTTAAACGGCAGTGAAAACTCAGGGTCACCTTGAAAAGAGCCACTTTGACTCTATCAGCAGGTCCAACTTTGCTCAAAGGCCCCAATCTGGTGAAGGCCATTTAGTTACTCTACAGCTTTTTAGCTAATTACCAGCTATTTAGTGAATCAACAGCCATTGGGTTAATTACCAGAGTTGCCTCTCTTGTCTTTGTGCAGTTTACGCACACTTGACTTGACTTTGTCCACAGATAAACCTGTTAACGCACTCGAACAAGCAAAAACCAGCAGCCCCCGCCGCAATCTCTTTAAGAACTCCATCGCGGGTTGTTTTTTTTTTTTTTTACCGTTTTCCGCCTCTAATTAGGTTTTCATCTCGTTTCTGTGCCTCGATTTCTCCTTTACTTTTCCAACGAGCGCCGCAGTTGTTAGCGTAATGATGCCTTCGAGGAGAAGACAGCAGGTTGCCCGTGATGGAGCATCTATTGCCCGACTCGCAGACCCCGCCTGTGATGGACACAAGTTGATTTTAATCACATTCTGCCCGGATGCAGGGAGGCATGTAGACGGGGGGGATGAGAGATGAGCGAGTCAACGCGCCCTTCTTCACGCTCTCCAAATCAGCTCTTTTTCTCGGTAACGAGGCAGAGACCATGAATCTGGCTAACTGGGTGTTCTCGCTGGAGATGCAGATGCCTGACGGCAGCGTGCGCTCAGAAACTCCTTGACCCCTGACCGGAATATAGATGAGAGAATGCGGAAGACGTCTAAAGCGGGAGCAGCAAAGCCGCCCCTCATCTCAGCTTACCTACAGAGATCCTTCAGATACATGTATAGCCGTGAATGACAGAAGCAATTTAAGGCGCGCTCCTGCCGTCCGTCTACGGGAGAATTAGCAGGACATGAGAGACTAATAAGAAGAGGACGACAGGTGTGATCTGAAACGGGACAGAACCTCGGGCACTCTGAGCCTTGGAGGGGGGGGCACACGCACACCAGCAAAGTGGCCAATTGCCGCTTTCAGGAACCTTCAAGGACAATCTCAGTCACTCAATGTGACACGAGCGAGGTGCGGTGCAGACCGGGGGGCGAGAGGGATAAGACTGACAAATTAAACAGCCAGGATAAGCGCGGATCTGCCCACCCTCAGTCAATATGGGCCCCCGCAGCGTCTGATGGAGAATGGATTCAACATTTCCCTTCTCGTTATCCCATTAGCAGGCACTGGTCAGCTCCTCCAGGTTCGAATCAACCAGCCAATCAACCCAGACACAGCCTCCCCCCCCCCACACACACACACACTTTAACCTTGCAGTGATGTTATGTTCTGGTTATCTAGTTCAGTCATTCCACATCGTCTGCATTCTTTTTGGGGAGAGAAATTCGCTGTTTGTCTGATTACACAAAATTAAACCACTTCTGATGTTTTTCCCGCTTCACTAATTGCCATATGTGTGGCATTGCACCTGCTGCACTGCACTCTATTTACAGTGCAAAAGATGTCATGTCTGAGTGGGCGAGAGAGTGAGGAAGAGGGGGTGGGGGGCACGTTTGAAACAGCTGAGATTTCAGGCACAATGCTCAGACGCACAGAAAGCGCGCTCATCGATACGTGACTCAGCCGAGGCGACTGAGGGCAGGCGGCTCGGTCGCACAAAACAAAGAGCGCCCCAGGTTTTAGTCACGACAATGACGTGCCGAGCACGGACAAAAAAAAAAAACAAAAAGAAAGAAAAAAAAACAGCTGTGGCTCAATTCGAACAAATCTCCTTTCATTAACACAATCAGTGATCCCCGAGCCTCAGCGGCAGCCAGATAATTCCAACAATTAGACCGCTGAGCTGATTTAGAGGCTGTAGGTGCAAAACACGGTCACACACACATTCACACACATACTGACACGCATTAAGACACATACTGCAGGAGCCAAGAGACTGACAAAGGAAAAAAAGAAGACTGCTCAGACTTGGCAGTGCAGCACCTCCTTTATAGTTTAATTGTACCGACACATAACGTCTATTTTTCCGAAGAGACGATGAGAATAGGATCAAGTAAACACTCAGGTTTGAGGCTGATTTGGTGATTACGTGCACAAAAGCATCAAAATTGATGTCAACTGTACAGACAGACACACAAAGACCCGAAGGCAGCACACACAAACACAGGAATGGAAGAGGGTGCAAATGAGAATGAAAGATCTTCCTTCAAACTGAAAGATGCAAAGTGATTCTCCAGCAATCAAACAAAAATAATAGCGAATAAACAGCTGATGAGAGTGGACCAGAATGTCAACGAGCTGTCTCGGTCACTATGGTTTCGTACCGGTGTGGCCCTGAATGCAGCTATCGCTCTGCACTCGAAACAAAAACGAAACGAGACAGAAATGAATAAAGTCGGTGTGAAAGCACGCCAAGAACTCAAACTGCTGCCTGTGCAGTCTCTCTCTCATTTCAGGAGCGTTCTACAAATAAATAATAAAAAAACCCATGTTTTTTTTGTTTTATTTTTGTTTTATTTTTCAGAATCTGTCTCTATCTCCCCCCCCCCCCCCCGGTACTTTCGCCGATTCAGTTTCGATAAGCTGCCTTTCCTGCTCGCCTTCTATTTCTCTGCCGACTTTGTAAAGCAGCTGATTCAAACAGGAATCCTTGAATTAAGCAGACTGAGCACAAAAAAAACGAGGTCGTTTAATGTCCTCGTCGAGTTGAAAAGATCCAGAGTTTTTTTTTTTTCCCCCCCATTCGGCGTCCACACATTTTTGCAGGGTTTTCTAAAGTTCACAGCTCTGCTCGCTGAAACAGGGCAGACAGGGAACGGGTCACTCAGGTACACAAATTAAACACACACACTAAAACGTGGCCACCGTCAAAACAAGAACAAAGCAATTGAATTGCATGCACCACTAATTCTCTCTTGATTCAGAACTTCTCGTTCGCTTCACACGACCAAGTCAGGAACAATAGAGGAGCACGTGTGTGTCCCACAGGCCAAATAACACCCAGGTCTGGCACAGCGTTCGCCTCCTTTCTGCAACCAACTTCGTATTTTCCGATATCTCTGCCTCTCCTCTCGGTTCGTCGTGATTTACGGGTCATTTTGTGCCGAAACATTCAGTTTCGCTTGAAATCTATATCCCACTGTGTCACAACCTCGGTCGGTCTCTCTCTCTCTCTCTGCTTTGCAGCGTGTGTGATGCTGCATCGTAAATCCGCCGGGACGTTTTCATGGTTCATGCAATTCTGCGTAATTACTCTGGTGTGCACCAGTAAACAATGCAGAGCCACGGAGCTTTTTTTTATGAATTATACTGCACGACATACTGGTAAAAAGGGGGCCTGCACAATGCGCAGGGTGTGATAGCATTAATATACTCCGGTGAGCCCTGTGGTCTTTTATGGGCTGCGGGCAGCAGGGGCCCTGCTCATCAAACAGCCATCATCCCTCCTAATGATATCAATTCAACCGACGGGCCATTAAAACATTTAGTGTGTGTGTGTGTGTGTGGGGGGGGGGGGGGGATGGCCCACGAGAGCGCGAGGGAGGTCCCGATTCATCCACTGTGCACATACGCACGCTCCATACCACGTGTCGACATGCATGCATACGCGCATTGACACTGAAAGCCATTAGGCTGTGGTTTGTACACACACAGAAAGTGAAAAATCATCACACACTCAGGAGAGACCAAATGCACGGCATGAAAGCGGAGCGCGATCAAATAATCATCAGGCGCTCCGGGGAGGGTGAACAATCGGCACTTGTCCCGTTCGCGACGCTGCACTTTCGCTCCACACAGGTGATTAAATATGCACCAGCGGAGGGGTCTTCCGAGCAGCAGGGACGTCTTTCCGAGGGGGCCGACAGCACACATCTGACATCCAGCTAACACCTGTACTTTGATTCAGGGAAGCGAAAAAACAGCGGTACAGCGAAGCGAGAGCGCTCCCCGGTCCACCAAAACACGGCCGCGTGGCTTTAAAGTCCGAATCCAGCCTGGCTTTGCTCTCAATTAGCAAAACACTGATAGTTTCTCGCGTCACTTTTTATTCTCGACCAAAAACCCTGAAACCGAAGATTAAAAACGAAAGCGGGGGGGGGGGACTCGCGTTACGCAAGATCGAACGCGCGTCTTTCGCCGCAGAAAGACGCAGACGGAGACACTGCGGCCTAAAAAAGAACAAGGGGCCCTCATTACGAGGCGCAGTGTGATCGTGCCACATCTCAAATACCCACCAGGCATCATTACAACCTAGAAAGGGGTCCAGAGACGGACCCGTGTTTTAATGAGACACAGTCCTAATGAAGCCTTGGAGGGTGTGAGAGGGAAGGGATGAGTGATGGCGGCACCCGCCGGGGAATGCGGCGGGAACACGGGTCCAGACGTGGACCGGAGACGCGAGGACGACCTGCCTTCGGGGACGGAAACATGCGCCGTCTCTCACTATTCCAATACGAAAAGATTGAAAGTGACGTGAAACTTTGTCAACTCGCAGGATTTTTTTTTTCCCCCCACATCGCGTTCTAAGAGCTGACAATCTCTCTCAGAATCGCGCTCGGAGGGAAGCAGATCTCTGATTGTAGTGCTTTTGTCAACGATGTGGAACAGTTAGCTCAAACTTAAAGAGGATCACAGAGGTGCACACCTGGAGACAGACTCCAAACAGGAGCCTCGTCAGAAGGGGGGGAAGAAAAGAACTCATGCTTTGCCTCGCTTGCTTCCATCGCATCATCCGTCCCCGCAGCTAATTCTCTCTCGCGAGTCCTACCTCTGGTTTGGGGACAAAGGCGCGTCCGGGGATGGTGAAGCAGCTGTGGACGGTGCACAGATACTGAGCCATGATGGAGAGACGACTCCTCTGTTTGCTGCCTGTGCTGGCTGTCAGCCGCTGCGTGGAGAAGATAGGTGCCAAACATGAAACAAGGCACAATTTGGATCAAATGTTCATGGTAAGCTCATTGAAATCCAACATTTCCTTGCATTTTAGGATGTGAGTGAAAGTGTGCGCCGACTATTGTGACTGGCCTGAATGATAAAAGTTTTGTTCGGCTGCGAAAAGCGATTACTTATGAATCCAAACATCAATGTTTGATTACAACAACAGAATAAGAAATTCATCACACGCTGCTCCCATAACAAAACGGAACCGCGCAATCGGTGAACTCTGTGGAAAGTTTAGGGGGACGTGCAGCTGAAAGTGTCCCGCGTCTGCTAGAGGTGTGTCCCCTTCTGGACCTCTACCATGCGGGGGTTGACGTGGTCGCGCTTTCACTCACCTCCACTATTTCCTTCTGGAACGTGAGCGTGAGTTGCGTGCGCCCAAACGCGAAGGGACCCTTCCGGTCGGAGATGCTCTCCAGCCACTTGACGATGAGGGGCGTGGCCACGTTGAAGGGGAGATTCCCTATGATGTGCAGGTTGGGAGGCTCTGTGGGACCACACACAGACGTCAGTGGGTGTGTAACTGCAAGGAATTCCACGATGAATACAAACACGATGCCCCACCGTGTAAATAGGACAAATGAAATTAGGCTATTTATTTGGTTTAATAAATAAAAAACAAGAGTATAATTAAAACATAACTCAGCAATTACAATAAAACCTATTGTTATAATGAATCCATTGGAACAAATAAAACCAAACAAATAAAAAAGAATTCTAATCAAACTGGAGACAATAAAACTAAATTAAACAATTTACCTTCAGTTTCAAGAGGGGCCACTGGGGGAGCCATCAATGCTTCCAGGGATAACAGTGAGGAAAACAGTGTTTAGCCAAAGTCATGCTCTCACCGTCCTCCCACGGCTTGGAGATGCTGGCCGGGAATCCTCGGTCCACCCTGTAGTTGAGGATGTCGCCGTGGACGATCCTCATCTTGTTTGGCGCTGCCTCAGACAGAAGCTGGGGGCGAAGGTGAAACGTCGATCAGACAAACGCGGGAAAGTGAAGCTCGCCCAGCGGTCTCATGCGACATACTCGATTGTGCTTTTCTTTTACATACTCTCAAAACTTGATGTTTGAAGCTGTTTTCACTGAACGACCTTGAAAATACAGCAAAAAAAAAAAAGAAGCCTACTTTTGAACAAGTTTACCTTCAGGCCCGGGATGAAGCGCGAGTCTTTCTCCACAACCAACAGGTCCGCCGCCCCGGCGTTGAGGATGGAGCGGGTGAGACCCCCGGGGCCGGGGCCCACCTCGCACACGTGGGCGTCCCTCAAGTTGCCCGCCTGACGCACTATTTTGTCTGGAAACAAAAAAGGAGAGTGGGGGGGGGGGGTCACGGTTTGTGTCGATGGGACTATTTTTGGATGCAATCTGCGAATCATAAAGTGACTCACTTGAGACGGCGCGACAGATAAATTACACGCAAAAAAATCCTTTCCAATCAAAAGTCCTCATCAGAGTCTGGGCCATCTAAATTGAGATTAATAGTGTGCAACGTTGCAATAGCTGTATGCCGCCGCGTGATGAAGATGAGATGCATTAATCTAACAGTCACCTTGTCCAAGGACGGGAGAGCAGATCAGACCTGCACTGCATCACTGATAATTACATTAAGGCTGCAGCTCTCAAGGGCTGCAAACAATTGAGTTGGTCATTCGCATCAGGAGGCGATCCAGTGAACCTCACACACGCGAGCAATAAAAGCAAGTCACTTTCGATGCCTTGAAACAATGCAATGTGCGGCTGTGCACTCAAGCGCCTCGCGAAAACACAGAGGAGCGAGCGCTTCTCGGGGGGGGGGGGGCACAGCGAGCGAATCCACGCGCCCAGACGCACCGGTGAGCCGCAGGTCCAGCAGGAAGTTCTGGGACAGCTGTTTCTCGGCTCGCAGGTTGTACAGCTTTATCAGCTCCCCCACGGTCGGCAGCGGAGGGAGGCGGAAGGACGCCGCTTTCCCGGAGGCAGCCATCGTTCAGGCCCGGCACTGAAAAAAAAAAAAAAAAGAGCGGGCGGGAAAAGGTGAGCGGGAGAGTGATTGATCAGCCTGCTCAGCAGCGGCAGTTCAAGAGCTAATAAAATATTGAAAAAGGGCAACACGAGAGACATTAACAATAAAATTCCTGGGCCAGTAGTTCTGTCTGAATGCAGGAGAGAGAGAGAGAGAGCGAGAAGAGAGAGAGAGAGAGAGAGAAAGAGAGAGAGAGAGAGAGAGAGAGAGAGAGAGAGAGAGAGAGAGAGAGAGAGAGAGAGAGAGAGAGAGAGAGAGAGAGGAGCCTGTGGGTAAAATGAGTTACACTTCCAATCTAAGACACTTTTTTAATCTGAAAAAACCATCAATCACTCCTTGGTCATTGTGTTTAGTGTGGGCACTCCCATGGAATAAAATGACTTCAGAAATAGAGGTAATTCAACCCAATTCCTACATTCCTATCAGCATATAATTAGCGCCACACATACTGAGGGACTGACACGTCTCTAATGGGATCTTGTTATTTAAGCACAACTACAAGACGGCCTCGAAATCTCCATGTTTGCACAACAGCGCAGTGTATCTGCAGCCGGGACTCAATCAGACTTCCAATGTGCAGCAAGTTTGTTTTTGTTTTTTTTCCAGCATCTTGCCCTCGTGTGTGTTTGAGCCTCTCATCCAAACACGGCTGTAATGAATGATGTCCAACATGTTACGCGGGGCAGTCAGTCTTTAATCTATTGATTTCTGCCCATTCTGGCAAATTGTTACCAATTCCAATTACTTCAGCATCAAGTCATGGGATTGATTTTCGATGTGCTCCGTTCAAAGATTGGGGCTGAGGAGCAGTGCAAATGACCTGAAGTCTTGCACCACCCAGTGGTACTATTGAAGAAAAACAACAGGACCCGTAGAGAGATATTAAACACACTGCCACACGAAGGAAACGCTATCTTGCCATGTAGGCCGTCTGTGTACAGGCAGAGCGGCGTCCTCACACCAGGAGCGCAAATACAAAAACAAAGTGTGATGTGTTGACAGACGACTTTGCTGCAACTCCCTATCAAATACTTGTTAGCATTTACAGCTAATATTAGCCACTCGGTTTAATTTTTGCAAAGACAATTCACTGAAAGGTCGTCATGGCAGCCAAATATTTGAACGTGGACTTCAAAAACGGAGATATGACTGACAGAAAGCCACGAAAACGCCAATATCAGCACACAAGGTTGAAAATACCCACGTTTTCTCCGGTGCTGTTTTCCTCCCTTTGACTTCCTTTTTCGTCATTGTCGTGAAGGCTGCGTATCCAATGTAGTAACGAGAACATCACACTCAACCAATCAGAATCAAGAAGGTGTGGCTACGGTTTGCCCTTGAGTTGAGGCGTTCATTTGTGGATGTAATGGGGCCTTACAGCCAGGAGAGGGCTCTATTTCTTCCTTTCACAGAAAAGTATTGTTTTGTTTTATTTTTTGTAATTCTTTCTTTAAGGCTAAAAAAGGAAACATTTTTCACATATTTCTAGCTTTAGAAATTCAGAATAATTTTTTAATCACACTACTCGCAGGTGTTCAATGATCTCATCCATAAAAGTTGTACAGTTAGGAAGAAAAATAAATCAAGACATTGGATCATTAAAAGCAGCAAGGCACAAAAAACTCAATTTAAAGAATAAAAAATAACTTTATTTGATAATAAATTAAATTATGTGCTTTAAAAGTCCATATTCAGGTTCCTTTACCCAATATCATTATCATAATTGAGGCCTGGAACTTGTTTGGCAGCTTGGATGGCTCATTGTTCATATCATAAAATTCATGACCCAAGCATCGTGCCCCCCACTGAATGATGCACAGCTGTTGTCTGGAATGAACCGTGTGGCCCCGCGGCCGCCGCCTCGGCCCACAGTGGGTCACAGGTGTCACATACTCGTCCCCTTTGGTGTTTGCTCGATCACCGGCAGGTCTGTGTTTCATTGCGGCTGTCCTTGAGAGAACACAGTGGTGGTGGAGGGGGGGGACCATGCTGTGTCCACTGCCGCAGAATGACCACACACAATTATGGATATATTTGCATGCTAAATGATTCAATCTTTGGTTTATATCGCGATCTGTGCGCACGGGGGCAACAGAGGGCCGCCTCCGCTGTCTGCCTCTGCAGTGTGTGATCAGCAAACACAGGAAATGAAACATAAGTAATTAACATTTCTGAGAGGCTAAGTCATCACTCGAACTGGAACATCAGAAGAAAAACAAAGACAGAAATACTTAAGAGTATATAATTTCCCAGGCAATTTAGTCTTTAGAAACAGGCTCATGTCAATAAACACAGAAACCACAAGAGATGAGAAGTCCCCAAGTTCAGTGAAAACCTCTGTTATGGTGAAAATTCGGAGTCGAGTCATTATTATTCTCCTGTATTCAGCTGGATGTGTTATGGACACTATAACAAGTTCAACAGGGTTAAAAGCCCATAAAGTAAAACCAGATGTATCCCATAATGAGTACAGTGTCTTCCATGGTAACCGCCAATTCCACTGCATGTTTACTGCTACGTTTTTGCAAAGTAAATACATTTGAGCGCAAAGGAAAACAACTTTGTGTTTTCTCACAAATTAAATGATTATTGTTACATAAATTGTGATTAAAAACAGGGAAAACTCTTTATGTTTAGACTAAAATTGCTTTGGTGTTTGTGTGTTCAGGTTTTTAAACATTGCATCATTTTTGTTGTCTGTATTATTGAAAACGAAATCAACATTTGGGATTTTTTTGGCACTATTTATGGATTTGCATGTAAAATTGCAAAATTTTACTGAGACGTGCTCGTCCATCCACCTTAAAGCACAGATCTCTTGGTGTGGCACCACATGAAAACAAGACGTGGTACTTCGCCTGTGGAATTCCTGCGTAATGAGTGTGAGCCTGTGATACATGTGTTGTGGTGTTTTTGTGGTATTCGGAGAAATGTCGGTCTTTTCAGGGGAAAATTCATTACTAAACCCCCAAATGTGTTTTGTCAGTGTTTTGTTAGCCTGATATTTGTTTGAGTGAAAGCGTGCAACCAGAAACAAAAGTGCAAATAATTTTTCTTTGAGATGACCCTTCGTGTCCTTTTCGTGACCCTGCAAAGGTCGTGCTGCTTGCTTTTGAAGCCTACTTTGCTATAAATTGAAACCTGTCGAGTGTTTGAGTTTTAACTGCTGCCTGAAGGATGCCTGCGTGTCTGGGCTAACTGTACACTGACATGAATTTATTCCAATTTTGCATGTTAATCCCATTGAACATTAATAGGGGAGGTTGCATCTGCATGCAGGCAATTTAACTTCAATTTGTTTTGCAGTTGCTGAACAGTTTGGAGAGTTCTCTTACAATGCAAATTAGCATCAAAGGCCATCTGCTTGTGCAGCTAAAGTCACTAAATGCTGAATTATGCCGAGGTGTTTGATTTTCGAAGTGTTTCACATCCGTCTCGAGCGCTCCCGCGCGTCCCGCCGCCTCAGCGATCGGCTCTGCCACTTTCCCTTCATCCTTTCTTTTTTTTTTTCTCTTTCCGTTGCCGCTCCTCCCTTAGCCCCCCCCCCCCCCCTTGGTGGCTCCAGGCCAACAGCAGCAGGTTCCCCGTCGCGTCGGCCTCATCTGATCTCGCTCCGCGTCGGGCAGCTCATTAGCATCTGTCATCGCGCCCGGAACTGAGAGCAAACCCGGGGAGAGCCGAGGTGATGCCTGAGCTGATGGGGTCCGGGTGAACAGAGGTTTGCTCATGTTTGAGGAGTGTCTGAAGACAGACATGTGCGTTGGAGGGGAATTTAGTCATTAATGCAGGTTTTTTTCTCCCCCCTTTTTCTGAGAAAGCCCTCGGAGGGACGAGAGAGAATCCGATTACCAGATCTGATTGATGGGTTAACCTGACATCATGTATTCTCTCCAGTTCAATATGTTCCCCCGAACAAAGATGTGACGTTCGCTCACAGCTGGAATGACAGCAGACTTCTCCCAGCAGCCTTCTGACACCCATCTTGTATTAATCAAATGTGAGCGCTCTTCATTTTGATCACACCGCGGGAGTGTGGGAACGGCAGCTCCCCGCACCAGCCCACATGATTCATAACAGCCGCAGCCCCGATGGGCCCGGACAGGACCACCGTCCTGTGGGCATTGTGTGCGCGGAGTGAAATCATAACAAACCTCTTCCTCACTGGATCCCACCACATGACTTCATTTTGGGTGGGGGAGTCGTGGCATTCGATCAAAATACCCTTCCCCTGACCTCAGCTTGGACAGATCTTCCTCTTCGATACCACATGTCGAGGGATGACTTCATATGTGGGGAGGAAGGCGCCTGTCAAACAAATGCGCTTGTTTTTTGACACTTTTTTTCTACCCCCCCCGGCTATCGTTCACTTGGAGGGACACGGACAAATAGCAGGGACAGTAGAGAGGGACTCTACTTTTAAAAGGATGGATCAAGTACTTCACGGCTGTCCAAAAAACACTTACAGTCACTGATTTGACATTGGTGCATTGGGCACATGTACTTTATTGAGGAGTAAGGAGATGAGGTAGTTTCAGGTTGAGGTTTTCAAGTTCACACTGCGTCTCGATGGGACCAAGAACCGCTTGGAAACATCAGAGCAGAAAAGGCAAGCGAGGTAAAGAGACGTAAGACGACCCGTCTGCTGTCATATCGGCTGCATTTGCAATTACATCAGCACCACACCCGCAAAATCCAGCAATCGCTACGCGTAAATGCGGCTCGGATCAGCGTTGCAGCCCGGAGTGAAAGCGTCTGCGTCCATCTGACATAACTCCAAGGGGGAGTTCATCGGCGTGTCTTTTGTTTGCTTTGGTTTCCTCTAAGAGATAACGGTGTCACCGTGTTCAGCCGGGCGTTTCTCCATGGCGACCGGGCGAGGCTCTTGCTTGAAGTGGAGGCACTCCCGTTGCTGTCTATGATCAGGACGAAGAAAACCGAACAGCAGGAATCATTTAAGATTCCCTCAGTGTACAGATAAAAACAACAAAAATCAACAGTTTTCACAAGCGATGAATAAGATTTCAAGAGCGTCGATCAAACAGTCCTACTGGAGTATTTCTCTTATCGATAAACACTATCTAGTTCAGGTGTTTTTTGTATTTTGACAGACTCTGTCCCTGCACAGGAGCCTTCCTCACTGAGTGTTTCTGTAAGTGGCCGGATCTTAGAAGGAAGATTAGCTGATGAGAGGACAAAAATGATACTTCTTTCAATGGATTATTATAACTGCAAATTGCAAGAGAATGTTTGAAATAACAGTTGCACACCATGGGGTAGCAAGAGAAATATTGCCTCACTGTTTGCACTTGAAATGGTAAAGAATACTTTTATCTTTGCAGACTTGAAGAGTCCTTTGTCCATAGTTTGCTTGCTCGGGGCAGCGCGCCATTCCCCTTCCCCACAGCAGCCCCTCCACGATGTTTGAAAGACGAAGACGGTGCAACGCAGCTGCGAGACCACCGGCCCCCTCGGTGCACTCTATACCCCCCAAAGGGCCGATCTGTCACGATGTTTGCTTTTAGAGAAAGACGCAAATGGTCGGTGCCAACTTTCATTTCCTCCAGCTTGTGTTTCCGCTCTTTGCTCGCTCGTGAAAGATGGAGATGCCAGGAAAGATCCAGGACCCCTTCAGAAAGCAGGTGCCCCGAAGATGACACAATGCAGTGGAAGTGCATTTTAATATATCACAGTAGAAAATGACATGTTGTGCTTTTGTATGATATTTAATGCTATTTCATGGTACTTACAGTACCAGTAATTTATGAGGTGATATGACACAATTTACTACTGTAAAGACACCTTAATATGAGGTGATATGACACAATTTACTACTGTAAAGACACCTTAATATGCTTGAATCAAAATCACAGGTAACTAAAACTTAAGATAACATAAAATATTTAAAACCACAGATCAAAAGTTTCCCCTACTCAGTTTCAGTGTGTTTTGTTTACACCACAACCTATACGCTCCAGCACAGTGGTGCCCTGGCAGGGAAGTGAACTATTCCCATTGATGCGAACCTCTGATACTGTACCACAGATTTAGCTCGCTCCCCCTAAATTAGATTGTTTTTCTGGCCCCGGGGCCAAACGGGCGGCGGAGCCGCCAGCGTCCAGGACAGGCTTGGCCACACTGGGCAATTGGCGGTTCCTCGGACTGCTGTTTGGGCTTGGGTGGCTGCTGTCACTGGACTTTCCCAGCATGAGGGAAGGGCATGGTGTGGTTCAGCTGTCACCAAGGGTCAGTGGGGAGAGTTGGCCCTCTGGCTGGCCGGCCAAAACAGCTTGCATTCAGCTAGCCTCAGCTGCTAGCGGCGGCCCGGGGCTGGCAGGAGTCGACGAGCTAAATATAGAGCTTCACTTTTAGCCTGTGTGACTCTCCAGAGCAGGGAAGGACAATGGAGGATGTGAAAAGATCTGGCCCTGGGACAAAAGACATCACGCCGCACCTTTTTCTTCTGCTCAAAGGGCACAACGGCCCCCCTTTCACCCTCCGAGAGGGGGAAAGAAAGAGGCCGTCCTCCTCCTTCGCGCCCCGCCACTCTCCCCTCTTTTTTTTCTCACTCCGTCCTCTGTTGGTTCCTTGAAAGGATAGGAGGGAAAGAAACTGGGAGGTGTGCGTTCGTCTGCGAGATGCAACAGAACTGGCTGTGGGAGTGAGAGAGGGAGGGAGGGAGGCAGGGAGGGAGGGAGTGCGCGAGAGAGAAAGGGAAGTTACAGGGCTGTTACTGTGCTCTTACATTCCGTGTTTGACCTGGGAGACGTACAGAGAGAGCGAGAGAGAGAGCGAGAGAGAGGGAGCGAGAGAGAGAGAGAGAGAGAGAGAGATCATATCTTGAGATGGCTCTTGGCACCACTCAGTAGCACACTCCACAAGTGGACCACACAAGCCAGAGGATATAAACGGACACTTTACCTCCGTTACCACTTTTTTTTTTTTTGCCTAATAGGATTACCTCATGCGGGCGCTAATTGCTCAAACCTGGGGACATCACAGCAGCAAGTAAGTCGCCTTCTCTTCCATTTGTCCCAATGAAGCAGGAACTTTGCTCGCCTCAGTGCAGGGAAACAGCCAGAGCTCCCCTGACAGAGCGGAGCTCATTCAGCTGCATTCTGAAACGCATGCGGCAACTTTTTGAGTTACAGGTGCCGCTGACACTTCGCAGTCATCAATCCAAGAAACCAATAACGAGCATGGTTAAGAAAGGAATGCTTCCTCACTCTGTGGACTTCATCTGCTGGTTGGACCTGTTCAGTCACCATACGAATGGAGCGCCTCTTCGCCGCGAGCGTGTCATTAATTCAGCTCACTCTCGAATCATATGGATTTCTGCGCGTTGCATGAATTAGTCCCGGCTGGAGACAAGTGGCCACTCTTGGCACCGCTTTGGCATTGTGACAGAAGAGAGAAAGGGTCATGAATCGGGGGGGGGGGTTCTCAATGAATCGCATGTTATACTTCAGAGTGAATGAGACCATTTAGTGGGAAGAATTTAAGCGTGTGGGAGGAGAAGCCCACAGTCTCCCCAGACAACAGAGGCTGCTGGTTTTCTGACTTATTACTAATGCAGGTGCTCGGACGAGCCATCGGATCGTGTCTGGGAGTAAGACGCGCTTGTACCACGCACACCCACAACCTTTGCCCCCGACTTCTCCCACTGCAGAACCGTGCCTGCAAGCACACACACACAAACAGAGACACACACACCACTGTTAACATTAAGATGGGCCTGCAGAAAGATGACATCTCTCGGTGTGAATATTTATGGCTTGTCGTGACGCCAAAATGAATTCCATTTCATCCGCATGAAGTCATCGCAGGCTTTTTTGGACGGAGACACGCCGCTTGCTCCCCGGAGTCGCTGCTTGTCACCTCACCTTGTCTGAAAGGAAGGTTTGAAACGGATGGCTCCTCCCCCCCTGAGGGGAGCTGGTCACGTGCGGACCCAACTGTCGGTGATCTTTTCCAGCAGGGTCCAAACGGCTCCGGGCAACCTCCTCGACTGGTATCACCACAGGCTCAACACGAGAGATATCGCTTGTTAACATTGTTGTGCTGGTTCCAGCTTTACTGAGAGGAAGCCTCCTGAGGCCCCGCACACGTCCCATGGAGTCCACTTGGTCAAGCGGGCTGGTATCAGTCGAAGCCGGCGAACGAATCGGTTTCGCTGTTAATCAGTGATGTGAGGCCCCGCTCAAAGAGGCACCAAGCTGAGCTGAGGTACCGGGCGCAGGCGTTTGGCACAGAGCGCCATTGATTTGAGATGCACTAAATGTGTCACCGGCTTACATCATGACATAAGTATGGCTTGGTGTCACTGGAGTGGTTACTCAGGAAGAAGGGGCGATGGCTTCAGCCGCGAGCTGAGCGTGAGGTTAGATCCCTGACACTACGCCGAGATAAAACGGGGATCTGCCTTCGCTGGAACTGGCCCTACTAACACAATGCTGCACTATGAGGGTCGCAGTGTGTGTGTGTGGAGGGGTGATTAGTGTACTTGTTTCTCCATCTCGCATTGCATGTGTCACCCACAAAGATAAATTGTAAATAATGAATCTTCCCAACTTGCAATTTTTTTCCAAACACTGACTGCTCAACAGATATTCAGGACTTACAAGAGAAATTTAAATTTAGTATGTACACGAGGAGAAACACAACGGCGGTGGAGGTGGGCGGGTGGTGGTGGGAGGGGCGGAGCTTCGGAGCTGTCAGTGGTCGGCGTCTTCCCCATAGGTCCGCGGGGCCTCGACAACAGCTGCCGGCGACACATGCGCGGCTCCGGTCGTATAAGGGCCTCGGCTCTTGAATTCCAAAAATGCAGGTTGGACACTTTTGGAGGTTTCGCAGAACAGCGGCACTCAAAAGTCACGTTTAAAAATAAGCCCCCAAACTTCCATAGCAACCCAAGATCTTCCCGTCATCATCTGATACGTGGTGTGCGGCGCGGAGCAGCGCAGCGCTATAAACGGTTGACTGGTTAATTGGCTCTTGACAGCATTAGTCGTGGTGAAGTCACTCAAGAGGTTTTGTGTGGGAATATGTGCTGTTTGAAAATATGTATGTCCCTCCTGTTGGGGGGGGAGCGACGTGACCATGAATCTACCGGTAAGCTGCTGTCCATTACTGCCGTTGGAGGGAGGGAGACCAGTGAACGTTCTGACCACAGGAATAAGGATGACTGGTCACTGTGGCTGACTGACACTCAGCGCTGATGACTTCAAGTCACGCTGTCGTTTCCCGCATCGCTTTGTGAGACACTGTTCTTCCCCACCAGTCATTTTATACTTTATTGTCCTCTACCAACAATGCATCTGTTGCTTTTGTCCATACCTATTTTGGTCAAAAGTAAACATCTGGCAATTTTCTCCGACATGACACAATGAATGCTCACTGAGAAAACTCACGACTACTCGTGGTTTGGAGAGTGGCGGTCCACCGATTACATCACTGGCAGCGGGTCAGTGAGGAGAACTGTGTATCTGTTTGAGGGCTGTTTACTTTCCAGCTGAATTAGTGGTTTGTAGAGAGCAGAGGGACTCGCACAGAAACAACCAGTATGTAATTATTTATTCAAATGAAGTTGCTTCAACTCGACACAAAATGTTCTTTTTTCCTATTTTGGTCTCGTCCACATCCCGAGGGAATAAATACTACGCGTCGCTTGCTTCACTGGATTGATGATGACCTTTTTTTTGGATGATTGATTTTTTTCTGGGGGTTGTTTACTTGGTAAACATCAAACTAGTGTGAAGTTGGACATGCGCCCTTTAATAAATGTATCAAAACAGAAATTTCAGTCAGTAAAATCAATGTTTTTTTTATAAATATATTTACTGGTTACTGGTTCTAATTTTGGACAATTCAGGGTAAACAAGGACATTTCTATCACCTGAAGCAAGAAACTGGCCCTTGCTTTTATGTTTAAGGCTCCCTCATTGTATGCTGGTGAGGGGGTGTCTTACTAACTATGTCTGGCTTCAATGTAATCGAATGGAAGACTAAAGGTGGGATCTACAGCCGTTCTTCGAGACCTTGTGACCATCCAGGGGAATAAAAAGAGCCAGTGCAGATCCCAGACAGCAAACGGCTACGTCGATGACACGGTGCTGCACTTAAATCTGAGCTCATCCATATGTTGCCTCGCTGTTTCTATTCAGGGAAGAGTCAGAACCCGATCTCTTCCTTGATCTTTATGCCATAAAGACGATCTCCGGCCTCTGCGAAGGCCTCGAAAAATGTCCACCCCTTGATCGCTTGGCATCGCTTTACCGAGTGAGTGAGCGAGTGAGTAAAACGCTGCGGCAATGAGAACCGCTAGTAAAAGGTGAGAGTACAACTTCGCACCTTTCGCTCGTAACGGGTGAGCTCGTGTTCCCTAATATGTTCATTAAGTGAATCCTGACAGATGGAAGTGAGACATGGTCCACGAGCCACACCGATCCACCGTACGCAGCTGAACTATATGACCCAACACAGTTTTCTCTCTCTCTCTCTCTCTCTCTCTCTCTCTCTCTCTCTCTCTCTCTCTCTCTC
>JASSRZ010000051.1:1532276-1548940 GCA_032164315.1 Malacoctenus gilli | reverse complement strand
CAGACACCACATGCACAGGAACCCGGTTGTCCTCATCGTAGCCCTTGCAAACACTTGTTAAAGCGCCATCTTGGGAGCTGAAGCGCTTGCTTAAGTGGCGTCCTCGTTGGCAAAACACATTAAACTGTTCCCTCAGCTGGTTTAAACATCCTAAATGGCCCTCTTAGGTGTTAAATACACACTCAAAAGTGTGGTCTCGAGAGGTAAACATGTGTGTTGGAGTCACTCCGGTTCTTATGAGTGCGCGCCACTGTAGATTATCTGTCCTCTGTTTAAGAGCAGTAACTATTATTCCCTTTGGGTCAAAATCTCGAGAAGTTCTTCAAGCCTCAAGCGTGAGGGGTTCAGATAGTGTGGGGAAACTGTGAACAGCACGCAACTACGAGAGGGGTGATACTTATGCTAAAAACACACACAAATAGCATCCACCATATCTTTTTCCTGACTTCACTCAATGACAGCTGGAATGGGCTCCAGCAGCCCCCACAACCCTTAAATGGAATAAGTGGCATTGAAGATAAGTGAGAGAGTGAGTGAGTGCGTCTTTCATGTAGTGCAGCGTTTTATTGGAACGCCGTCTCTCTCAGGTGAGATCGGAGCATGTCGTCGACTCTCTCACGTCGGCGCAAACTCCTCCAGTCATCCTGGCAGAAGTGAGGAGAGAGACGTCAAAGGTGTTGTGCCAAACATCGCCAGGAATGCAGAGGGTGGGCACCAAAGAAGCCATTTCTGACTGTTGGCCATCAGCTAATAACAGCCGCACGCACACAACACGCAATTTATATGTCAAGGAGTTAACATTTTTAAGTGGCGTGGTGGAATGCACGCACACTGGCGGAAATAACAGCTCCCACTCCTGAAGGGGGTTTCAATGAGTGCAGAGTCACGCACACGGAATACGAATCTGGTCGGCCGGCGGTCTCCCGGCTTCCAAATATTTACAGTGTTTCCACATGCACGTATGTAAGACTCGTATGGTTGCCTTCACATCATCTGATATCCTCTTTGCTCCTGAGTTCCTTCTTTCGACACCACATATGGCTCTAAGGTGCAGTACATTAGCACTGCCACTCTCTGGCTCAGCACTCCCCTGTTAGGATCGGTCATGACTGTTGCAGCAAAGTGTTCGTACGCTTTTTCTGGCAGCCCTTGTCCGTCTCAATCCTCGACCTCCTGACGCCGAGGGGGCCGCGCTGCCGCTGAGCAACCTCCCCGAGAGGCATGGGATGAAATATCGTTCCGTACTGAAGGGAAATGCGCTCGTATGGATGTTGGCTTACGGATCGCACCGGTGTGTTTGCTCAGGAAGTGTGTATGAGGCTCATTCTCAGTTAGGAATGTCGCTCTTGTCTTTCAGCTTCGCTAAGTCCTTCTAAACAGTTTAAATTCATGCATACTTTGCCAGTCCAATTTCCAGAGTTTTCTTAGCAACAGTAAACGTGAGTTCCACGGTGACATCACCATTACTGCCAACTACCGCTGACATCATCACTGTTGACCTTTGCATCCAGGTAATTTTAGAGCACCAGTTTCCAGGGTGTCAATGACACCTGACTGTGTAAATCCAGTTTATGGCCTGAATCCTGAGAGTAGGGGTCATAAACCGGTGTGTCCTCTGTACAGTGGCCACACTTACTAATGTATCAAAGAGCAGCGGGCAAGATGAGCCAGGGTACAAATCAAAAAGTAAAGTGACAAACAGCACAGTAGTGTCCATTCATTCATGGGCTGACTGACCAGGCAGCAGTCGGGACACAGAGCTTCATCGATGTATTGTCGTGGTCCTATCCTCCCAGATCTTGTTGACCTCGGGGGAGGCATTAAACTTATCCACATCTGGTTTCCCCATCGCACGTGGACTTTGCCGAGAAAACCCCATTCAAGTCCACTTTACCCTCAAGTGGAACTACAGGCTCCTGTCTCCCGTACCAGTGAGATTATGGCATCCGGTCTGTGCAGACAAGAAAGCTGTGCATTTAAAAAAAAAGAAGCCTTCAAAGTGAGACTAATTGAAAATAATTAAGTTATGGAGGTCATTCTTTGAAGGCACTGTAACGTTCATAAGCAAAGTACCTTAAACTCCATCGATAGTTGCAAACTTTCAAGGAAACAATAAATCTCAGCAGAGTATGACTAAACACTCCCTCTGTGGCAACAGTCCCACCCCCTCTCACTGTGTCCAAACCAGAGCGGCACACATACGCTCATACACATCACTGCCTTATATGGAGGAGGTGATATCACTCACTGGAAGTTCAGTAGTGCGCCACTGTATATGATCATCTTTCAGTGTCCTGATTACATGCTTGGAATGTGAGAGTAGGAGACTCGGTGTGGAAGGAGGTGCCCGCTGCTTCTCATGCATCCTCAGTGGATTTTGTGTGATGGCAAACAAGGTTGATGTGCTGCTTGTAGAGCGTACGCAGTGGGTAAGTTTGAAATGGGACTTTGATTTTGAGCTGTTGTGACTTTTAGTCGTTGGCTGTTGTGCAGCGTCGGTGCCCGCTCTCATTTGGTTCACTTTGCAATGCAAAGTTGTGCAGGTTGAACATTGCGCCTGAGAGCTCCCTGGGTGTGCACTGGGGGAGCAGTGCATTCATTCTGCTTTGCATGCACTTTGTCGGGAGCAGGACATGGGAATGGGCATGAGCAGCATAGAAAGAAGCAGGGAGAAAAGACAGCCGCTCGGTGAGGGGTCTCAGTGAGACTTTGACAAGCAGACTGTGCTCAGCTGAGTGAAGCAGTTTCTGTCTCAGGAGTGGGAACAGAAACAACACAAGTATGTAGATGTTTTTTTAATCATTTTTAGTCTTTCTTTCTTTTGATTCGTAAGTATTAGGTTCAATTCAGTGTTCAAAATTTCTAATCCGTGTTTGACCATCTGTTAATAGATGCATGTTTTACTATTAGCAAAACTTCAAGTGATGCACATAGACAAAAAAATATTGAAATTGTGGTTTTTGGTAGTATTGTAGTTTGCTTAGGCAGGTTTAGCTTTGACAAAAACTTTTTTTTATGGATTTATTCACTGATTTAATGACATAATTCTCAGACAAGAATGCCAAGACAAAAACTGAAAGGTCAAATGGAGTCAGACACTGACCCAATGCTCCACCTTTCTTTGTTTCTTCCACTTTCTAGACTGAAGAGGTTGCTTGAGAACGAAAAAGCCTATCAGATCAAGAAAGAGAACGAGCACTCCAAACGTCTGGCAAAAGTGCGAGAGGAGCTGGTCAAACTGAAGTCCTTTGCCTTGATGTTGGTCAATGAGCGCCAGCAGCACCTGGAGCAGATGGACCAGCAGAGCCAACGGGTCCAGGAGCAGAGCCAGCAGCTGCAACAGCAGGAGCAGGCCCTGAGTGAAGCTCGGGAGCGTGCTCAGGAAGATGGCCACCGACTGCAGGGTCTGGAGGCTGAGCTGAAGGAGAAGTCTGGCAAGCTCACCCAGCAACACGAGGAGATGAGCGCCAAGCTGGCCAGCCAGGAGCTGCAGAACCGCCAGCTGAGTGCCAAACTTTTGGGGCTCACGCACAAAGTGGAGGAACTCGAGGAAAGCAACAGGACCTTAAGAAAATCAGAGGAGGAACTCCAGGAGCTAAGGGAGAAGATCAGCAATGGAGAGTGCGGGAACTCCAATTTGATTGCCGAACTGGAGAACTTGCGGAAGCGGGTGCTGGAGATGGAAGGGAAGGACGAGGAAATAACCAAAACAGAAAATCAGTGTAGGGAGCTAAGGAAGAGGCTGCAAGAGGAAGATGGCAAGAGTAAAGACCTCAGGCTGGAAGTGGAGAAGCTCCAAAACAGAATGATGGACTTGGAGAAGCTTGAGGGGGCTTTTAGCGTTAACAAGGCTGAGAGTGCTCAGCTGCAGACAGCCCTGGAGAGAGAGAAGGGCCTGACCAAAGAGCTTTCGGATGAAGTCGTGGCGCTTAAGATCCGTATGAAGGAGCTGGAGTCTTCCGAATTGAAGCTGGAGAAATCTGAGCTGAGCCTCAAGGATGACCTGAGTAAGCTCAAATCACTGACAGTCGCTTTAATGGACGAGAGAAAGACCCTGATTGAGACGATGAAGTCCGACGAGAAGAAGAAAGAAGATCTGAGCAAGATGGTGAAAACTGAGCAGGCTAAAGTCATGGAAGTTACCGAGAAACTGATCGAAGAGAGCAAGAAGCTCCTGAAATTAAAGTCAGAGATGGAAACCAAAGTTGAGACTTTAACTCTTGAAAAGGGGGAACTCAACTCCCAGCTCTCTTATGAAAGTGATAAAACTAAGGACCTGAGTTCCAAGGTCAGCCACATGAAAAAGAGGCTGGAAGGGTTTGAGCAAGCAGAAAAGCTCTCCGTGAAGAATTCGGTCAAATGTGACCTGGGAAAAATGTCTGACCCCATCAGAAAAGAGGACAACAAAGTAAAGGAGCTGACATTTGAGATTGAGAGGCTGAAAAACCGTCTCAGACAACTCGAGGTGGTCGAAGGGGATTTGATCAAGACGGAGGATCAGTACGACATGTTGGAGAAGAAGTTCATGACCGAGCAAGACAAAGCCAACGTTCTTTCCCAGCAGGTTGAGGAAATGAGGAACCAGATAGCCCGGAACAAAGCGATTGAGAAAGGCGAGGAGGAAAGCCAGGAGGACAACCTCCAACATCGATGCAAGAAGGAGGAAACCAAAACCAGGGAACTTCAAGCTGATGTGATTGCCCTCAAGGAGAAGATCCATGAGCTGATGCACAAAGAAGACCAACTTTCCCAGCTCCAAGTGGACTACTCTGTCCTACAGCAGAGGTTCATGGAAGAGGAGGAGAAAGCCAAGAACATGGGCACTGAAGTTTTCCATCTCACCAAAGAACTGGAGATGGCGAAGCGTCACAGCCGAGCGCTTCGGCCGAGCTTGAATGGACGGAGGATGGTTGATGTTGCTGTGACGTCCACTGGAGTGCAGACGGAACCCTCATCCAACGGTCCAATAGAGGAAGACACCCCTGCCGTGTTCATTCGGAAGTCAGTTCAAGAAGAGAACCACATCATGAACAACATCAGACAGAAGTGTCTGAAGAAACCCTCAGAAAAAAGCAGTGCGGTCGAGCGTTGCCATTCGTCCAGCAGCGACTTAGGAATCAAGAAGTCCTGGATTCCCTGGATGAGGAAAAAGGACAACTCCTCCCACGAGACACATCTGGAAAAGCCTCTGCAAATCAACGGGAATCACTTACCTACTGAACTGACCATGTCCCAAAAGCAAGGCCAGCCTCTTCATATCCGAGTAACACCGGACCACCAAAACAACAGGGCGACTCTTGAAATCAGCAGCTCAACTACTGAAGACGTTTTCTCCAGCTCAGCGCCCCTAAGCCCCAACCCCTCACAACCAAAGTCCAGAATAACAATCATTCCTACCTACTCTGCTCCGACCCACCGTCGAAAGTCTGGGCCTCAGGGGCCCGAGAGGGCCAAATCTCCGGTCACCATTACGGCTATATCTCGGGCCAAGTCTCCAGAAAGTGGCAGAGCCTCCTCTTCGACTTCAGGAAGGCCTCTGTCCCCACTCTCCATAATGACGGTGAGCACTGCTGTGGTCCCCAAAGCATCTTCCTCCCCAGAACCCCAGGAAATGACCATGGGCAGGGCTGTGTTCAAGGTTACCCCTGAGAAGCAGATGGTCCCGATGCCTGTGCGTAAGGGCCCCAACAACACAAACATCATCACCACCACCGAAGACAACAAGATCCACATTCACCTCGGCAACAGCACGAACCCAAAAATGGTGGTCCGGCCGGTGGCGGCGGTAACAGAGAGCAAAGAACTGACTTTATCCACCGGGACAGTTTTGCGCTCACCCCGCCAAATCACCACTACCACCACCAGGAGCACGCAGAGTAAAGTGATGAGCAGCATCACTATTTCTCCTGTCACGTCCAACACTTCCAGAGCAACACAAAGCCCGGTAAGTTTTGCCACCTGTAGAATTGCGTTTGGTGCGCTGTGATGTTTCAAGTTGCATCAGGTTTGTTCATCAGCATCATGATTTTTAAGTGTTTCGCAAATTATAATTTACATTTTGTGTTTTATGAGGTCAAAATGAGGTTTTCTCTATCAGTTTCGTCCCACAGCTCTGTGATCGGGAGGTGAAGCAACACTGTCTCAGTGTTTCAGTGGGTCTTATAATATGCCCTTTGTGGATGGAATGGATAGCGTGACCGAAATGGCTCTGTGGGCAGGCCCTCTGCGCAGCGGAGCTAATGATGTGGCATTTTGCCACCCTGCTACACTCATGCTGTAATTTATAGTCGCTACACAGTGTTTACATTCACAAACAGTCGTGCATGGCTCAGCGCCCTCCGGCTGACACAAAACAGCCTTACAGCAATAACAACACTCTGAAACCGGGCCTGGACAAGAGCTGACCGCGTGAGGTTGAAGCGAAAGAATGAATCAATATTTGCATTTTTCATTCACACTGTTCCCGTGACAAGTTTAATTTGCGACGTGCTTTCGAGACTCAGAGTTTTTCACTTTTTGATTGTTTTTTTCGTTTCACTGCTTATTCATCCTCATGCCTGAGAAACTGTACTCTCTCTCTCTCTCTTTTTCTATTGTCAAACAGACCGGGCAAGACGCCCAGGCACCTCGCACAGGGCTGACCCGCATCCCAATGTCCAAGAGCCTGAAGACGGGAAAGGCTGTGCTGGGATCCCTCGGGATCTCGAGTGGAGTGAAACTGGAGTCCCGTGCTGAGAGTCAGTCTATGAGGATTGAAGTTAAAAAGTCCACTGTGAATAGCAGCACTCTGCAGAATGGAGGAAAAGCCTGAGTGAAACAATAGTACAAGCAGCACATAGACATATCAGCAAGGTGCTAAAGAAGGAGTACAAGAAGGTTCGATGTTCCTATGCAACACAGCCAGACAATAAAAAAGGCACAATGGCATTTTGTTCTTTTTTAGCAGTTAAGCCATGATTTTCTACAAAGTCTTTTCTACATGTATGTCTCATATAAAAACTTTCTTCTTTCATTTAAATGGGAATATATACATTATTCCAATGTTTGCATTGTGATGGGCATTTAGGTTGAATATGATATCAAACTGTGCTGCTACTAACAGGTTTTGCTTTGAGTGGTTGTTTCACTTATCAGGAGTTTGTTGATATGTTTACAAAAAGACACAATAGGTTAAAAAAGCTTGTTTTTGTGTATATCGAGGTCATTTTTTTCCTAAAGGGTTTGTATTGATAATTGTTTGAAATAAATGAAATATCGGAAAAGTGTGCTTATTGCTTATTAATGACAAACCAATAAAAGGAAACATCATGGGATGATTGTGATTGTTTGCAAACATGGTAAATGTATGTGTGTTTGATCTGTCTTTGTGTGTGTGTGTGTGTGTGTGTGTGTGTGTGTGTGTGTGTGTGTGTGTGTGTGTGTGTGTGTGTGTATTTTATTGTTTCCATTTATTGTGTTATTATTATGGTTATTATTGATGATGATAATAATAATAATAATAATAATAATAATAATAATAATAATAATAATAATAATAATAATAATAAAGCAATTGACTCAAAGACTGTAAAAAGTAAAAAGGTTGAAAGGTTGAAATGTCAACAGCTGTCTCTGCTCAGCTGCCCACGTGAGCAGGGGGCGTCTTTACCGTCTGCGATGATGTCATGTGACGTCCCATGTCCCGATTGGCTCCCGAGCTTCCGGCTTCTTCCTCTTCGACGAGTTCAGCAAAACACAAAATCGATACTAAAATGAGTAGACATTTGCATTAGACGAAGGGCAAGTTTCTCTCCGCAGAGGCGTTCACTCCCCGCCCGCCGCCTCGTCCGTTCGTCACCGCGTACAGTCACCGACAAACCGTTTCCCCGTCGGTTGAAGTGGATTATTTTGCTCGAAGCGGATTGCAGCCATGATGGCGTCAAGCTACAACGCGAAGGAAGAGGACGGACACCACTCCGGCACCGCGGCTCACGGCGCCGCGGGGGTAGCGAAAAGTAAGAAGCCGGACAACACGGCCTTCAAGCAGCAGAGACTGCCTGCCTGGCAGCCCATCCTGACAGCGGGCACCGTGCTGCCCGCCTTCTTCGTCATCGGGCTCATTTTCATCCCCATCGGCATCGGCCTCTATGTGACTTCCAACAACATCAAAGAGTTCGAGGTACCGTCACATTATCATGTCCTCACAGTTCTTAAACCAACCTAAACTGAACGTGGAGCTGCTGCAGGTTCCGACAGATTTCTCCTCCCATCACTGCGGGCTTCACTGGTTACTGTGCCTTATTTCTCTGTCCTGTTGCTCTGACCACCTTGTCAATCATCTCTGATGTCAGCCATGTTCAGTTTTTGTGCAGAGTATTGATCTGAAGGCAGGCTGTCCCACAAGTATCCTACAAGCGACTACTGGCAGAAAAGCAGGTCCCATCTGGCCTGCAGGCTTCAATTACCTGTGACCTAAAATGTAACAGTGGAGCTTACTGCTCTCACTGTTTTGGTCAGATGAAACACTTATCTGAAAAGTCTGAAAGATCTGAAAAAATGGGCCAGGATCCCTTTCATCTGTTGCAATGAACACCGAATACCTTTTTGAAAACCTGAATTTTCGACAGAAAGTGTCAGGTTTTTGTAGTCACTTTTAGAAAATGGGAACATTTTCAGATATTTTTGCATTTAAGTTAGAGTGTTGTGCTTCCTGTGTTCACTTCTGCTTTTCTAAAGTTACTGTTGTCGTCCCCCACCCCCCTCCTCCCACTCAGATTGACTACACCGGCGTGGACAGCAGCAGCCCGTGTTACGAGTGCGCCAAGAACTTCAGCTGGAACAGCAGCACGCCGTGCGTCTGCTCCATGGACTTCATGCTGAAGCAGCCGTTCGAGGTGAGCTCAGGACCCTTCTTACGGGAATGTGGAGACTGATGAATATTTCATGCTTTCACCGGGCAACACCGAGAGTGCTGTTGGTACAATAATGGGGGGGAACGGGGGAAAATAAAACGACCCACCTGATGTGATGGTAAATTGAAGTCTATTTTGAGTCCAAAAAAAGGAACACTCTGGCTTTGATCGATTTCCCCCTCAGGAGGATTGGATCAATGTATTCTGAGGCATCAGCAGCTTGTATTTTTATCCCCACAATTTCTGTGTAAGTTCCAAAGTGATGGATAAAAATTGTGATTGAGAAATTGAAGTTCGAAGCATAAACCACTAAAAGTGTGTCGGGTCTTTTAGATTAAGGAAATATTATTTTCCTTTAAGCATGTTGAAAGCAGATTTACTTGAAACCCAAAAGGTTTTCAATGTAATTATCCATGATGGTGTGCCGCCTAGATTTCTTGCTGCATGCTACAGAAGTGCTTCCTCTTGTCTAACTCCAGTTTCTCCTCAACAGAGCAACGTCTTCATGTACTACGGCCTGTCCAACTTCTACCAGAACCACCGGCGCTACGTCAAGTCCCGAGACGACAGCCAGCTCAACGGTGACCGCTCTGCCTTGATGGTAAAATCTTGGTTCCGTCTGCCTCTGACGTTTCTCAGGGAAGCTATCTCAAAAAATCAAACTGCTGACTGTTTCCCTGTGCCTTGTACAGACCCCCAGCAAAGAATGTGAGCCGTATCGCATAAGCGAGGGGCTTCCTATAGCTCCATGTGGAGCCATTGCAAACAGCCTTTTTAATGGTGAGTTAACAGTGCATGTCTTTTTTTTCTTCTTTTTTCAACTTCTGTTTGAGAATTGGTGCACGTTAGATGAGCAGCACATGTCCTGTGAAACTCCCAGCTGAAGTCTGAGATAGTTTTGTTTCTCTTTTCCAGACACTCTGGTTTTGTATCATATTGATATCAGTGGAAACAGGACTGAAATCCCCCTGGTGAAGAAGGGCATCGCGTGGTGGACAGACAAGCACGTGAAATTCCGGAATCCTGGTGGAAATGGCAACCTCACAGCAGCTTTCCAAGGTAAAAATTTCCAAACATCACAGGCATAGTTTAGCCCCCCCTCCTTCCAGCCTCTGGATTTGAAGCGACAGGTCTCCTCCTCCCATGTTTTCCTCTCAGGCACCTCTAAGCCCGTGAACTGGAGGAAGGCGGTGTACGAGCTGGATCCGTCCGATTCTGAGAACAACGGCTTCATCAACGAGGATTTCATCGTGTGGATGCGCACGGCGGCGTTGCCCACCTTCCGGAAGCTCTACCGCATCATCCAGAAAAAGTCGAGTACGACGCCAACTCTGGCCAGCGGCAAATACGTCCTGGACATCACATACAGTATCCTTTCACTGTCATGATCAGAAAGCAACCTTCACCATGAGGTAATGGGTGGGATGTGCTCTTTTAGGCAGCAGCGGCAGACTTGCTTGCAGTGTATGGTGCAGCAAAGAGAAGTGACCCTCGCACTGATCGCAATAAGTGCATTGATTTTTGATGTGCGTGTCCAGAAGCTTCCCTCCATTGTCTTTAACCACGTCCTCCTCAGATTACCCCGTGCTCAGCTTCGACGGTCGCAAGCGGATGATCCTGAGCACCATCTCCTGGATGGGGGGGAGGAACCCCTTCCTGGGAATCGCCTACATCACCGTGGGCTCCATCTGCTTCTTCCTGGGCGTGGTCCTGCTCATCATCCACCACAAATACGACACTCGCAACAACAGCGCGGACATCCCCAACTGAACGGGTCCCCGTGTGGAGCTTCGCACTCCCTGCATGCCTGGACGTTCCCCCGCAGGGGTCCCTTCTGGACTGGCTGGCTGGATTTTAGCTTGAAAACACTTTAACTATCATGCGATTGTTTAAAGGCAGTAGTGTCTCCTCATAACTATGTTCGGTGTCATCGAAGGCATATCTGTGTGTTTCTATGCACTTAGCTGCAAGCTGGCTGCTGAGAATGTCGTGTCCTGTCCACAGATGTTTGTTGTTTTTTGTCTTTTTTTAACCATTTATTTATCTATATTATATCAAAGTACCTGTGTTTTATTCGACCAGTGCTTTGCAAATGGCTTGATGATTGAAGGATGTATTTTTAATGCAAATCTTTGTCCATCTTGTGTATTGTGAGAAGTCCTGCTGATGATTGTACCAGACTATTCCGTTGACATACCTCTGAGTTCTTTGAGCTGACCCTGAATACAGACCAGGAAAGTTCTTGCTTGTGTGTCGCTACTGCTTAACAAGAGGCAAATATCCCACAGAGACTCACAGAATATATACTTGACAAGTAGTAAGTACCAAAAAAATGTAATTATCAACCCTCTGCTGTTACTGAGATGTCTGACCAGGCCAGTCAACAACGGTTTCTAAGGATAGAACGACACCTCTGATCGCGATGTCCTCTGTTCCTGGTTGGGAAATTTTGAGCTGCCGACTGGAGCACATATACATTTTAAGTTTTCGGAGTTTGACCTCAGTCTTAAATTATGTTTGCTTTCCCAAATCTTGACCAGATCTATGCACTTTAAAAGTGTTGAAGTTGTTAGGTTTTCCTCTGTATTCCTTCACTTTCTGTTGTGCTTCTACGTTCTCCCTCAGTTTGAACATCTTAGGTTTTTGAAAGTTTGTACGGTCCAATTAAAGAACTTGATCAATCTGTTTGTGTTTGGATTTGTGTGTCAAAAGAAAACAATTGCATGTTTTACTTTAACGTGATCAATCAGATAGGGGAGGTATCGCTTAAATTTGTTGTTCTGAAATAAAAGTAATAAAGTTAAGTAAATAAAACAAAATCACATCAAGTGTTAAAAAACAAGACTAAATGAATTCAGACAAAAAATACAAGCCCTTTTGTTGAGAAACGATTTTGTATTGAAGTTATACAAATACATGAACTTCCAAAGTTTGTTTGGAATTGTTGAAAAAAAATTATTTCTGGCGGATTATTCTATTGACTTTTATCTGACAAATCAAAGCTGCACAATTGAATATTAACAACCAATTATGATTCCAAATCAATGTTCCCTGTGTGTTATTATCAAGTTTACTCTGGGATAAAAATAGTCCGGCGGCGTGACCCGGACGTGACAGAACCAACAAAGGATTGTGGGAAGTCAGATTGTCGGTGTCCGGCCGTCCTTGTGCCGCGTCTTTTAGCTCTTACTCAACGTACCAAAGACTGCCGAAATGTACAGACAACTTGTGGTAAGTGTCGCTTTTGTTAAGTTGTGAGAGCTATCAGACGTTTCTGTGTTTGTGTTCAAACTATATTTCGGAGTGATGAGCGACGAACCACTCCGCCAGCCCGCTGTCACTTTCTCTTTCTGAGTAACGGTTCTCTCAAAGTTAGCGTCACCCTTGCAAAGCCCAACTTTGTAAAACAAAGTGACTAAATTCAGTTTACATATTTAGCTATAGAGTTTACATATATGTGTTTTTACATATCTTAACACTGTACGGTCACAGTGGTACGTTTATAACCGTGTATGACCGGCTGCCGGGTCAGCTAAAGCAACAAGTGGTGCAGTAAAACTTTCGAGAGTGACGTGAATGTTTTTAACCTCCGTGTGCAACAACTCGTATTATCGCGTTGTTTCCTTGTCTCGTGGTTGAATTTCTTCGTTATAACGCCAGTATATCATCGGTACTGATTAACCACGAGAATAATGGATCAAAGAAGTTTAAAACACATCACTTATCAAAAACAGTCTTTCACGCAGATGTAAACTAATGTGGTGTTTTTGTGTAGCTCAGCAAACGGCCGCTATGATTTTGTTTATCTAGTGACTGACATTAATATACTTGAATTGACTCGCTGTGGTCACTCGGAGAAGTCTGGCGAACTCGATCAGTGTCACGTGACTTGGGGCAGGACTGACTCTACCTTCATAAAGACCTCTATTTCAATCCATTCTGTGTTTGTCATATTCCAAAAATACATTCTGACACAAATAATGACCGTATACTAGTATTTCATTTTGTCATCCGAACTATCAGAGAGGTCAGCGCTGAGTTGACCTCTAATGTAAATCACTGTTCACTTGCAGTACACCGTCATGGCCAACAGGTGTCGGTATATGAAACGGTTTGAAATCAATGATCGCCTCTCCCTGTTCTTTTCCAGGTCTTAAGTTATCTTTTATGTCAAACTGTTACCTGCTTCATTATCGATCATTATCGAAATGAAGCCCCCTCATTTCTGTGTCTGTTCTGTACATGCAGAGTCTTCGGCAGCTGTCCAGGCGGACCATCAGCAGCAGCGCCCGCAGGCAGATTGACAACACAGTGAAGGACAAGCAGAAGCTGTTTCAGGTGGGGTCCTTAGTGTCTGGATCTTTCTGTCTGTCATTACAAACGGGAGAGGGAGACTGAGATTCCTGGATACATCCTTTTTTCGCCAAGGAGCTCATTTGATATGACGTATTCTTGTGAACAACACTGATCGTCTGTGAAGATCTACTTTTAGAACTTGATTAAGATCAGTAAAATAAATTAAAAGTTGTAAAACTGCGGCTAAAAGTGCATTGCTCCTATTTCCTTTTTCAGATAGATACAAACCCCTGGTGTCTGAGCGAGTGTCAGTAACGCGATGCATTTCACACATCACTCAGACACCTGCGCAGCATCGATATTTCTATGTCTAAAGAACAGAAGCATGTATTCTTTGTTACTTGCTGTTCACTTGTGACTTTTTTAAAGCTATAATAAAAAACAAGATCCCGTGATAATGATAACGTTCAAGTCTCTATTTTATTCCCAGGTTCTGGAGTCAGAATCTATTTTTATCCTCTTTGTAGCCTGACAGATAAGTATGAGTGAGTTTCAATGACCCTTGCCTGTAGTCGGCCCCCCCCCCCGGTCACACTAATCGTGCTTACAAGCTGCCTAATTGAAGATCTATTGCAGATGGCTGCCACTCTGTTGTGGCGGGCTTTGCTGATCCTGCATAGCACTAGAGACCTGACTGTAGTTCGGAGGTGGGCTTTACTCGTCTTGCCTGGTTTCTATTCCCTCCAGTTTGCATCTTGCATTAACGTGCGTTTTCCTGTGATCGGGCTGCAATTGAGATGCTCCGGACCATATCGAGGACAGACTGTCATCCGATGTGTGTGTTCATGCGCTGTCCCACTCCAGTCCAATCACATAAAAAAGCGTGTTAAAGCCAGGTGTAAACGGGGGGGCAATGTGTCCCGCAGACTGTCTGCAGGGCTTCATGATGACACGCTCATTAGATTCAGGTGCGTGTGAGCAGGAGCACATTGGAAACAGGCAGGAATGCGGCCCCTCGAGGACCGGGAGTGCCCACCTCAGCTGCAGCTGCTGCTAAATCCCATAGTCAGCTGTGCTTTACTGCCTAGCGTACTGTATGCCCTAATTGTAATTGATATGGTTTACCGGAGATATGCTCTTTGCAAGCAATTCTTGTTGTGGGAGGGGGGAGGTGTCAGCCATAGAAATGTGTCTAGATAATCTATAGTTTCTCTAAAATATGAATCATTGTGAGTCTTAGAATGGAAATAGTTGACACCCCATTGAAGGCTGGCCACCTCTCCCAGACAATAACGGGCCTTCTTCTGTGTCTCCGAACAGGAGGATAACGGCATGCCCATTCATCTGAAGGGCGGGTCAAAGGACGCTCTGCTCTACAGAGCCACAATGACCCTCACTGTGTTCGGTATGTCTGCATTCCTCGGAGATGTGCCGAGTCGGACTCTTCTTCAAATGTTGCACTCTGGATTTTTTTTTCCTGCTGAACAACTAATGTCTCGCTCCTGTCTTGACCCCTCTGGGATCACAGAGGCGGCCTCGAAAAGTGAAATGACTATAATCACAGTGCTGAATCATCAAATGGGTCGAGGCGCTTGGCGTGCCGTTGTGTCTCCGACTCACGTAGGGTTTCTGATGTGTTCCCAGGGAGTGGATACGTGGTGTACGAGCTGTTCACTGCCGCCATGCCCAAGAAGCCTCAGTGACGCAGGAGCGCTGGCCTGGACATCATTGTCTGATCGAGATGCTCAGTGCGACGCATCGACTCTCTGTTGTGCAGACTTCAGTGTTGATATTAATAGTTTCACGTTGGAAATGATCAACTGTTGATTGTGTAAATCATGAACTGCCACTACTAGTGAAAATAAACACATTAAATCCGTGTCACATTTTATACACTTCCAGATTCAGTTTGTTTGTGTGCGTGTGTGTCAATGTCAACAAATATTATTTACCTTCAAAAATATGTAAATATATATAGTGCTGCAGTGAGAGCCTCTGCTATGAATGTCTGGTTGCATTTGTCCAACATCTGAAGAAGCCCGTTCAAGTCGGTACAGTTTCTAATTTTGAACGCTAGAGGGCAGCAGAACCCCACCATTCAGCATGTTGCCAGCAAAACTTCTTTTCCATTGACGGTGCCTGTTATAAATGTATCTGTAAACAACAGATGCATTATACAATTATCCTTACTGCTGCCTGTCATGGCAGCTTGCATACGAACAATGGGTTGCGTTATGACACCGGGAGACTTTTGTTTACAAAGTGAAAAAAAATCAAATTGAAACCGTGATTCCCATTGACATCTGAGTAAATAGGCTGGATGGGGGCGAGGGTGCAGGGGGGAGGGGGTGTTTGCGTGTTGCGCAAATAAAACACTTCCCGTGCTCGCTTCTTGTCTGGCCAGATGTGACCCTGCCGTGAAGTCATATACTGGCATTGGAAACTCATTAAATCGCTCACCAGAGGAATGCAGGAGGGGGACCAGTCATTTCCAAACACCGGGGCGCTCTTGGCGGGGGACATGCATCAAATGAGAGGCAGAGCTTTTTTGGTAAGAACGACATCTGATGGTAAACCGAGAGCTGGGAACTGCCCCCTCCCCGTTAAGTAGCTGATGGTGGAAAGATTCTTCCCACTTGGAAAGAGGCTTTCCCTCCTTGGACATCTGCTGGCGGAGCTTCCAGTAGCCGGTGAGAGAGGAGAGAGAGAGAGAGCTCCAGTCGTAGCTCCTCCATCTGCTCTGTTACTTTCCTGACGGGGACGCTGCAAGTAGGCTGCTCACACTTGGTCCGTTCACACTTTCAAGGGACTTGAATTGGTGAGTAGAAAGTTGCTTGTTGAGTGTTTTTCAATCAAAGAGTGTTTGTTTTAATTTTTTAAAATTATTTATTCCCATGAAATTTTAGGGAATATTAAGATTTTGTTTTGTTTTACTTTTCTTTTTTCCTTCTTTTTGGCCTGCAACATGATTTGGAGACAACTTTTAGACTCAAATTTCAAAATTGAAATTGCCAAAAAAAAACCCTCTTCCATTTGAACTTTTCTGACACTTGTTGAACAACAATAAGTTTTTTATTTTAAGAGACCATTTACTTGACCACTTATTGACCACCAATCTGAATGAAAACACAGTTTTCCATATGACAAAAGTTATCGACATTAAATGCAACTTAGTGCTCCAGCAGCGCGATTCAAACAATTTAATATTGTTTCGAAGTAATTTGAAGTTCGACCCGAGGGGGCCAGTGGATCGATTTCGGCCCCTGGAGCTGCAGTGATCCTGCTTGTGCACCAGGCGGGGCGCACAGCCTGCGGAAAAGACTGCAAGCTGAATTTAAAGTGTGGGAAATATTCCAGATCCACTCCACTATGTTTTTTTTTTTGGGGGGGGGGGGGGGGGGGTGTTTTGTTTTTTTTTTTTACAAAATATTTCAAGTACAGTGCAGGATCATCGAATAAGACACCCTCAAATAAGTC
>JASSRZ010000051.1:1507589-1528372 GCA_032164315.1 Malacoctenus gilli | reverse complement strand
ACACACACACACACACACACACACACACACACACACACACACACACACACACACACACACACACACACAAAAACCCCAACCCTTCTCACAATGTGCATGTATCTTTAAGTCATAGTTTGATTGCTAATGATAACCAGAAGAAAGACATCTCTAATAGTGAACTAATACTGATACTTTGATTAACAGGTTACTCGCACCGTGGTGCTCATCTCTTTGAGTACTTTTTATGACTTTTCATGCATGTGACCAACTCCCCGAGTTCACACGGTGCACCGAACTCGCGCCTCTCCCTTCACTTGAAGACCTTGAAGACGTAAGAACGGAATATCATTCTAAAATATGTCTGTCATCTCTGTCTGTGTGGTCCCAACTGTACATGGAAAACTCCTGTCCGGTCCATCAAAGTTGTTGAGTGCAACAACTTTCTCATGTACATGATGCATGATGCTGTGATCACGTCAGCGCAGTGTGACGGCGCGCGGCCTCGTCACACTGCGTCCTTGTGTGTGTTCAGTTGTTTTGTTTTTGTTGTTGTTGTTGTACACATCGTTTTATGTCACGGTACATTGGATTGACTAAAGAAGTCTCGTGCCTCACATGCATCAAAGAAAAAAAGTACACAAGAGTCTGCGGTGACGAATTGTGTATTCTTTTTGAAAGGTTTGCAATGGATGTTGTCTCACTCACTCATGCAAAGAATCCCTAACCGAGTAAACAACAACTTCCCCTGCCCATGATATATGTTTATATACAACGTATATACAACATATGGTGTTCAATTTTTGCCGAGTTACATCAACAGATATACGGCCAGCTTGAGTCCATTGTATAATCAGCAACTCGAGAATGAATCACTGATGTATTTTTGCCGTGCTGAGCTCAGCTCCGTCACGAAAGCGGCTGAGTATGTGGTCGGGGGCATGCCATGTAATGACTGCACTTAGCATGTGTTGGATGGTTCACTCAGTGTTTGCACTTTGGTAGCGTTTGCGTGGAGTCGTGCACATGACGTGTATGCCCGTGCTTGAGTTGCCGGCCCGTCGCGGCCGGGCAACTCAAACAAGTGCCATTTTGAACCCCCCCCCCCCCCCCATCCTCCGAAAAAAAATGGCTTCTCACTTTTTTTTCCAATGTTGTCACGTGTTCCTCACCCTCACGAGTCAGTGCTGTGTGTCTCTGCACACCCAACAACAAACAAGACCGCTTCAGTCTTGAAGTGTTTGTCGTTGGGGATTAATCTGAATGCCTGTTGGGAAATGCCTTCAATTTGAGCAGAAATACAGCAATATCAGTACAAGTCTCCCCCTGATGTATGGTCCTCTAACTCGGTTTGGTCTCTTGTTTGCAGTGGAACCGCCCTCTGACTTGAAATTTAAAATTCTCAATGAGAACACAGTGGAAATGTCATGGGTGAGACCCTCGGCAAGGATAGAGGGCTTCAGAATACAAGTAACATCAGACGCAGGTTGGTAATGTTCTGAAAACACACACAAACACTCTCGTGAGACCTTTGATGGCATTAACGCTCGGTGCCCCCCCCTCCAGACGAACCGACTCGAGACTTTACGCTCGATGCGTACGCCACCACCACCTCGATCACAGATCTGACCCCTGACTTGGACTACTCAGTGTCAATAAACTCCTTCTATGGGTCTGAGGAGAGCATACCCATCTTTGGACAACTGACCAGTAAGTACATGCGGTGTGTGTTCTCTTAGAAATGGAGTTGTCTTATTTTGAAAACCTCAGAGCAGGCGAAGCCTCGGGCTCTGCCTATGATCTTCGGTCCTGCCTCAAGGGGTGCCCATTGTAGGTAACCCCAGGTTGGGAGCCATTATGGCGGGCTTTGAGTGGCCAATACCTAACATGGATAATACCGACATTAATTAACAGAGTTCCAACTTAATGACTGAAGTAGGTAGAGAACTAGCAAACAATCACATCTGTTCAGTGGCTCTTGGACTGCTAAATATTTTCCCACTAATGTAGTGCAAAGCTATTTGTTTGTACACGTGTTGTTGTTGTTTTTATTCACCCTGTGGCCTTGCCTTTTTATGACCTGTTGATTTTCTTGCCATTTTCCGCTCTGCAAAAGCACACAGTGAGTGTGGGGAGCTAACACGTGGCGCAAACTCACCGAGCGTTTCCCTGTTTTTCAGTCCAGTCCAGCAACACCAGTGGACGAGTCAGGAGGCCGCAGTCAGATGCAATCAGTGAGTATGTTTACTGGAGTGTCAGCCATATTTTGAACAGGACCCTCCACACAGCTCCCCAAGTTCCCTTTTTTCCCCCTCCTTCTGTATTTTTCCCTTTTGATGACTGTCACCGTAAGACTTGGAATGGAATATTTTGGTCAGGCATGCGTATATACCGTTCTTTGAGGGTTGTCACTGGGTAAGCAGACTGGGGTTTTGACAGTGACTGGGAAAGTACTCATTGGTTCCCTTAATTGAAACCAGTGGGATCTTTAGAGGGGGGAAAAAAGAAAGAAAAGCTTGAAGGTAGTAGACAGAGAGAGAGAGTTTCTGTTGCGTGTCATGGAGTGTGAAAGGGGGGTGGGGTGGAGGGGGTTGTTAACCAATGACGTGATCTTCCTGCCATCGAGACTCAAGCTCCCAACCGTCTTCTCAAACTATCCTCTGCTTGTGTTAAATCCGTGGTGAGCGACGGGAGGATGTGCACAGTTTTCCCCTCACCTTGTGATTGGAAACTGTGACCGCAGTTTCACAATTACACAAACCTGCCGGACTCAGCCCGCTCAGCATGTGGTCCGAGCCTTGAGACCGTCCCTTTGAGAATGTGACTTCAGAGAGGTGAGGCGTCAAATTGAACGTCAATGGGACCACGGGGGGAAAGGAGGATTAAGGTCCAGCCGCGTAAGCCCTGCCAATTATTCCGATACAGTCATCTCAAATGTTCCAGAAAATTTCATCTCTGATTTAAAGCCCTGTGGATCTCAGAGTATAAAAAAAGAAAACTGAGCTGGTGGAACTTTTTGCTGAATGTTTAGTCTATAAAGCCTCTTTTTTTGGTTTGCCTCCGTCTGCTGGAATAACTATACCAGCCCACTGTTTGGCACAGGCTAGGATTTCCTTTGATGTCAGAATGCATATCTCTCAGCAATCCAACGAGCTGTCAAGGACTTGCCTTTATTTTGACAGACAGGCAAAGGAAACGGGCCAATATAAAAGATCTTTCCGAGACCAGACTGTTGCTGCCATGCTGTTTTTGGATATTAATTTGAGACATCATAAAGACATGTTTTTTCTTCCCCCTACATTTTGGGTTCTTACACGCATCATTAAGTGCCAGTAAAACCCAAGCTGTTACTAATCTGGACCAATCGCAAAGTGTGCTCGGCTTTTGCCTCACTGTCTTGTTTCTCCGCTGTCTTCTCGCAGAGTGTTCCGTCAGCGCCATCGCAGATTTGGTCTTCCTGGTGGACGGCTCGTGGAGCGTGGGCAGGGAAAACTTCAAGCACATCCGCAGTTTCATCGGCGCTCTGGCCGGGGCCTTCGACATAGGCGAGGATAAGACCAGGGTGGGCGTGGTTCAGTACAGCACAGACACCCGCACCGAGTTCCCCCTGACCCGCTACAACAGGAGAGGAGACCTGCTCCAAGCCATCAACTCGCTGCCCTACAAAGGAGGAAATACAATGACAGGTGAGCGCGCTCATCGGGGTTAAAGGAATGTTTTCCATGAACTGTTCTGCTGTGTTTACTAATCAGGATGTGCTCCTTTACTTTTAGGCGACGCCATTGATTACCTGATACAAAACATCTTTACCGAGGCGGCTGGATCCAGGAAAGCTTTCCCAAAGATAGCCATGATCATCACCGATGGAAAATCCCAGGACCCAGTGGAAGAGCACGCTCGAAGACTCCGGAACATCGGGGTGGAAATATTTGTTCTAGGTACGGTTTATTATTCAGTGTTCTGTTGAATTTTGTTCTGCCATGCAGAAGTCTCCCCATTCTTGGAAACCGATCGATTTTCCATCGATTGCTCATCGCAAGGTTCCCGTTTGACTCAGATGCTGTTTTTCTTTCTAACATAAGCACTCCTCTCAAACTGTCAACAGTCTGTCACAGCTGTGGTGCAGACAGAGTGAACATGTGAGTTATTGGCGCCGTTTTGAATTTCCTTTCTCAGGTATCAAAGGAGCGGATGAGGATGAGCTGAGGGAGATGGCGTCGACGCCTCACAGCAAGCATGTGTACAACGTGCCCAACTTTGACCAGATCCAGGAGGTACAGAGGAAGATCATCACCGAGGTGTGCTCGGGAGTTGATGAGCAGCTCACCTCGCTCATCAGCGGAGAAGAGAGTGAGTTAAAGACCGACGCTGCTGAAGCTCTTCCCAAATGGACTGTTCTTTACTGCAACATTGTGCTTTAATTTGTTTTGTACTCCACTAGTGGTGGAGCCAGCCTCTAACCTGCAGGTCACAGAAATTGCATCAAAGTCAATGAGGGTCACGTGGGATCCCTCGCTGGGAGAAATCACCGGCTACAAGCTCACACTTGTTCCCATGCTGTTTGGAATGAAGCGCCAAGAGCTGTATATTGGGCCCACGCAAACATCCATCAATGTCCGTGACCTTTCCCCCGAGACCGAGTATCAGATCAGTCTGTACGCCCTCAAAGGTCTGACTCCCAGCGAGGCCATCTTAGCCATGGAGAAGACCCAGCCCGTCAAGGTGTCAACCGGTAAAGTGATTCACCGTTCATCACATCGGACAGGCGCAAAGTTTCTCTGTGCACAGTCTGCCGTGCCGCTCCGTTGTCATGTAACCCTTGGTTCTCTGTGCTCTGATAGAGTGCTCCCTCGGGGTGGATGTGCAGGCTGACGTGGTCCTCCTGGTGGACGGCTCCTACAGTATTGGATTACAAAACTTTGCCAAAGTCCGCGCCTTCTTGGAGGTTCTGGTCAACTCCTTTGACATTGGCCCCAGCAAGGTCCAGCTCAGCTTGGTGCAGTACAGCCGTGACCCGCACACCGAGTTCGCCCTCAACACCCACCACGACATCAATGCCGTCGTCAAAGCCGTGCGCACCTTCCCATACCGCGGCGGCTCCACAAATACCGGCAAGGCCATGACCTACGTGAGGGAGAAGATCTTCATCACAAATCGCGGCGCCAGAGCAAACGTCCCCCGTGTCATGGTCCTGATCACCGACGGAAAGTCGTCGGACTCTTTCAAGGATGCCGCCACCAAACTGAGGAATACTGACGTGGAGATCTTTGCCGTCGGCGTGAAGGACGCGGTCAGGTCCGAGCTGGAGGCCATCGCCAACGAGCCGTCAGACAATCACGTGTTCGAGGTGGAGGACTTTGACGCGTTCCAGCGGATCTCCAAGGAGCTGACTCAGTCCATCTGCCTGAGGATCGAACAGGAGCTGCTAAACATCAAGAAGAGAAGTAAGCCAAAAGACGGAACCCAATATCACTGTATGTTACGACTGACCTGGAGGGTTGCCACAAGGAACCTTTGGCGTTGAACTTTTGATATTCGTTTGAACGATAACCACGTGTCAGCATCTTCATGACACAGTGCCATCTGACTGTCTTCCAGATTGCTAAAAGCATGTATAATGGCTAAAAGCCAATTCAGTCAAGATGAGGATAAAATTTGAGAGTATAAGTGCTAATTTGCTGTCAGGCATGGCACAGGCAAAACTTAATAACTCAGCTGGCCGATGCCTGCCAAACAGACACTGAAGCCACGCAGTTGCGTTATCGCTTACTTTTAACTACAGAGTCAACAGCAGTGGTATTTTTATTAGTTTTTTTTTTTTTTTAACTTTTTGCCATTTTTTGCTCGAAAGTCCACTTCACATTTGAAGGAGAAACGAGCCTTGGCTGCTTCTCGCACGCAAATAATGAAACGGTCTCATCTCACATTCTGTTCTTGTAGTCATCAAAGCCTGTTGTTCCAAAACAAACACCAATTAGTGAGCGTGACATTCCAAGACCAAGACCAGGGTCGCAGCTAAGACCCGTAAAATCTAGCAGGTTTACAACATAATCCCGCACACTTGATTTATTGCGCAACTTATGTGATTCAGCAAAGTGTTTTCAGTTTCAAAGACAGCCAGCTGCAACAGGTAATCTTTGTTTTGCAGGTTTGCTCCCCCCGAGGGACTTGCGCTTTTCTGAGATCACCTCCCGCAGCTTCCGCACCACCTGGGCACCTGCCGCTGCCGATGTCCTGTCTTACCTCGTGCGTTTCCGCAAGGCCGAAGACATTACCGGAGACTACATCTCCATGGCGGTGCCCGGCGACACCACCACGGCTGTCCTGCCCAACCTCTATCCCGTCACCGCCTACGAGGTCAATGTATTTGCGCAATATGACAAAGGGGACAGTTTCCCATTGAGTGGCGAAGAGACCACCCTTGAAGGTACGTTTCCTGTTGGATCTGCAGAGTGATGCCAACGTTCTTCAGACTTTGTTTGAGTGACTAATGTCCCGCTTTTTTCAGAACAAGGAGCGGTACGAAATCTACGAGTTACAGAGGAGACGACCGACAGCTTCAGGGTGTCGTGGCAAGCTGCCCCCGGTTCGGTGATCAGGTACCGCCTGAGCTATGTCCCAGTGAGTGGCACGGGGGAGATACTGCAGACCCAGACCGCCGGACCGGAGACCACCATCGTCCTCCAGGAGCTTCTTCCCATCACCACCTATCGTGTGTCCGTGTCCGCTGAGTATGCGACTGGTGTTGGCGATGAAATGCAAGTGGATGGCACCACCAAGGAAGGTGAGCCCAACAAACTCCAACCAGCTGAATTACCGACTTCCGCTTCTCTGTGATGAGTTTGTGTTCTGACCGGTTTCTGTTCACTTCCAGTCCGCGGTTCTCCCCGAGACCTCCGTGTCTTCGACGAGACCATATCAACTATGAAACTGGCGTGGGGGGCCGCTCCTGGAAAGGTTCTGCAGTACCGTATTGCTTACAAACCTGCCGAGGGAGGCGAGAGGAAAGAGATCTCAGTCAAGGGAGATAACACTCAGGCTCTGCTGAAGAACCTCCAACCGGCCACTGAATACGAGCTGTTCGTTAGCGCCCGTTACTCCTCCGGCCTTGGCGAACCTCTTCTGGGTACTGGGACCACCTTGGAAGGTAAGAGAGGACGCCGCATTGCGAAGGTCTGAGTTCAAACTTAAGAGGCATGGTAGGATTAGCCCATTAGCCAATGTGTGACAGAACTGTGAAGCATGCTCTGTGGTTGCGGGCTCAGCACGACCGAACTGCTGAGTGGACAAATGCTTTTTTGTGTTCTGCTGCTTTTCAAGAAACCTCCAACATCGAGATGTGTGCGATAGGTGAGAGCTGTTGCCCTGCAATTCGGGCTTATGTGGCCTGCGTGCCATTAAGCAGCTAAGACTCCAGTTTCTGGCTTTTGTCACAAGGGAATATATCATAAATTACAGAAGTTGCTTTTACTTTACAAGGTTGGTTGAGTATACGGGCTGCGGTCGCTGAGGAAAAAAGAGGAAATGTGGCACTTGATGTAATTCTTTTGGCACGTACAGCAGGTTAGGGTGGCTTTGCCGCCCATGAAGCAGTGAGATGGAAATGGGTGTGGAATGCTTGTAAACCTGGGAAGCCTATGGAAGAACTCGGAGGAGCCTTTTAGAGCCATAAGCCCGCTAATGCCTTTACATCCCGGCCTGTCACACGCTTCGCTGCTTTACAAGACACATCGGGGCGACTTGGTGATTAATCACTGACATTTTATCACTTTCTCCGCGAACGATTGCTGCCGTTTTCTGCCGGTCAGCTTTGCTCTTCTGGGAAAAAAAAAAAAAAAGTTAGCCATGGCCAGCTGTAGACAATAAGAGAGAGGACACAACCAGGGAACAGGTCTGCTGTTGATTTGAGACAGACGCCAGCGACAGATTGTTTTGGTGCCACACTGCAGGAGAGAAAATCAAAGAGTCCCTGATTTTGCAGAGGGAGAGAGAGAGAGAGAGGAGGGGGGGGGAGGCCCTGAGTTTAGGGGTCAAGAAACATGGTACCATTTCGTGCTGAGGCACATTTTCTGGATGTTAGTTAGTTCCACTACAAAACTGTATGAGCTCAGAAAAAAAATGCCCAACAAAAAAAATAATGGGCTTCTCTCACGATCCAATTACAAACTAAGAGACCAAAATAAATAGACTTCTAAATGAGAACAACCAAATGTATGCCGAATCAATTTTTGCAAGCTTCCAGCGTCTTGAAAACAACTGAGCTTCTTTAAATGAAAACAGAATTGGCTTTTTTCTCTAAAAACAATCAAAACTAAGGCAGTAAATTTCTAGTTTATAGTTGGTTTAATGCATCATGAGTTAGAACCATGTTGCGTTTTAAGCAGACACGAGAAGAACATGCTTTGATTTTTGCGGGCGTTGGTTGCTCAAACGGTTATCGTGTCCAAGCTGGCGTCACGAGGTCCAAATATGCTGATGTGTTTTTCTTAACATGACATGAAACGTTTTGTTCCTGGTCGTAAAGCAGTTGATGCTCCCAGTTCTGTTTCGCAAATATTGTCGGTTCTGTTTCGGGGGAAATGAGCCAATTTCCCTCTTTCAATCTTCTTTGTGAATATTTGAATGTTTGAATTGTGGTGAAGCAACTATGAGAGTCAGATGGCATTTTGCTGTGATTTCCTCTTTTTCTTTGGTCCTCCACTGTTCCCACATGGACCAAAGGGCTTGGTTTTGATTACAGAGTTGGTTTCCACTGGTCATCTGTGCTGTCATCAGCCAGCCACACACCCCCACAGGAAAAAAAAACCCAACAACCCAAAAATCCATGACAAAGCACTTTGCTTCAGCCATGACTTGTCAAGCTGGCATGACGTGAGCATGCCCCAACACTGATCTCATTGTTTTCGAGTGCCACTCTATTTGAGTGACCCGCTCTGTGAAGCACATGTAGGCGAGAAGTGGAAGAGAGGGCCCGCACAAAGGCCTCCCTTGTGGCTGGCGGGACGATCGCCAACACAGAAGTCTCGAGTGGGACAGACTTATAACATCCTGAAATGACTCAGTAGGCGCTCGGAGACGGTGTGATGTGGCGTGCTCAGATGGATGAGGATAATATACCCAAACAAAGGGGGGAAATTATTTACTTAACAAGAGGGAGTTTTATTCTGCCGGCGCAGGACGTTACCTAAGAGTACCTTGAAGCCTGGGTGAGCTGTCTGGGCTGTCTGGTCCGAGGGGGGGGGTGAAACTGTCTGTTCATCTTCCTCCAGGGTGTGGCAGAGGACAGGCAGAGGCAAAGACAGACAAAGAAGAAAGCGGGGGGGGGGGTGTTTCCTAACAATGAGAACCACAATTCCTCAGGGTGGCTTTGTGAAGAAAAACCTGGGCTGATAAATACAGAGGTCGTACGTTCAAACCCCAGAAGCACCGATTCCGCCCTTTTAACCATTCGCATGACACCTCAAACATTTACATGTGTGGACGAGATTTAGCCTTTATTTACTTTGTTTACCTTGCAAAGCAGCACGACAACTTATCATCTTGCTTAGATTCCCTCTGAAACGGATGCTCTCAGCTACTTCCAGTCACCAGCAGGCGCATTCAGAAGGATTTTTTTTTTTTTTTTTTTTTACTGCCACTCCAAAGGTCCTTTGAGGTAACAAAGCTGGGGACAGACAACCTTGGCTGCGAGACACTGAAGACTTTATCATGTGGCTCCTGTTTTTCTCTCCGTCAATCTGGTGCAATGAAGGGAGGGGAAGCTTGAACTCATGTGGCAAACCTACAAGGGCACTTTGAAGCAGCAACGTGTTTCCTGGCACTGTTTTTTTTTAGAGAGAGTTTGCAGTCCAAGCAAAGCTGAATCAGTACTTTTAACAGGACTTTTAACTTGGCAATTTCTCATGAGAGCCAGAGAGGGAAGACCGAAGGGATTCAGCGCACGCTGTCTATCAAACTATGCATTTGAAATAGTTGGGAGTGCAGGCTGGTGTTCATTTAACCTGCCTGCTGGCACCAGATTCTTTTTCTCAAGAGAAATCATTTATGTTCTCAAGGTTTGACATGTTTGGCTGCAGATGTAAAGGGTATGTCTGCACTTGCCCTGCGGAGGATATCTTGTGATCTTTGGTTGTGTCATATGTGGTTTTCCACAGCAGTGGGTGACGCCTTAATGGGAATTCGCAAACTGCTTCAGTCCCAGGTCCTAATTTGACGAGACTTTCATCCCGATGCAGAGGATGCAGAGTACATGGGGTACGAATGGTGGCTGCAATCCTTCAACTCTCAGAACTTTGAGAGTGGCAAGATTTTGTTGACAAAACGAAGCCTTGAGGGCTCATCAGCACTCAGTGTTAAACACACAGCAAGCCAAAAAGGATGTTTCAGTTGTTCTCGTCACATTAGAAACTTATTAACCTTTCAAATAAACACTCAGTTGTTTATTCAAGTAAATTTGACCAAAATGTGATAAAAATCGAATGCATTTATTCCTTTGAAACTCCAGAACGAGAAAAAATATTTGCTTTATTCCAGTCCAACCGCTGATTTGAAGTAAAGAAAAACAAGAGAGTGTGCAGAATGTGGTCGGACTCACTGCAGTGCGAAAGCGCTGGTGCTTGGTCTGCGGACCATGTGTTTCGTGTATGCGGGGCTCTGCTGCTTGGAGAGGCCCCAATCTCTTTAAGCTTGTCTGTAAGTACTGATGAAAAGTGAGCCACTGTCTGCAGAAGTCATTATCTTGTGATCCCTTTGCCCTCGGTTCACACACACACACACACACACACACACACACACACACACACACACACAGACACACACACACACACAGACACAGACACACACACACACACACGCACACGCAGCTGGAAAAGTCAGTCAAGTTCATCCGCCGCTCTCCGTTTGGCAGGGACAGGTCCCGTTTGATGGAATGATCGTGGTATTTATTGGTGGCCCGCGCTGTTTTTCATGGTCCTCCAAAATCTGGAAGCCTTCGTTAGTCGGCAGTCGGGGCCCTTTTTTCTCCCGATCAGCGGCGGCCCCTGCTCACAATATGCCGATTGCTGTGTTTTCGCCAGACACGGGGGCTGCGGCTCTTTCCGCTCCGATGGCTTCCCAGGACAGTCAGGATGGGACGGACGCAGGGCAAAGGGACGGAGACACACATTGGCTTCAATAATGCAATTAATTGTTGCTACTTTTATGGTACTTTTTTTTTTGGATTTCTTTGATTGGGGCTTCAACCCTCATCTGTTGGAGTTTGATGAATGAGGCTTGCGTGAGACCACCCAGCTCCTTTGCCTGCGATTATATCGTCATTAGCTGCTGGCATGTGAGGGCTTAAAGGGGCTTGCACGAGCATCAGGATCCTGGAGGATGTGTGGGAGGCTCTGCCCATCCTCATGTGGTAAAATCCAGCCCTTCTTCACGGCAGCCAGGCTGTAGAGTCCATTTCAACATGGGGTCTCCCTCTCAGCCAAGCATATGTTAGTTGCTCATCACGCAGCAGCAACACAAGATCCCCCCCCCCCCCTCCTCTGCATTTCTGGGTCTCCTTTCATGCCGGTCTCCCAGGAAAAGAGGACGAAGCGCAGGGGGAGCGTGAACATCTGCAATTTTACCAAACACGCTCCTGTGGCTCGAGTTTCCTCCGTTAAAATGGAAAATTAAAGTGCTGCCGGGAGAGGTGCTGAGGATATGTGATTTGTGATTAGTTTTGCAGAGTCTTCTTTTTCCATTGGTCTCGTGTTATGAAAGAGAAAAAAAATATCATGGTTGCTCCAACAGATCCTGAGGGGTTAAAGCGGAGACAGATGAGTGATTGTTGATGCTTTATCACCGGGGTTGTTCGTTTTGACCATTTTTCGTCTCGCTCATTTCCTCCAATCTCCATATATCTGCCTCAGGAATCAGCACCATCTGGAGTGAGCCATCACTGGAAAATGTTACCCCCTTGTTCTTACACCACCAATCTGGTCCAGTTTTAGCGATAAACAAATGAAAACAAACCAAATCTCGAGCAATTTGTAAGTAAAAGTTAGATTTGCTGTTCTTTTTTTTTTCGTGACTTCTATTCATCATAAAAATCCTGGACCTCCTTTTCGTAGGTGTGCGGTTAGGTCACATGGGGGCCTGAGATTTTGTCTGCTGTGATGTTTATACATGTAAATTAAAACAAGAAAAAGACCCTGTGTTGAACTCGGAGCAGACCTTGGAATCTCCCCAGGGCTTTTATTTTGGAGGATGCTGCTTTTGCCTCTTAACTGGATGACAGGTTTTGGATTCACTATAAATCAGATGTACTTGAGCAGGTCTAAAGTCTTCCTTTGTAAGCGACCTGTGTGGGTCCAGGTAAGACGCTTATCTGCATCATCCAAATCAGAGCCTGAAGTATTGCTCTTCGACTCGTCTCCACAGAGCTCGGCTCCCCCAGAGACTTGGTGACCAGCGACGTCACGGACACCAGCTTTGCCGTGTCCTGGGCCGCCGCCCCGGGCAACGTGCGGCAGTACCGCATCAGGTGGAAGTCCCTGTACAGCGACGAGACCGGGGAGAAGACCATACCGGGAGACACCACCACCACGGTGCTGGACGGCCTCACGCCTGAAACGCGCTACCAGGTGTCTGTGTTTGCCGGCTACGGTCGCGGAGAGGGCCAGCCATTGGCTGGAGAGGAAACGACCGACAGTAAGTTACCCTGACGTCTTCGGTTCTTCACTCGTTCGCCCATACGTCGGCCATTTTTGTTTATCTCTCTTGGCGTCATTCTTTCCTTCCCCTCGCTTCCAGCTTTTGGATCGCTTCGATCGTCCCTCCTTGAGGTTTTTCCGATAGTGTGAAGTTAAGTAGGTGTAATGTAACTTTACCACCGTTGAATCATAAAAGTTGTACTAGCACAGAGGGACGACTTCACTCTTCTCTCTCAAGTTTAACGGGGATTACTTTAAAAACCCGGGAACGCGGGTCCAGACGTTCTTCTCGTAAACACATTTTCTGCCCTAAAGTTTTACGAGCCTGTGAAGCCACTGGTGTAATTTAGGAAATCATCGCGGTGCAATCCTCCACTTTTTTTGGGGGGGGCTTCGTCTTTTACCATCACCGACCCCTCGGTTCCTTCCGATTGCGTCACGGTTTTTCTGGCCCGAATCATTCGAAATAAAACCCGAGGATCGCTCGCCGCACAACTTCAAGACCGTGCACGTGCGTTATATACGCGTTCGGGGTGATGTCATGTCCAGTGCACCTGCGCCGAGTTTTTCGTGGAAGATGCAGAACAGATAGACTCTGACCTCTCCCCTTGTTAGAGTACATGCATGGATGAGAAAAGCACATTGAATGGAAACTTGCACCAGTTGGGAGGGATTTCTGTCCACCAGTTAGTAAAATGGGGGGAAAAAAAGAAAAAGAAAAATTTCCAACCGTCTTGTTTATTGATTCTGGCACGGACAAAAGGTGGTACACACAGCGACTGCAGCCAGGAGGCGGCTTTATGGACACATGTGTTCATTTTTGCTCATTCTTTCCTTCGCTCTCGCATCGACGATCTGTGGCCTCCCCTCCTTTTTCTTCCGCTCAGTCGCGAGAAAAAGGACACAGACAAACCTGGATGTGCCGCTCCTTTTCCATGAATGAGAAAAAAAAGAAGAAAAATGCTCCCGAATATTTTCCCCGACTTGTTTTCGAAGCCTCCGACGATTCACACTCGACCTTCCCGCTTTGAAAAAAAAAGAAGCCGAAAACGCTCCACAGACGCTGGAAAAATGAACGCCGTGTTTTTTTTCTTCTGTCAAAAAAAAAATCACATTCAAGGCTCGCTCTCAAAAACCACCAACTAAACACGATCAATCATGTACATTGGTGCTTGTTGAATGTATACGCCTGGAAACCAGCAATATGGAGGTGGGTCCACGTTCACACGCATATGGAGACTGTGCAGATATCCAGATGAAAGACTGCGAGGTAGCCAAGCGTGTTACTGTTTAGTTTACTCACCAGCAGGAAGGCTGTGCTGCTTATACTTTCAAAGGCACGCTGGAAACGTGGGTGCTTAAGTGCACATTTAGCACTTGTTCCTATCCTAAGAGGGCCCAAAGTCTGCCTTCTCTCCCGGGCCGACCCATTCATCACTTTCCCCTCTCCCTTCCCGCAGTCTCGGCCGCCGGAAGAACGATCGCCGTCTCCGAGGAGACGGAGAAGAGCATGAGGGTGACGTGGCAGCCGGCGCCTGGAAACGTGCTCAACTACCGGATGACTTACAAACCCAAGGTCGGAGGTCGCCAGCTCGCGGCCAAGGTGCCGGGAGGGAACACCACCACTGTGCTGAGGCGCCTCACCCCCCTCACCACCTACGAGATTGTCGTCCTGCCAGTGTACCGATCCGGGGAGGGCAAAGCCAGGCAGGGAGAGGGAACGACTCGTACGTTGGAAAATCATTCATCTTCCTCGCCTCATTCGCCTCTTTGTGTTCCTTCCATGTTTTTCTTTACTGAGCCACTGTTCTCATGCCCTTCCTCTTCAGTGTCACCTTACAAGGGCCCGAGGAACCTACAGACCTCCGAGCCCACCAGGACCAGCTTCCGTGTCACCTGGGACCCGGCTCCCGGTGACGTCCGGGGCTACAAAGTCACTTTCCACCCTGTAGGGGAGGACATTGACATGGGGCAGCTTGTGGTCGGTCCCTACGACAACACCGTGGTGCTGGAGGAGCTCAGGTATGTCCGCGGCCTTGTTTGCCAACTTCTGCACTTGGGCTCTCGAGTCATATCAACATGTCCTTTTTGTTGCGCTGCGATGTGTTGACATTTTTGAATCACCAGGCAGTTTGTCATTAAGTGTTTGGTCAGATTATCTTTATTCTCCATCAATGAGGTCTTTTGTTTTCTGTTCCGCAGAGCTGCTACCAATTACATGGTGAATGTGTTTGGTGTGTTTGATGGAGGGGAGAGCATGCCGCTGGCTGGAGAGGAGTACACCACCAACTCCGACGCACCGGATCCCTCGTTTCCTTTCGGGCCAAGTAAAGTTACCTCATATTCTACCCGAACCGAATACAAGTATTGGAATTGGAAGCCAGCGTGAGAGGGGAAAAACACAAGGACGTGGCAGATGCTAAAACTCTGCAGAATAGCTCCTGTACGCCGTCTGTCATCACCTGAGGGTCCGTGTCTCCGCTCTGTTTGGTCTCTGCGAGGCGGCAGCCAAACAGTTGGGACTGGGTTACACAGTAAAGCTTACGCTTAGGAAAATCCTCGCTCCCCCCCCCACACGCCCCGTAAAAGCTGGAGAGCTCCTCTAAATGCCTTTCCTCCCAGCTAATTGTGTCACGCAATAACAGGGCTAATGGCAGTTCCATCTGCCTGCCGCCTCCCTCTGCCGCTCCCGTCATCGCTCGACTTCCGCTTTCCAGTCCTGGGAAGATACGAGCCGGGTTGCGTTCAATCCTCTCGCTGCGCTAAAAATCTTTCTCCGTCCAAGTGCGTCAGATACGAGCCGGCTGAGTGCGAGACAAGGAAAGATGGCGCTTTTAATGTAGAGGGAGGGGAAAAAAAAGAGATGTAAGCCAGACTTCTTTGATAAGGAGTGTCAATCTTTCACTGTTTAATGCAGTTGACCCCTGAAATACATGTGTCTAGTTTGACACCCCCGTCTTTGATGAATGTCTGGCCCTAAAAAAAATCCAATAATCAGTGACATTTTGTAGCTGCACAAGATGAACATCGGCGAGAATGCAACTTGTCCTTTTACAGGTTAGTTCATGATCAGCCTCTGGACCTGAAACGGGTGTGGCAAAAGTCCTAAGGAACATTCTTGTCGAATTGCGCGCCCTCATTTAGTAATGACAGCTTTACATAAGGAAACACATTCGTACAGCAGCGTACTTTGCGTGACTCAACAATGATGGCCTTCCACGTCTCACATCGTTTCTGTTTACATCAAAACAAACGCTGTCCTTGGATTTGCTGGATGATTTTTTGTTGGTTTGTTTTCTGCGTCTGCGGACCGAATCTGTAAATCAAGCTTAATGTGACCTGTTTTCAGTTGCAGACAGAAGCAGTTAGCGCAACATCTGTGTGTTGCCGCCGCACACCTGCAGTCCTCTCTTAGGTATCGAGGATGAGGAGCCATCCTTGTCATCTCACAGGTGTTTGGGGGAAAGAAAAAAAAAAACAGGATGCGAGTGTTGCGGAGGTGCTCTGGAGGGCACAGTAATCGCTCCAGTGGAGGCCTTTGATATGTCATGTACCATTAGAGGCTCTCTCTGCCGCTCTGCCTCTGGGACTCACCTGCGGACGCTGAAAGAATTACTGCCTCGACATGCTGCGAAGACATGAAGATACCAATTATACCACCTGGACGATAAAACTCATCTGACATGAAAACACCCACAGAGAGACGAAATGTTCTGTTTGTTTTGTACTTGTTTTCAATCACTTTTCTGTCTTTCTTTCTTTGCCTGTCATGTTTCCTATTTTTTCATTTGCGTATTTAAGTCCCGTCTGCTTGAATGTTCTTTCCTATAAAACCGCCGTTCCGCCGTGACACACTGATCTCTGCCCTGCCAGACGTGATGTGCAGGACCAATGCACAGGCTGACATTGTGCTGCTGGTGGACGGCTCCTGGAGCATCGGGCGCCTCAACTTCAAGACCATCCGGGCCTTCATCGCCCGCATGGTGGGCGTCTTCGACATCGGTCCCGACCGCGTCCAAATCGGTGGGTCCGACTTCGCCAGGCAGGGATCGGAGTTCTTCCGATCGAGTTTTGTTTTCCCAAAGTGCTTCAACTGGAGAACTCTGTTTTGCCTTCAGGACTTGCGCAGTACAGTGGAGACCCCAAGACTGAATGGCATCTGAATGCCCACAGCAGCCGGGAGTCACTGTTGGAGGCTGTCGCTAACCTGCCCTACAAGGGTGGGAACACTCTGACAGGTACGTTCAGATGGTGGTGGACAGGGGCGGAGCTTCAGGGGATGACTTAAGGGCACACAGCAGGTGTTCCAATTTAGCCATTGTTCTTGCCATGTACTTCTCGATGAGGACTGTGTTTGCCATGTGTTGGATGCAGGCCTGGCTCTCAACTACCTCCTCCAGAACAACTTCAAGGAGAATGTGGGCATGCGACCCGGCGCTCGCAAGATCGGCGTTTTGATCACTGACGGCAAATCCCAGGACGACGTCATCGTCAACTCTCAGAACCTGCGCGATCAGAACATCGAGCTCTACGCCATCGGTAATAAAGGACGACTAAGACCGGTGTTCGGTGCTGAAAGCGGCCACTAACCGCCGACTCCCCCCCCCCCCCCCCCCCGGCAGGTGTGAAGAACGCGGACGAGAACGAGTTGAGGTCCATCGCCACCGATCCGGACGACATCCACATGTACAACGTGGCCGATTTCTCCTTCCTGTTGGACATCGTGGACAGGGTGTCCGACAACCTCTGTAACAGCGTGAAGGGACCAGGTGCGTTTGTGTTCCGCCTCGGAACCGACCCGACTGAACGCCGCGCAGGCCAGAAGTCTTCCGCTTCACAAGGAAGCCAAACCCCATTTGAGGCCAATACGTTTTATGAGCAGTGTTGTCGAGTTCGGGGCTGCAGACGCACATTTTCACGTCTGACCCACCACGGAAAGCATGACAACCTGCCAAATCCTCGAACATTATTGCAGCGCTATTATTCTCTCTTTCTCCTCAAAGTCCCTCTGAGTGGAAAAGGAAATCACCAGCTACTTAATCAAACTAAAGAGCTGCTATTTGAGACTGAAGGCCAAATAAATGGAAGGATGGGGCTTTGCACTCATTAATTGCTATTCTGTATATGTTGTTTGGACTTCGTCATCTATGATTGTTGTACAAAACGACTTTGGGTGATGAGAATGTGCGTAGAGGCTGTAATTACTTCTAAAGCGGCGATTATCAGCCTAAGCGTTTATCTTTGGGCACAAAAGGGAGCGATACCCCATTCATCCGTCTCCATCCTCGATCCTCTGCTTACATGTACACAGGAGGCGCCCCAGATGCACCCACTGATCTGGTGACGTCAGAGGTGACTCACCATTCCTTCAGGGCCACCTGGACCGCTCCCGATGGACCAGTGGAAAAGTACCGCGTGGAGTACATGACCGTGTCGGGACGCCCGCTGCAGGTAAACGCTGCATCCTCGCACCGAAGTTCAAGTTGAAATCCCGTCTCGAAGTGTGCGTAATAGCACGCTGGCATTCAGACAGGCATGGCTTTTTGTTCACCTGATCCATAGCAGCCAGAAGCTTTTTTCTCTGTGGTTTTGTCGTACGCTTTGGGTGACCAAACTCCCACCGGAGGAAAGAAGCACAAAATTCTCCGATCACTGAGGCAAGACCTCACGATCTCCAGCTGTCCATTCAGCTTTCCTGACCGCCCCGCAATCGGCGTCAGGCTCTCCGCTGGGTTTTGCTTGGATCCCAGCCTAATGCTGCTCTCACCCACCGTTCCTGATAATAATAATAATGGGGAACTCCACACAAACTTCTATTTCGAGCTGTGTTTGTGTTGGGGTCTTACTGTTTTGGTGTCTAATTACGTTACAATTCAACACAGGGCGAGGAAAGGAAAACACGCAGCCCTCAGTTCTCGGAGATTAGAAAGCAAATAACTGACTTTGTGAGTGATAGCCGCGCTGGCCAGAAGCCTCTTGGCTCCGCTGTGTGCGGAAGAAAAGCATTTTTTGGTGTCTGAATGTAATTACTTTGAGGAAACGTTTGTTTTTGTCCAGCTCCCATGGTTTTGTTTAATAGTTAACATTGCAGATGAGGTTTTATTATTGTTTGTAGGTTTGGAAGCGAAGCCCACGCTGAGCTTTCTGGTTTCAATAGGAAAGCTTTACGAAACCTTGACGGCCAGCCAGGAAATCAGACAATTGGTTGTTTTTCCTGCTAAATTGATTATCGCCCTCTTCATCTCTCTCTCTCACCCTCGTCCGCTGCGGGATCGCTCGTTTGCTTGGAGAGCATCGGCACACATGCAACCCTCACAACAAGACAGTAACTCATGCGTGTCGGAAACCATGCTGCCCCCCCGAAGACTTCCCCTTCCCTTTCTCAGCTGTGATCCTCTGACTCTCCCTTTTTGTTTATTAGGTGTTTGTGGACGGGACCGAGACCACAGTGGTTTTGCAGAAGCTTAACCCCCTGACACAGTACCTGGTCAACGTCTTTGCCGTGGTGGGAGAGGAGAGCAGCGAGCCCCTAAATGGACAAGAGACCACATGTACGTCTTCCAGCGCGCGCTATCCCGCCATACTTGGCTTTGATGTCGAAGATTCACTCGTAAAAAAAAGATTCCACATATGGTTAAAATTGCCAGAGGGGATTGTTTATTGCCTGAATTTAACTGTAAACAGAATTACATTTGACACTAGTAAAAGGAGGCTAAGTAGTCTTTGATGATAAAGTAGATCCGACCGTTTCATGCCACACTTGCGTAAAGAGCTGAAGTCGCTGTTGATTTAGAGCGCGACTTGTAAAGTCAGCCTACTTTTAGGGAAGCGGGATGAACGAGGCTCTCGGAGTTCCCTGCAGCTCCTTTTGCACCTCCAGTCTGCACTTTTTTACGAACCGTTTCCCTTTGAGTCGGTTGCCATCAGTGAATCTCGGTTGTGCAAGTCCCTCGTTGCGCTGCGATTCCTGTGTGGTCTCCATTTAGAAAAAGGTTCAAACGCAGTATATCTCAGTTCTGTTTATAAAACCATATGTGGCCGCACAAAGAAAAACAAAACAGCAAGTCCTGATTAGATGCAAATTCATAGGCAATTCGGATGGTTACACTTTGGTTCGCGCACAAATTTTCACTGCTTTATTTGTCTCTTTGAAGATATTTTGGTCAGGAAGGTTTTATTGGTGTTCTCTTGAAGGATAAACATCCACAAGTGCTTTGTTATATCTACCAGCGACAGTGTAAAAAAACAGTGACATTCGACGCTGTCAAGTGTGAATGTTCATTCGTTTCATTTTAGCTCAGAAATCATGTATCGGTTCAAATCTGCCCTGATTATCTCATATTTTGAACAATACTGACAGAAATGAACTTAAAACCTTTTTAGTTTGTAAAAAACTCCCAAAAGCTTTGAGTTTTTATTGATACTCAGATGTTTTGAGATGCTGGTTGGTAAAGCCGGGCTTCATTTAATCACCGTTTCCTTGTGTTCCAGTGCCCCTGAGCGCCGTCAGGAACATGAACATCTACGATGAGCAAATCACAACCATGAGGGTGAGGTGGGAGGAGGCGGAGGGAGCCACAGGATACATGCTGCTCTACAGCGCCATCAATGCCACCCAACCCACCGTTGAACAGGAGGTAACATTTATCCCCCCCCCACCCCCACCTCCACCCCTTGTCACTTCGCTGCAGAAATAGACGGAATATGCTCGGGAAAATCCAGTTAAAACTGGGACGGCCGTGCACGTTCGTCATCCCCAAACATCGCTGCGTGTCCGAGAAGAGAGCGACTGCTTCGAGTCACTGGGAGTTTTTGACCAAAGACAGATGCCGCGCATTGGAATAACATTTCACAAAGCAGCCACTGTTGGCGCCAACATTCAACAGGCGAAGCAAAAAAAGGCAAATAAAGAGAAACATTGTTACTCACAAAGAGTATGATGAGCTCACTCTGCCAAGAGGACATCATCATTTGTTCATGAGGTGTCAGACCCAGTGAGTCGAAGGAATATTAAGCAGATGTACTGTGATCAGAGTATTTCCCTCAGGGTGTGTGTGTGTGTGTGTGTGTGTGTGTGTGTGTGTGTGTGTGTGTGTGTGTGTGTGTGTGTGTGTGTGT
>JASSRZ010000051.1:1490919-1507489 GCA_032164315.1 Malacoctenus gilli | reverse complement strand
TGTGTGTGTGTGTGTGTGTGTGTGTGTGTGTGTGTGTGTGTGTGTGTGTGTGTGTGTGTGTGTGTGTGTGTTTCACTTTCCACCCGACATCATGTTTGTTTGGTTTGGTCCCCGTTCAGATCAGAGTTGGAGCAGAGACCACCGAAACCCAGCTGGTGAAGCTCCTCCCCGACACCGCCTACACACTATCCCTCTTCGCCCTCCACAGAGAATCAGCGAGTGAACCTCTGACCAAGCAGGGAGTCACCTGTACGTTGACGTCGTCCCGTTGAGCCGCGCGTTCGCCGGAGCTCGCTGCACTTATGAGGGCGAACTCGAAACTAACTGGAACCCCTTTCGTTCCGCTACTTCAGTGCCCATGCCGCCTGCCGGCGAGCTGAGGGTCCGAGACGTCACCCACAGCACCCTGTGGCTCAACTGGGACGCCGCTCCCGGCCCCGTCCGCAAATACCTCATCACCTACAAGCCCGAGGAGGGTGATCCCAAAGAAGTGAGTGCGCCACTGCTATCTCCTCTCAGCGACCACCCAGCGGTCGAGTGGTTCGGCATTTTTGACTCATCCTTTATTACATTAGCTTCGCCCACATAATGCGCAGCACATCTGGACAGGTGGACATGGGCAAGTGTTCCTGAGACCAGTAAAAAGGACTATGAAACAACCAGAACATGGGTTTGCAGGCTCCAAATGGTGGATTTGAAGCTTGAGGCTGAAACGACTACCTCATGGTTGCACCTCCTCTACAGGGAGTCGTGCAGCCTTTCTTCTATTTCCATCGCTGTAAATCAGGTGGAGGTGACCCCCGCCCCCCCATCCCCCCAGCTCCCAAAAGGAAGGAAGAATAGAAAAGCGCACATGTGAAAGCGACTTTGGTTCGAGGATACAAAGAGTGAAAGCAATTTGAATCAAAATCAGGACAACCTGTGGTCTAATGTCAACTGACAGGTGCAGTTGTTTGTCGGGTTCGACTTGTTTGTTTCCATTTTCCAAAGTTTTATTCCCCCTGGTCAACTTTACAACTGCTTTTATTGGTTGCACATTGCTTCTGTAGCCAGTACTCCTGGAAACTTGACTAAGACTGGAATTAAAGTTTTGCAACATTTTGCATACTTCGAACGAGGAGAAAAACAGCTGAATTTTTTTTCCATCTTATTTTGAAATGGGTTTTTTTCCCCAAAGCTCTTTATGAGTGTTTCACAATCCAGTACTAGGAGTGTCTGTCTCTGCATCTTCTCTCTTTGCCTACAAACGCAGTCTGTCGATAAGTTCCTCAAGGAAAGCTTGAAGCCCCCCATTTAGAATATTACAGCGAAGCCAAATGCTTTCAAAATAAAACTCTCACACCAGCTTTTAAAAGGAAGAACCTTCACAATAAAAGCAGCGGGAAGTTCCCAAGGTGTGCACGAGATTCTAGAAATACTTTATCATCTTTTTTTTTTTTAAAAAAATTTGTTTGAATTTGGATGACTAATTTGGAGTGAAAAGATTCACTTGTCTACACACTGATTTATAATTTTGTCTATCAATGTTTAACAAAAGTCTTTGGATGCTCTGCAGCTGGAGGTGGGAGGAAGTGTGACCACCAAACAGCTGGAAAACCTCATCTCGCAGACTGAGTACAGCTTGGCTGTGACCCCGATCTACGATGAGCGGTCTGGCCAGCCGATGCTGGGAGAGGCTATAACAGGTGAGGGGAATGACACTGCCTCTACGAGGTGGCTTGACACTTTGGTCGCCATCAGACTTGAGCCCCATTTCAGCACAACTCGCCTTGAATCAAATTTACTCAACTGTTGCTTTTGGCTGTCAACGTTGGTGGGCTCGAAAAGCCAGTTCGATAAGCAAAAACGTACATTTTGTCATTGGTATTTGACACAAACACAACGCAACAGCCACACTGGTTGGCCTCACATGGTATTAACCCTGTCACTCTGTGGCCAATCGGTGGCTTACAAGCTGTTGAGGTCACATTTTTAGCTCATTTGGAGCCCTGAGTAGGTACTAAGAAAGGCTCCATCCGAGTGACAGCGAGTTGAGTGGATGTTTGTAGTAAAAACGCCCTTACACTCTGGCTTTCCTCCCGTCAGATGTGGTTCCAGCCCCAAAGAACCTGCGGTTCTCCGAGGTGACCCAGACCAGCTTCAGAGCGACCTGGGAACATGGGGCCCCTGACGTGGCTCTGTACCGCATTGGCTGGACGAAGAAGGGAGACCCCAACTTCCAATACGTAAGAGAAATCCATTTCCTTGCGTTGTTTACATTCTGAATGAATCGTGCAGGCTTCTTTCTTTTTTTTTTTTATTGATGACTCCCACAGTAAGTGCTTTGGCGATGCCTCGCGGTGGAAGCGCCAGGAACATCTAAAAACCAGACTCTTGCGCCGATTCAATTATAATCTCTTCAATATGGTGCTCGCATTGTTGACTTTGGTTGTGTTTTTTTTGCCGGTATTTTAAGCCAAGCACCGTCACACACGCTGCGCCTGTGTTTTCCTCATCAGGCCATTCTGAACAACGACGAGACCACGCACGTCCTGGAGAACCTGGAGCCCGACACGCCCTACGACGTGTCGGTCACCGCCATCTACCCCGACGAGTCAGAGAGCGAGGACCTGCTGGGCACCGAGAGGACATGTAAGGCTCGCGCGCCGGCAGTTCGGTCACAACACCTCCACGTGATCCTCTCATTCTCAGTTCCAGTGTGGACCGAAGGCTTTTTTTCATACCAGTGACTCTGAACCCTCTGGAATCACATTCAATGAAATTCACAGTCAGAGGTATTTCCATTATACCTGTCTATTTCTGCCTCTATAGTGGCCGTGGGTGCTGATAGTAGACCATGTAAGTATGTGCGTGGTAAAGCGAAAGGATGCGGAAGCATGTTTCATTGTTGCAGTCGGTCATCAGTGCTGATGTTCACTGGACGACTGGTTTCACCCATCGAGCAAGGCCCCGCCCCTCTAACCCTTCCACCACTCCCGATGGCGCTGCAGCTGACACAGCCCGGTTCCCGTTGTATGTTGTGTCTGTCATTGCCTGTCAACTGTCCGAGGCTTGTTCATGAGTCTGTCGCCCACTGAAGATGGATTCCCACCATGCATGCCTTACAAAACAGGGGTCTGAATCCCTGCTTTTGGAGCAAAGTCCATCAGTCATCGTCTGTTCATCCATCCGTTTGTTCATGCATTTATAATCATCATCATCCTCATCATCATCTCCATCATCGTCATCATCATCATCATCATCACCATCCTCATCAGTGCATTGCTGATAAAAACACTCCATCCCATCCAGCTTCAGAAAAGACACAATCCTTGGAGAGTGTCTCTTCTCCTTTAAAGCTGCTGTCCTTGTTAGCAAATAGGAGTATAACTTTCTTTCTAATAGCCACAAATAAATGATCTCATTTTGGGACCAATGGAATATAGGAGAAAGGAATTAACATGTGAACATAAGCTGATGAAGAAAACAAGGACTGTGTCTTTAAAGCACATTTCAAGTGTTCAAAGTGGGAAAGATGCCGAAGCGACGTGTGGCTTGGCACTGACTGCGATCTGTGTGCGTGAATGTGCGCTTCACAGCCCCTCTTGGAGCTCCCACCAACTTGGTCGTGTACAACGAAACCATCACCACGCTGAACGCCAGGTGGAACCCCCCAGGCGGCCGCGTCCAGAACTACAGGATCACCTACGTCCCCACAGCTGGAGGCCGGAGCCAGACTGTAAGTCCCACAGCGTCGGCTAAAAGCTTGCGGTTTGGCTTTGACCTCTTACATCAGTCTGCGAAATGGATTGCCTTCGTTTCGCAGCAGATTTACCCTCAAGAAAATATAAGTCCCTGACCACAAACCTGCCATTGACCAATTATTTCTGTTTATTCAGAGTTAATTCCTCATTATGTGTTGTTTGGATCTCACAGTCTTAAAAAGTACAAAATCCTCCTCCGATGTTTTTTCGAGATCATTCCTGACGCTGCAGACAGTTTTCCCCTCGGGTTGTGCATTTTTTGGCCGCCCGGCTGAATTTGCAGAAATCTCCCTGGATGACAGATGAATTTTTGGTTTCAATTTGCCGCCAGACATTTCTCATTGCTTCCATGAGCAGGACTTAAAAGCGAGGCAGAGGAGTGCGAAATTGTTCCGACGCACCAATAACAGAGTGATAGCTCGGCCGATGAGTTGCAAAACAGGCCCCTAAATCACAGCCGAATATGAAACGTTTCAGCGCAGATATTTCATCTTTACTGCTTCCAATTTGGAGGATGTTTGAAGTCGAAGTTACAACATTCGAATGTTGTAAAACGAACACATGGCCATGTTGAGCGCTGATGATCTAACAGCGGCGGCGATAATTGTCTGCAATGTGCACTTGCCCAGTCAGGTCAGAGTGATGAGAGAGAGCGCCGTGCCACAGGTGTAATATATTACCCGGCAGAGATGTGCTGTACAAAGGAGCTGCCTCCCCAAACCTGCCTATTAGATCCTTTTCTTCGCCGATTACAGTCCAGCACAGATGGCATCCGGCATCAGTCATACTAATGAAAGCAGCTCAATGCTAAAGTTAATTTTCTTACCTTGTAATTTACCTTGTCAAAATATATTTGTTAAATCTGGCTTGGCTGCTGCGGCGCGGGTCAATTTTCGACCGTTTGTTTCCCTTTTGCCGCGAAGATGGAATGTATTCCTCCTCGGGACGCGATGAAATCCAGTCCCGCTGATTGTCTGGGTGATATCATGCCGAAAGTCTGATGGAAAACTGGAAGCGAGCACGCGGGCGTCAGCCAAATAGCCTTGGTTCAGTGTCAGGACTTCAACCAGTATGGTCAGAGCGAAAGAGCTGTGCGTTAACGCATCAGGGGCATCAGCTGTGCTTTCGGAAAAAAGCTCGTTTTGCATTCGTGTCGAAGAAAACTATAGAATGATTGGAAACGATAGACATTATTGTCCTGGAATTGTTTTTCTCTGCTAGACACTGACTTGCTGTGTGAACACGGCTGGTCGTAAACATACGTTATCACTCAGAAATCCACATACTCGTACACTTTCCCAGATTAACTCCCTTGATCTCCACCCAAAGCTTTTCGCTATAAATTCGTCATCAGTCACAAGACATCCGACTGTTTCGGCAATCAGAGTGCAGGTTTACCTTGGCCGGTGTGTCCTGTACTGACCGTGTCCCAAAAAAACTCTCCGAACATTCCTCTCCTGAAATGTCCTCGTAGTATCCGGGAACAATTCCTTCCATCAGGTTATCATTTTAAAAGGGACCCCGAGAGAATTGTTCATCCCATCGAAAATACATCAGGCATCCTTTTCTAAAGCCCGTGACCGAGTTTCACTGATGGAGAGATCTGTCTTGTGGGCTTTTTTGGAAGAAAAGAAGCCAGACCTTGTCAAAATGCTCAAGACAAAACTCCCCACGACCAATTCTGAGCCATTACAGTTGGGCGTTCGAGCACCTGATAAAGCTAACGGGTTTTTATTGCCGTTGATCAGACCCAAGTTGGAGGAAAGAAAACAACAGTGCTGCTGCCCAAGCTGACCCCGGACACTGAATACGCCATCAGCGTGGTTGCAGTCTATGCCAAAGGAGTCAGCAACGATCTGAACGGAGTTGGGAAAACCAGTAAGTTTGCCCCCTGACGGAGCCAAATCGATGACATCATTGAGCTGGTCGAAATTGATTGAGTGTGAGAGACAATTATATCCACATTTTGGTGGTGCACAGCTGCTGGTGAATGTGTTGTGTGTTTCTGCTACCCCAGAGCCTTTGGGTGGTGTTAGGAACCTGCAGGTAACGGACCCTACGACCAGCACCCTGAATGTCCGCTGGGAGGCCGCAGAGGGTAACGTGCGCCAGTACAGGGTCTACTACGTCCCTGCCGCTGGAGGAGAAGAAGAGATGGTGAGCAGGACATTAGCTCTTCAACTGCACGGTGGGACGCGTGATCGTCTTACTAAAATACCCACGGTTGTTTTTTTCCTGTCTTTCTTCCAGGTGCAAGTATCCGGCAGCACCTACAACACTGTGCTGAAGAACCTGCAATCCGACACGATCTACAAGGTCACCGTGGTTCCCATTTATTCCGCCGGCGAGGGCCAGCGCATGTCTGAGAACGGCAAAACATGTAAGCGTCAGCGTTCGATAATGACTCGTGTGGGTAATAATTTACAGCTGTAGGAGAGCAATAGTGGCTGCTTTCAAGGTTTTATGAACGCCCACAGAGGCTGAGACCAGGGCTCCACCGAATGACACACTGCATGATGGCAGTGGAGGATTTTTCCGAAGTCAGGAATCCATTCACGCCGCTCCAGAGTGAACCGACTGGCCTCGGTTTTTTTTTTTGGCCCGCGGCTGCTGTGCATCACATCAGCGGGGCTTCAGCAAAGCAGCGGGGCTCCGCGCTGTCGCGTCGTCCAAGTCTTTTCAGAAGCTCCGGTAGAACGGAGTCGATTTCCACAGGAGTGACTTCACATACGTTCGAGCCGCGGCTTCAGGGGTGACGGCGGACGTGAAACCAGAGTATACGAGCCTCAGTTTTCGAGGCTCTTCAAAGAACATGGACGCTTCAGTTTGCTCCCACAGTAAAAAAAAAAAAAAAAAAAGCTGTGCCGGGAATGAGTCAGCATTTTGCGGGCTGATTGCGTAGGAAGGAATTCCTCCATGCTGGCAGCACTATAATGGTGTCTCCTCTTTCTTTACCGTAATATCGTCCATTTATAGGTCGGAGTGAAGGGCAGTGGTCAGGATAATGGTGAGGCTGGGGAAGGGATATGATGAGTATTTGGCTTCACTGTGAGGGGAAAAAAGAAGGGGGGTGGGAGGAATGAATGGAGAGCATTATTACTTTTATGGCTCTCTGCTCAGTTGGCGAAGGGTCATGGTCTGTGCCCACTACTGTTGCCCCATTTTCCTTGATGTCGCAATGGTAGTTCGTGTTACGTGTGCACTTTTTCCCCCCCTTCCGACGGGTCAACCAAACCTTCGTACAGTATGTACAGTATGTTGGCTCGGGCTGTCGCAGAGCTTCTCTTCAAACCGTCTCTCTTTCTCTGTAAACTAAATCCCGTCCATTGAAGTGGAAAAGCTTCAGCTTCCTCTCCACCCGCTCCGTTTAAGAAGCGATCTGCCTTCAGTGTTGGAGCAAACTTGGCTGTTGGACGAGTGTTTATTGTGTCTTAAAATTCAAAGCGGCTCTCTGAGCCACGGCTTTGGTGTGTGAAAACATTTAAAGTACGGAAGCTCGCTCACTGTGTTTCTGCCCACTGTGCCCCCCCCCCCCACACCACCACCACCACCACCCCACCCACCCCTCCTCATTCATTGGGCTTATAATGGGGAGCAGCACAAAGCCTCCAAACATCTGCTTTGGTTTTCTAGAAGGCGCGTTTCCTTCACACTGCGCTGCACCTACGCCTTGTATATCCTTTTTTGTTAACCTTTAGGGCACGGACAGGAAGTGTCCTGTTGATAGCGCTATTGTTAAATCACGTGTTAAAGTTGCCTCAGATGGTTACTGGGATGTTTTGTTACAATTTTATTGAAACGTTCTCATGTTGTGCAGTCTTGTTCTGGCTTCATGTAAAGAGACAAAGGGAGGATGACTGTACTCCTCGTTACCAGGAAAGACATCTGCAACTCGCCCATGAAACATAAGAAATGGTGGTATAACTTAAACGAGTGGGGTTTTTTGATGAGCTGTGTTCTTGTCCTTTGCATTGATTTCTGTCCTTTCAAGTCACGAACACCTGACCTGAACAATGTCTCTCTTTGTCCGTCTTATTCCCACCTTGTCTCCTCCAACAAACCACTTAAACTGTCTCCCCGTCATCACTCTCCCTCCTCGACACCCTTCTCACCGCTCCCCCCCCGACCCTTGGCCCCCTCGTCTCTGCCCCCACCTCCATCGCAACTCGGCTCCGACATTCCCCACACGGCAGTGGAGCGCAGTCCCGTCAGGAACATCGAGGTCTTCAACCCCACCACCAACACTTTGAACGTTCGCTGGGAACCCGCCTCAGGCCCCGTCGAGCAGTACAGGGTGGTGTACGCTCCTCTGACTGGAGCCAGACCATCGGAGTCGGTGAGTTTACAGTTTACCTTGCTCAAAGTTGGCTGGAGTCTGACACAGGACTTTGCCACCCTTAAGTTTCAAACAAATAGGATAAAAGATGGATGGCGAGACATCTCGTTGGCGGAACAAACGCTCAGCATTCTATACACACGCAGGTTGTATTGGGAAAGTCATCTGTTCACAAGCACAGAAGTGAATATTTTATAGCCAACTGGCCTCAAGTGAAACCTTAAAGACACAAACAAAAGCTGAGGAATTTATTAAGAAAATGAAGAACACTTTGATCCACTCCGACCAACATTTATTGGCGCGCCATATGCCCGAGTATACCATTAACTGCCAACGGCAAGCTGTCTGTTCACCAAATGGTGCAAAGTATTCGCATTTGCATGTGTGCAACGAATGTTATTTGGGTCCTTTTTTTTTTTCTCTAACTAACTATTAAAGTCTTAAACTAAGTCCTGCTCTCTCCCAGATCTGTGCCATCTGGCATCAGAGTGCCCACAACCGCTCATGTTGAAAGAGCCCCAGTTGCCTGAAGAGTCCATGAGAAAAAACAAAAAAAAACCTCCAAAAAAGTGTTAGTTTATATCCCATCATTAGAGTTGCCAAGCATCTGTCGAGAAGATTGCACCATTACCAGCAGTCTTTTCACCACTTCCTCCAAAACAAGGTGCTTTTTTAAAGAGTGGTGTGACCCACAGTGGTTTGACAGCCAACCATGTGCATCGTGAGCCGAGACCAAGATGAAAGGACGCTGCAAAGTAGACAAGAATCACTGAATGTTATCATCCAACTGTGTGTCTCGCACTCATATAATGAACACTGACACACAAACTGCTCTAATAAGCCTTTAAAATCCCCTGCTGTCTATCACACGCTGCTGCACAAATATCAATTTCCCACCTGTGTCACTCCCTCGTGGAGGTTATCAGCAGGGCATCACCCTCAAGGAGCTTTGACCTCACTCTGCCTAGACAGAGATGAAGGAGTGGGGGTGGGGGGGTCAGCCCTGTGCAATCAGCTGGCTCCAAGGTCAGACTGCCTTAAACAGCAGTGCTGGTGTTCAGACCCCCCCCCTCCCTCTGCAACCACCACACCTCTGAACTTCAAAGGAATATTTGACTCTTGCTTTCACTCGGCAATGACAGCAAGGGGCTTATTGAGTAAAAGAGGAGTGGGAGACATGGTGTTTGACACATGCAGCTGTCAGAGCAGAGGGAAAAGGCCTGTATTTGTGTAAAAGCAGGGTGAGAGTTCATAGATGGCCGTTGAAGGATGCGTGTCCCATTTACCATGAAGCGTCCTTTTTCCTCCCACAAATCACTCACGGGGACCATTTTTGGCATCTTTTGGACAGATTCTGGTGCCAGGAACCACCACCACGGCCCTGCTGCAGCAGCTGATCCCCAACACTGACTACAACGTCGGGGTGGTCGCCCTCTATAGCGACGGCGAAGGACCTGCCGTCAGTGATGCTGGAAAGACACGTATGTGGCAGCAGTTTTGGCGTGAAGAACAATCCGAAGACCTCATCGATTGCGCTTTTAAATCAGTGAAAAAAAACCCTCTTGTGATTCACGTTTGCACCCTCAGTACCCCGCAGTGGCCCGAGGAACATGCGCGTGTATGACCCCACCACCACGACTCTGTCCGTGAGCTGGGAACACGCGGACGGTCCTGTCATGCAGTACCGCATCACCTACGCTCAGACCACAGGAGACCCCATTGAGGAATATGTAAGCGTGTTTTCTAACGCGTAGCTACACCTCCTAAGCAAGACTTTTCTCACTTTTTTTCTCGATTAATGGTGTCACGTGCTTTGCAGACGACAGTACCAGGAAACAGGAACAACGTGGTTCTGCAGAACCTGGACCCTGACACGCCCTACAACATCAAAGTGACCGCCATTTACAGTGACGGGCCGGGTGGGGAGCTGGATGGAGATGGACGCACAGGTGCGAACTGCTCCCCTGATACCCCCGTGTTTGTGCTGGGGGGGGGTTATGGGGGCATGTGGTCGCAGGAGAGCAGGACTTTTCAATGGGCTGATTGATTGGCTTCATGAATCACTGAACATTTGGGGAGACAGTGAACTGGGAGGGTCGACTTGACTCTCTGGAAAAACCACGAGCAGCCTGTGCCAGAAAGAGACTTCATCCTGCAGTGCTGGCCAGCGTCCCGCCTAATATTGAAACTCAAACAATAGAAACATTATTGGACCTTGTAATGCTACTCTGCTCCCTTGGGCTGCCTTTCATCAGCTCTATTTTGTTTCTTTGGATGTCTGATGTCATTAAAGACATCATCCAGGCGATCTGATATAGATTTATCCTACCCGTAATTCAGAAGTCATCATCCTCATTGAGGTATATTAGGGTCATTACCGCAGCTGATGGATCACAGTACTGGGAGTCACAGTCTTTGGATCGAATGATTGTAGTTCTTGGCTGGTGTTGACTGCGCTCTCCTGTTTCCTTGTCTGCAGTGGGTATGCTCGGGCCCAGGAACCTCCGTGTTTCTGATGAGTGGTACACCCGTTTCAAAGTGGCCTGGGACCCTGCCCCCTCAAGAGTGAATGGATACATGCTTATCTACCAAGCTGAAGGTATCACCGCACTTTTTCTATCACCCGAAAGACTTCTGCTACATTTTTTTTAATATTGACGCTTGTGGGGTTGTTTCTTCAAGGCTCGGACGAATCCTTTGAGGTGGCCGTTGGCGACGTCACCACTCACCAGTTGCATAACCTGAAACCTGGAACCACATACGACCTGAAGGTGCTGGCTCAGTACAGCACAGGCAACAGTGCCCCTCTGATTGGTCAGGGCACCACATGTAAGTACAAGCTGGGTGGATTTTCACAGGCACTATTTTCTCATCTAACAAAAGTGCTAATGTGCTGCTTTTGCTTGCTGTCCGCTTAGTGTACCTGAACGTGACCGACTTGACCACCTACAATGTCGGCTATGACAACTTCTGCATCCGGTGGGCCCCCCACAGAGCGGCCACCTCCTACAGACTCAAAGTCAATCCTTTTGACAGTAAGGGCCTTGGCGAATTCAGTTACGCTTTGGATGCCCCTCAGTCAGTCAGTTTCATTTGAAATCTTGTTCCCCTCTTTTCAAGCCTCCAAGAGCGGAGCCCAGGAGATCACAGTCAGAGGCTCAGAGAGCACCTACTGCTTTGACGGCTTGAGCCCGGACACTCTTTACAATGCCACCGTGTTCACCCAAACCCCCAACCTGGAGGGACCTGGAATCAGCGTCAAGGAGAGGACATGTAGGAAAATCCTCCATTTGCTGCTTTAGTACACGTTATTTTTTGGTAACACTTCTGAATGCGTTTCGTCCTGCAAGAATAACTCTTCGAAATTGTTTCAATTCTCTGATTCAATGCAGTGGTGAAGCCCACCGAGGTGCCGACCGAGCCTCCCCTCCCCCCTGCTCCTGCGACCGTCCCTCCCGCACTCGATGGTGAGCACAAAACTGCCGTCACCTCACTGGAAATGCTCTCTCTTTTCGAAAAATGTGAGGAGAAGTGTTAATGACGTTCAACGGTCTCACAGTGTGCAAGGGCGCCAAAGCCGACCTGGTCTTCCTCATCGATGGTTCCTGGAGTATCGGAGACGAGAGCTTCGCTAAAGTCATTCAGTTCGTCACAAGCATGACTGCCGCCTTCGACGTCATCAGTCCCAGTGGCATGCAGGTCCGCCCCTCCTCTTGCACTTTCGAGAACTTTTTTTATGCCGTCTGCTTTCAAGTTTCATCACTGCTTTTCATCTTTTTGCACAGGTTTCATTCGTGCAGTACAGCGACGACGCGAAGACCGAGTTCAAACTGAACACCTACCACGACAAAGGCATCGTGCTCTCAGCCTTGCAGAATGTCCGCTACCGAGGAGGCAACACCAAGACAGGTAAGTGAGTCTGACAGCGTGGTTTGGAGGTTTAGACGAGATGGAGCGTAAAGGACAGACAGCGTACAAAAACATGCATTTAAGGTCAATTCATGACTCTAAATGATCCATCAGTGTGAATGTGTGTATCTGTTTGTGTCCATTTGTCTGTTCTAGCTGTGTTCAGAGACGATTTTTGCTGTGTGAACGCCAAGGGCGCATTTTTTGTGAATAGGCACACAAGGCCGACTTTGGTGTGCCAGATGACTTTCTCTGATTTCATGCTTCCTTTCTTTCCCTTCTCTCTCTCTCCAGGCATCGCTCTGAAACACGTCTATGAGAAGGTGTTCACCTCCGACAGCGGCATGAGGAGGACCGTGCCCAAGGTGCTGGTGGTCGTCACAGACGGACGCTCCCAGGACGATGTCAAGAAGAGCGCCGAAAAGCTGCAGCACTCTGGTACGTTCGGAGAAAGTCTTCACTTTGAATTTCGAGCAGGAGACACATGTACATTGTAAAAGCCCCGCTCTCCTAAATGGGATTTCCTTCATCAGGGTTTGCGGCCGATTCAATAAACTCTTAATAATCCTCGCAGTGATGGAACCGCCTGTGGTTATTGGACGCCTAACAATGGTCTTTGTTTGCTTTGTGTGCGTGCTTTCCCTCCGCAGGCTACAGTGTGTTTGTTGTTGGAGTGGCTGATGTGGACATGGCGGAGTTGAGAAACATCGGCAGCAAGCCCAGCGAGAGACATGTGTTTGTGGTCGACGACTACGACGCTTTCGCCAAGATCCAGGACAACCTGATCACCTTCATCTGTGAAACGGCCACTTCGAGTGAGACCCCTTGGTTTTAAAGCACCGTCACAATTTCGGCTTTCGATCCCTATCGTCGCTAGTTCGAGCACCTGCAGAGGTGGAGGAAGTTTGCCCATTGATGGAAACTTTGTGTGATGCACAGCCAGACAAAAACATCCAAAGACACGTGCGTCAGATTTTTTTGAAAACGCTGAAGTTGTTGGTCCGACTCACTGTACCTTCTTGTTGTGTTCCAGCTTGTCCTCTGATCTACATCAATGGATTTACCACGCCTGGTAAGCACACAGTGTCGCAGGACATGTTCCTCGCTGATCTCCGGAGAGCTTATCGACTTTGCTCACCTGCTATTGTGCCAAACAGTAGAAGCGGTTGAACGTTTGGTTTTTTTTTTAAACCTCTCGACATCACTCGTCATTCATTGACTCGCAGGCTTCAGGATGCTGGAGGCTTTCAACATCACGGACCGGACGTTCGCCGACATGAATGGCGTGTCCATGGAGCCTGGCTCCTTCAACAGCTACATCGCCTACAGGCTGCACAAGGACTCCTTCCTGAACCAGCCCACCAAGTAAGAAGCCAGCAACAATGTCCGTGTGAAAAAGAAAACGTCTCGTTGTGCCTTTTCTTCGCCTTCGAGTCTGTGCTCCATCGTGCTGCCCTGCCCGCAGTCGTTACTCATAATGAGGGTTAAGAAGGGTTTCCCTCCTGCCCCTTTGGTACTTAACCACAGCCCTATTTGCTCTTGGTGTTGGTGGATTAAAGTGCAAGCAGGAACAGCCCGCTTTAGAAAAAAAGAAAGGAGGGAAAAAAATCTACCAAATTAGAAGTCCTTGAGCGAGGCTTTCCCACCTATTGTGTTTTGGGACTGAAGAAAGAGCCCTTGGGTCGCGAGTCTGTCTCTTTATTGGCCTGCTTTAGTGGTGTTCAGCTCTCTGAAGCATTGAGGATTCTTTGTTAATAGGTTTATAATGATGTAAATTTATTGTGCGTGGGTGCAGCCGTTGACTAAATGCACACAAATGGTAACACTTCAGACTCCGGCAAAGGAGAGAGGACAGAAAATGCTTTCAATATGTGGGAATTTCAGGCAAAGCCCGAGGAAAAACTGGCAGCGGCTTCAAGTTTCTCCAGATGACAAACCAGTCGCTTTATCGCAGCAGCGAGAGCGCCGCAGATTTACGGCTCCGTGTTTTGATTTCGGGAGCGTAATATTGTGACTGCCAAGCGTTGTGGGGTCCGGGTTTTTTTGGACAGGCGCCTCACCGTAAACGTATGTTTCTTACAGGGAGATCCATCCCGAGGGTCTTCCCCCAGCTTACACCATCATCCTGCTGTTCCGCCTCCTCCCCGATACGCCCTCGGAGCCTTTCGATATCTGGCAGATCTCGGACAAGAACAACAACCCCGAGGTCGGGCTCACCGTTAACCGTAAGTCCTCCGCCGTCGCATCTCTGCGAGCTGGGAGAGGATGCTGCTGGAGCCAGCACAGCATACGCACAGCTGCGTGGTCTTTATCTTAATCTGCCGAGAGCTGAAATATCATAATAAATCTTACTGACAAGGATCAACTGTGATGTAACTGTAGGATGAGGGTTCTTTTTTTCCATTTGTCCATACAAACGGGTGCGTCGGCACACGGTTAAAGTATGCAAATAATTACGAGAATGGACCGAATCCCTCCCAGCCTCCCCTTTATCCCCCCGCTGTGGCTTGGAGCATGTGGTCTTTATAGTCCTGTCTGCGCTTTGCGTGCCTCCGCATTGTAACGCGCTGTCAGGGATTCATCAAAGGGCCCCATCTCCTTTCAGCTTCCAGCAAAACAATCACGTTCTACAACAAGGACACCCGGGGAGAAATCCAAAAGGCCACGTTCAACGAGGACGCGGTGAAGCGGGTTTTCCACGGGAGCTTCCACAAGGTAAACACACAGCGTGACTCTCGGAAAGAGCCCTCGCTGCAGAGCGCCATAAAAGTCCTGCACTCAATCAGAGGCCTATTATCCTCTGTTCATGTTTTTATTCTTTCCCCTTCCTGTCACATATCTCCGTGGGACTTGTCGGCTACACTTATTAGAGCTATCGCACCGTGAACAGGGAAAGGCCTGACAAACAGCCGGTGTCAAGAGGCCAGATCGCGTTACCTGTCCAACAGGTTCCTGCTTTCAATCATGTACCAGTGTGCTGTGAAAGTGGTCTTTGCCCCCCTCTTTTTATGATTGGACATTAAGGCTTGGGTCATTAGTTTTGATAAATAGGCTCCGGGGGCCATAAATAAGTTTTAAGAGTGGTAGGAGAAAAAGATTGCGATGTCTGGGTGACCCAGTGTAGTCTGCAAACTGTTGGAGTTAATTGTGGAGGTTTGACCACATAAAGAGTAGAGGCCATCCTGGTAGTGGTTAAGTGAAGACCAATACAGAGCGCCATGAACTGTATCAATTTTTGGGCCCAGCTTGAGCTGCTTTGGTTGGCTTGGTTTTAGGAGGAAAGGCATCGGGCATATCGAAGGCAGATGCTTCCAAAAAGGAAAGTATAAAGGATCATTTCTGATAATGTCACAGTTTCATTTTCAACAGTTTTCTTCATGTGGCATTTTCTCGTGTTTCCGCTGAGTGAATTCGTTTTTAATAATGCGTTGGACAGTTCTTAACCCAATTTTAGTAGATTCTGCAATCTCCTGAGATGTTTTCTCTGCTTGATGCATGCCAATGATTTGACCCTTCTCAAACAGACTAACATCTTCTCCACGACCACGGGATGTGTCTTTCGACATGGTTGTTTAGGAAATGAAAAGCAAGACACTGCACCAGTTGGGGTTAAATAACTTGTTGCCAGCTGAAAGGTAATCGCCCATGCAGTAATTATCCAATAGGAGGCTCGTACCTATTTGCTTCGTTAAATCCAGGTGGGGCCTTTTTTTTTTCTTCGGCCAGGCAGTGTATCTGCCTGAGGCTTTGGACTCATGAGACACAGGTGGCAGCAATCAAAGTTAACAATCAGGTGAGGAGTGAAAAGAAGCGCATCCAGAGACAGATGAGGACACAGCATTAACATGTTCAACAAGAAGCCAAAAGAAAAAACACAATTCTATAAATAAAACAGATCGATGATGGCAGGAGCCAGTACCCTCAAGTCAGCATTGAAGCTTTGTCCCTGGGACGAAACAATGAAAAGTATCAACCTAAACCAAGTCAAAAACGTACTGACAGTGGAGCTGAAGGGATGTTTTTTGGAGATGTGAAAGCAAAACAACTCAGAATTGGCTTATAGATGCAAGCAGCACAAGAAAAAGCTGACTCCAGATGTCCCGATGAAGTCTCTCCTTCCTTCTGAGACGATCCCGCGTCCTCGTCTGTCCTGCCTTTCATGGAAAATAAAATTACGCCCGATCTCCCTCAGTGGGTGCCGATTAAAAGATCGGCGATCGTCAATTACTCCTGAAACAATCTGTCAAAACATGTCAGCCGAGCGCCCTCTGTAGTGGTATTGTTTTGCAAACGCTCTGCTTCTCGTCAGCGGTTTAATTGCGATATTAGGCCCACATGCTGGGCATACAACTCACTGCTTTTCACAGTACTGGTCCTCCTGGGACGACAGCAAGAGGTAGAAAGACACAGAGAGCGAAGATGTATCCATTGCAATATTGTGGTGAATATAAAACATTCCCTGTTATGTTTTTTGTCACAGAGATGCGCAGGAAGTTCAACAATGAAAAAAAGAGGGTTTTTTTTAACGGGGGGGGGGGGGGGGGGGGGGGGGGGGGGGGCGGGGGGGGGGGGGGGGGGGGGG
>JASSRZ010000051.1:1468847-1482914 GCA_032164315.1 Malacoctenus gilli | reverse complement strand
TGTGTGTGTGTGTGTGTGTGTGTGCGTGCGTGCGTGCGTGCGTGCGTGCGTGCGTGCGTGCGTGCGTGCGTGCGTGCATGCATGCGTGTGTTTGCATCCGGTTGTGTATGTGTATGCCCGTTTCCATCTTCTCTTTAGTTTTGTTGGCAGCCTGCCCCGCCCCCCCATTCCACCCACCTCCTCCACCCTCCCACCTACCCACTGCAGAAATCCAAGTGAAGGTCCCAAACCTAAAGCTTTGTTATGCAACCAGCAGCAGAGAGCAGGAGTGAAACAGTGACAGTGCAGCGATTCACCCCAAAAAAGTCAATTGGTTCTGTTGATTTGTCTTTTTCCAGGGAAGCCCCGGAAATCCAGGTGTGCCAGGAATTACTGGGAAACCAGGGAAATCGGGTGAACCAGGAAGCCCAGTACGTATACAAGACGGATGCACAAATATGAGAAACATGGGAAGCATGACGTTGTGTGGTTCTAACCTTCATGGCGTCATCAACAGGGACCTGTGGGCCTGAAGGGAGAGAAAGGAGAAAGGGTACGTGTGACGTTTTCCATCACTGGTGGGACTCGATAAAGACAATTCGTCTGATTATTTTGAGGCTTTAAAGTTATTATTCTAAACCTTATCGTATATGAATATCTGACAGAAAAAACGGCTCTTTTTTTAAATTTAGCACCGACCTAATACTGATGACCTATCTAACCTGTCTTCGGTGAGAAATGTAACATCACCCCTTCTCTTTCCTCCAGGGAGACTTTGCATCCCAGAACATGATGCGCTCCATCGCCAGACAAGTCTGTGAACAGCTCGTGAACAGTGAGCGGGACACCTCTGAGCTCTGTCTGGACATTTGCTCGCGCTCGGACTGGTCTCAGGGCCCTCACCCGGTTGGCTTTGCTCTGTGCTTGCAGCCCAGATGAGCCGAGTTGACATGCTCCTCAACCAGATTCCGTCCGGATATCGCAGCAACTCTCCCGGGCCGCCCGGTCCCCCCGGCCCCCCTGGCAACAGCGGCAGTCGCGGAGAGCCCGGTCAGCCTGGTCGTACTGGTTTCCCTGGAAACCCAGGTCAACCCGGAAGTCAGGGAGAGAGAGGTGCGTGTTTTGTCTTCCTGTTTTGTCACGAAAATAAAAGTAATGAAAAAATGAAGATCCTTCAAATCAATTCAATCAGTTTTACTGTGTTTTCAAAGGGCATCTTTGATTGTAGTTGTTTCCATTATTTAAAAACGAACCCCCCCCCCCCCCCCTTGCTGTTTGAAGGCTTGCCAGGTGAGAAGGGAGAGAGAGGTCCACCAGGAACTGGCGTCAGAGGACAAAGAGGGTCAACTGGACCACCAGGTAACACAGTTCATCTCTTTTCCCACCTCAGTGAAGCAAAGAACACAAAAGCCCCTCGAATCATTTCTGATGCACCTGGGTTCCTGTGTTCCATTTTACGGCTTCATCGCTGTACAAAAAAGGCACTTTCACCGTCTCGCCATCCCTTCGGCCGTCTCTCGGACACGGAGTGCTCCCATCAGTCCAATTAAAATGACACATTGCAGCCAGGGGCTGAAATTTACTTTGTGTGTGTCCCAGGAACCTTCATTTCAGCAGCTGCATTGCATAAATTTCTTGGAGCGACTCCGAACATATTCCCCTTTTCTTTTCCTTTCGGGGGAATTTTTCTCATATGTATAGTAAAAAGATTCCAAATACGTTCAAGAGTATTTTACATCTGAATGATGCTAATTGCAGTTTGTTTTCTGGACTTCAAACAGCCTTGGGGTTCAGCTAAGACTGCGGGAAAGCTGCAAGTGATTTTCGCTGTGATTTTCCGATGAAACGTTTCATAGAAGATGTCGTTCCCTCGTGAAGACGTCAACAAATCGCGGGAATATTTCAGGTTTTGCCCCCAAAACAGCAAACGCCAACATGTCTGTTCACTGAATGGAGAAGAGGGAGAAGCAAAAGGAGCGAAGCTCACACCGATGACTCATTTAGGAGAGTGTGTGTACATGTGTGTGAGAAAAGAATCAGATTGTTGTACTCGGAGCTTTCTTTGGTGGCTTCATTGACAACACATGGGCTCACTTAAGGGAGAGAAAAATAGAGGGGGAAAATTCCATCTCCCGTCTAGACAGACGGGGCCGGGGGTAACTCCGCACAGCCTCAGACTGCTTTCTTCTCTCTCTTTGGTCAAGCTCTTTAATTGAACCATTGAAAAAATCAAGAGTCACGGTGTTGCAGGACTCCCGGCGCTCCCACGGGAGGCGCACGGGTGATGTCAGTCAGCTTTCGGTTCCGAGCTCCCACAGACTCAAATTTGGCCTTGTTCCATTTCCTCCTCCCCCCGCAGGGCCACCGGGAGAATCGAGAACGGGATCCCCGGGCCCCTCTGGTTCCACTGGGCCTCGCGGCCCTCCAGGCCGTCAGGGTAACGCGGGTGTGAGGGGACCGCCCGGCCCCCCTGGATACTGCGACTCCTCTCAGTGTGTCGGTATTCCTTACAATGGACAAGGATACACAGGTACGCGCCACCCCGCCTCGGTTCTGCATGGCACTACATGAAGACGAGACTAAGTGTATGCACACTAATTACATTTGCAACTCATTGAACTACTCCCCTGATAATGTGTGGAGGTATGAACGCAGGTGCTGAGGTGTCATTTCCATTCGGCTTTGCTCAGAGCTGCCTGTCGAGCTTTATACATGAGAAACGCCTTCAATTTGACTTTGGTCGGAAGCTTTTGCATCATCCCTCCTAAAGGTCACAGCAGTGTCACAAACTGCGCAAACCCGCCACACCCACCAACCGCTAACCAAACAGTGGTGTGCGGCTCAAGAGTTCGAATACCACTTACCGTTAGTCCCATTTACAAAACCCTGAGCTTTGGTAGGTTAAATCAGGTTAACCAGGTTGCAGATTAGCCTAACCCCTTCACCTAAGTCAGAAAGCTGCTCTTGGGTTACCAAGTTTATCAATCCAAGTCTGCTTCTCTCAGTAAGTCAGACTAACATTTTACAGCGACAACGCAGTGACAGGTTGCAGATTTCCCCACTAATGTGATATTTCTAGCCTCTTTTTCAGCTTTTCTGCCAAAACCAAAAATGATTCATGACTTCATCTTGCGTACGAACTCAAAGCTTGACAGGCAAATTGTTCTGAGCTCCCACTACTCTGATTGATTGAAGCTAATGAAGGAGTTGATGGACGCTTCCACAATCAAATACCTCCACAAATTTGATGTCCAAATATTTTTTGAAACTGGCATGTTGGGCATTCTGCCAATCGATGACGACTTGCATTATGTTAAATAAGATGCTGATGACTTTGTTCCACAGAATAAACTAACACGCTCTTTGAACTGTTTCCAGGTATGGCATAGTAACCTTTAAGTCATCTGTGCCACTTACACTTTGAAGTCCTGTTTTTGAGATGTTTGCCCACTGGCTGTTGGGCACGTAAGGATAATCACCAAGGACATAATTATTGAACATGACAAAAAAAGAAACGACGAAAAAGAAAAACGAATGTTACAGAAGCCAAAAAAACCCCCAACCCCCAAACAAAGCAAAAAAGCAGAACGGAGCGGACTGGCACTAACATCATCTCACAGCTACGAGCTACAGTGATGGCAACCTGCTGGCCTGTTTGCATCTTGAACCACGAGCGGTTGGAAACTAGAAAAACAAACAAAAAGACTGAGCATTTCTACCAAGGAAGGAGCATGTTCAAACAACATCCAAACCAACTACTAACAAAGAGGATTCCATAACTGAAAACAACGTTCATGTAGAGGTGATACGTGTAAATAAACTAATTTTTTTTTCTTTTTTTTTTGCCTTGTAAATGATTGTATGATCCAGGACGTTTGACTAAAAAAAATCCCCAAAAAACATCGAGTTAACATCTGTATTGAGCTTGTGCCTCGTAACCCTCTGCTTACTTACCACCAGCAATAACCTCTGTTTATGACGCCAAAGTGGCTTAAACAGCTCTGGTCCAGACTGAAGCATGTTTCATTTTTTACTTTTAATCACATTGTGTGTTTTTTTTTCTTTTGTTGGTCAAAAATGGTGCTAAATGTTGCTCTCTTGCCAATTGTGTCTTTTGTAGTATCAGCTGGTTATTTTACTACATCTTAACTAATATCCTGAGTTTATTGTAAATGTCAGAGCATTCTTTGTTTTGTCTTTTCCAGTATTTTAAGGTTAGCATTAGTTTCGACACAGGGCATTTTATTTTGAAAGTCCACAGTGCAATATCATTCTCAATTGTGCAAAACGTGTTTTTTTGTTTTGTTTTGTTTTGTTTTTTTGATTGGCTGCCCCGCCGATATTTTTTTCTAGCCAACCGCTACGAGCCCGAACCTGCTGTAGCGTCTTTACCTGTGGAGCCGGCCGGAGAGTTTGAGACAATACAGTCGCCCGGTTACTCACGAAACCAGCGAGGAAAGAGATCACTACCAAGAGACAAAACACAATCTCTCGCGTCATAGCTGCAACGAGAAAAAAACAAACAAAAACAAGACGCGCGTTCCGAAAGTCTATTGAACCAACTTCTGTCATCACTCAAGTGAGAACGAAGTGCTATCCAGAGCAAAACTAGTACTTATATGGGTTTGACACCCCTGGCTATAATGAGCATATATATATATATATTTTTTTTTTTTGTTTTGACATGAGAAATTCTAGCGAGATGAAAACAAAGCTACATGTTACAAACCTGTGTGCTTGCTAAGTGTTTCCCTTAAGTGTCTGCTTGTAATATAACTGCAGTTGTTTAACAAACTCCCACTCATAATGCACTAATCATGTGAAAAAAACAGCAGCGTTTGTCCAAAGAAGTGCAGCGGTTCTGGGTTTTTTTCATTTTTTGGAACACTTTCAGACTGCCCATGTTGTTTTTCTCACATGTCGGTATGTAAAAGCTGTTTCAGATACTCCATTGGTCATTTTAAAAAAAAACAACCCACCAACGTTATTTCTTTATCCCCAGAAGACCTGTTTGTGTACGGCCTGTAAACCAGTAATAACTAAACTGATTTCGTTTTGTTACCAAAGGTGGAATTGCATGATTGTGTTGTATATTTAGAGAGGATTTCTACGTCAGAATATAGTTGTTCTCTGTCATTGCAGTTTGGATTTGGTTGCAAGACTATGGACATAGGATTGCTTTTCTCATGTTTTAACTGCACATGTTTGTGAATTCCACACAGCCTTATTTTCTTATTTATTTCTGAAACGGAAGAGGCATTTTTCAATAAAACTACTGAAAATGTAGCATCTGCTTTGGCTCCGAAGTCCTTTGTCTCCACGATGTGTGTCTGGGACGCTTCTGTTGCTCTGGTGGTGGCAAGAACACCACAAGGTCAAATGTACATCTGCAGGTTTACTGATCTCGAGTGTCAAACTCTCCTCCTCTCCATATCAGTACTAAAAAAACACTTTGAAGTTCAGACCTTTATTTATCTTGACAGCTCAAGTCAGTTTGTGTCAGGAAAGAAGAAGGAGGGAGTGTGAAAAAACAACTTTCCCAGTCTTTGCGCTCCTTCCCAGACTTTCACGCGCGACCGCTCGGCTCGTCGCCTATCGGGCTGCGGCGGTTATGCGTGCAGAGATCACCGGGGAAGCGGTGCAGACCTGATTGGGTCGGTGCCAGCGCTGGAACTGCTCAAAAGGTTTCCACCTACCGAGCATGTCTAATGGTGAAACGGGAGAGCTGCGAAGCGGGGAGCGGCTGACGGCATTTGTGTTTATTGTGATGAAGGGTATGCGTGTCTGAGGGGGAGTTCTGCACAACTGCCACAGATAACGGCCGAGGGATGGAAATCACATCCATCAACAGGCATGGGGGGGGGCTCCCCATCTGGAGACCCTTTAATTTCTTAGCTCCTAATGTGTAACATTATGAAGCGCTCCTGGAAAATGTCTCAAAGAAATTCTGCGCTTCCTGGGAGAGGGGAAACCTTAAAGGGAAAGTACAGAATGAGGGCGAGAACAGCTGCTGCTGCTGCGCTTTAGTCGTAAAAGAGGCGTGTGAAATTCGTCACATGTAGAAAAAAAGACAAACTCGGATGAGAAAGCATCGTCGCAGTGTAAAACTCTCTTTACAAGCGCTGTTTAATGCATGAAGCGAAAACAGCAGAGCTCACGTCACTAAGCAACAATCACTTTTGCGACATAAAGGTTGAGTTGAAATAGCTTAACAACTGTTTGAGGTGAAACGCCGCGTCATGGACACCTCAACTCGAATGCCTGTTTCTTTAATTTGGCGTTAATGTGCGACGCAGCCTGTTGCAGTGAAGGCCCGCTGAGTCCGCCTCTCTGATCCCCCCCCCCCCCCCCCATGCCCTGTCCCCATCCTCGCTGTAATCCCGTCTGGCTTTTGTCTGCTGATTTCTTTGACTTTGTTGACAGTCCTGTGTACATCTGTGTCCACTTTGTGGCGAGGCTTTCACAGGCTGCTACGGAGTTTGTGGTTGTTACTATAACGAACTCCTGTTTCAGCCCCAGTTGTCCCCGGGAGAGAAAAAAAAAGAAAGAAAATGCAGGCTAAGCAACTTTTGGCAGCAGGTTCGCTGTTGGCTTCTTCTAACACCCTTCACTTCCTAAATTAGCACTCGGTGGAGAAATGCCACATTTTGGGAAATGTTCTTCTTCCGAATCCACATCTGTGCAGTATTGAGGTGCAAGTGACACAAATTCAGTTGTCGAACCAGTGACAAACTTGCGTTACTGATGGTTTTAGGTGGTGAATAACAAGTCGAAATAAGTGATCAGCAGATCAAACACCTCCACCTTCTCTGTTCGGCCACAAACTGTTACTGATCCAAAGTTGAGAAGAGTAACGAACTGACCGAGTAGCACAATCTCCCTCCTTTTTACAACATTATTAAAGGATACTATGTCGGTATCTCTGCAGTCCTATATATAGAAACGGGAGGCCATAGTTCCACATTTATACTCCACATGTTGTCCACATGTTGTGAAGGAAGCAGGACAGATCGTGTCTCTGGGAGAACGAAACTCATGTCGGGGCTCAAAAAGCAGGCTGGAGTTCCACCCACTTCACATTTCCCTTCATCTCTTGCTGAGCTGCTTCAGCCATGTCTGCAATCACTCCCATGTTCCTCTTGTAAGGTCCTCGTTTTTTTCCCTACTATTCAAAAGTCTCCTGAGATGCCACGGCCGTGTGCTGTGTTTCTACCGTTCTCCTCAAGGCGCCGACCTCCCTGCCGCCTCCCTCAGAGAGCAGAACTGAACACAGTAACCTGGGTCACATCAGACTGGGTAATACAAACCCCTGGGAAGACCCTCTATCCTCCTGGGATGTGCAAGGACAACATCATTGTGCCTCTTAACCAAACTCCTTTAAAGACAAGAAGAAAAACCAAACTTTAACCATATGGGCAATAAAAGTCAGGAAAATAAGGAAATCGCATGACAAAGCATTGGTATTACAGGAGGTACTGTTTGGGCTGAATGACAAAAAAAATGCTTTTGATGTAGCGTTATAGAAGGTCAGAGGCTCTGAAGCTGTCTGAGGAGCTCTCCCAGTGTTCGCCAGTGGCCGCCGCAGCTTTTCTGAGGCTCGTCTGATATCAGAGCTGGCACATCAAAACACAGACGGAGGTTCAAAGGAAGCGAAACTCAACACAGCGAGCCGCCGCTTTTCTGATTTACTGCCGAGCCGCGGAAACCTGGGCGAAACTTTGAAGAACAATCGGAGACATTCTGCTCGCGTCTTTGTTGAACAGTTCACGATTCATTTCGGCTCATTAATCACAGCTGTTTTGGGAGCATTTAATGCTGTCTCGGAGTGAAGCCACGCGCGGCCACGACGGCCGGGAGTAATATGAACGAGTACAGGATTGAAAAGTCATCAGGAGTGATTGAGAAGTACAATTTTATAAAGACATTTAGGAGTGCTATGAAAGCACGAGCATACGAATTTGTGGGATGACAGCTAAATAATGGAGATCATATGCAGTGATGGAGCGAAACATATGGAGAAAAGCCTTTTTTTTCCCAATGGAAACATGCTATAGTTGGGCTCATAATGCACGCCACATTAATCCTCATGATGTCGGCCGTACAGATAGTGGACGTAATCACCAGACATTCCTCTGGCAAGAAGAGGCAAATACCAAAGCTGAATCCTCAGCATCAGTCACAGCAGGAGGAAATACCACGTTGAACATTTGCACAATAGCTGTTCGATGTTTTGGGCAATTCGTCCCGATTGTGTCGTCTCTTTCTTCAGGGAAAGGTAGCAACAGTTCTATACTCATCAAACTGGTGTGGAGCAGTTGGAAGGACGCAAAGACAGAAAGGGTTGTGTACAAACACATGAAGGGGCTTGATGAGACACAGGTGGAGGCAAAGTGAAGGATCAGGTGAGACACTTGGAGCCTGGAGCAGCCAGATTCTGGAGCTTTGGGGAGCAGCACTCAAAAGATACAAAGAACCAGAAAGTACTAGAAATATTCCAACCCGATTACTCTCACGAAACAAAAAAACCCTGCAAATATCATACAAAATTCAATTAAAAGATCCATCCATCCATCCAAATGGCAACTCTGAGAGCGATACAAAACTGTATATCATCCTTTAAAAAGTCCCACTTCACTCAATAACTGGTGGTCTTCCCATGATAGCGGTCCAGAGGGGCTCTGACAGACATGATGGAGGGCTGACCCATGTCTTTCTGGCTGACCAGTTGATTTTGAGGTGGCAATAATGAAGTTTTTCATCAGATTGACTTCACTGCGAGTCAAATGTTCCTCCCTGAACTTCCTGCTTGGTGTTTTGGACGAGGATGCAGCAGAGTGTTTTACTGTGATGAATAATTTTGTCTGCAAACTGCGCCGCCACATCTCTGCTCACCATCTCAGCCGGGCTTTCATGTGGCTTTCTGAAGGAATCGTGCAAATGTGCGCGACTTGCATTCTCCCCCTGACGCATCCGCTCATTACAAGCAGAGTGGCTTGGACTTCTGGTGTGCCAACCAAAATCTACAGCAGGAATGAAGCCCTCCTTTTGAACTTGAAGGGGGGTCGACTCCTCGTAGGGCAAGTATGCAGACAGTAGGTTTCCACCGACTGAGAAAGTCAACAGCAGTGCTGCACTGCTCTTTGAATATGGGAGGAGGGGGAGGAGGAGGAGGAGGAGGAGAGCCAACAGCTCTCCAGCTGATCTTGTAAAAATCTCTGGTTGGGAGCTTTTCCTGGTAAAAAAAACCCCAAAAAAACAATAACCTGATGTCCCTATTTGCCCTGCTGGTAGCCACCAATATGTCGCCCAGATGGGTAACAAAACAGAAAGTACGCTTTGCTGTTGGCTTCAGAAATGGGATCATATTTAAATCATTCCAAGAGTCAGTTTATTTTATTATCCGTAATATCATAAATATTTGAAATAAAGACACTTCATTCTGACCTGGACACGGAGACTTTTATGGTTCAAATTAGTTCAGTGTTTCGTCCTTTTTTTTCACCTTCGATTTTTGGTCACTCCTCAATAAGTTTGCACATTAAAGTGCCTTTTCTTTTTTTTTTTGGAACCAACCCCGGATGGTGCCTCCCAAAACCGTGTCCTGCGTCTGGAAGGTCAAATTTCGCATCAAACCCACCAGCATCAAACAGTCTCCCTCTGTGGCTTCTCCTGCACTGTTTGTTGTCTGTTCCACATGGACAGCGAGTCAGCAAAAGCCCTCCGCAGTGTTTACTGCTCGACCCTCATTTAGCGGAAGCAGCACATGGAGAGCGCAGCTGTGCGGATCGCCGGTCGAAGGCCGGCAAGTGTTGCGATTCCTGCGCTGGTCCCCGCCGACGGTTGCAACATACCTGACCTCTTTTTTCTGGCAGGCAAGCGGCGCTGGTGTATTTACTGAGAGACGAGGGTGGTCTCAGCTGCTCAGTTGTTGTGACTGGAGCACTGAAAAAAGGTGAGACCCGTCCTCGGGACCCTTCTCAAGATGAAACACTTGTTGAGGAGATGAAAGTCAAAATCTTCTCACCAGCGTGGGTGAATCCAGCTAACATCAAGCAGTTTACATGTTTGTTCCTCCCTTTTGGGAGGCATTTAAACGGTCCCAGGCAGCTGCAAAATGTCCTTTTGGAATCATTCGTGTCAAGATTTTTCTTTTTTTTTCTCTGTTGTTGCTCTGAACATAATCTGCTTTCATTTGGGGTCCTCCTATTCTTGTCGTATTTTCCACTGCTTTCTGCCCGGCGCGCTCTCGCAGGTTTTTTTTTACGAGCCAAGCGGCGCAGCACTCGAGCGTTTAGTGGCGGCGCGCGGCGACTCTCGTTAACATTTCTCACCAAACACATCAGGCACTCCGGTGCAGCTGCCTGTCAAGAGTAATCCGTCCCGAGCGACGGATGAAGTGGGAGAAACATGTCGCGGACACCTCATCCGTGCCATTCTCGTCCCGGTGGCGATGCGACCGCTTGTCGCTTCAGCGGAGCTCCATTTCATGACGCGGATGGTGCGTATCTGCTGAAACCGGACACATTAATGTCACAAGGCGTTTGTTAAAAGATGTCATTAAAAAGTGTGGAGTCATGCTGCTTGTTGAGTGGGGCATCTTCAAATTAAGCCCTTTCTGACTCGCTCCTGGATGTTGGTCTGAACTTCCTACACAAGGATTAAGACGTTTCAATTCCGATCTTGGCCAGTGGGCGAGACTCAAGGCAAAGTGAATCTTTTGCACTTGGACCAAACCCGCTGATTTCCTTTATTATTTTTTTCGGCTCCCCCCTAATTAAATGACGCCATATTGGACGCCCATTTGTCATTTTTCATTGCAAATCGTCTCTCCGGTGTGGTCATGCGATTCCACCCTCCCTGAGTTTGTCTCACGCTGAGAAAGCCGAGGTGGTGAAGGTTTGGAGCGCTTTGATTTATTTTGAAGGACGAGTTTGACATTTCGATGTGGGGAGCTGGGAGGAATCGCAACTCCCATGTATGATAAATAAAAGGTTCCACAGCCAGCTGCCATTTAACTTGGCGAGAAGACTGGAAACGGGAGGAAACAGCTCGCTTTGCTCCGTCCAAAAGCCCTGAAATGGATTGCTGCTCATGGGGGGGGGGGCACTTCTGAAAATGGTTATGAACTCAAAACCTGACTTCAAATTATGAATAAACGCACAGTCTAAAAGATGTTATTGGGTTGTTGTTTTTTTTAACAGAACAGATTGTAAGGCTGGTTCTTCAAAGGTGTTTTGCCGATTTTCCTTTTGTTTCAATCCAACTTCAGTGTTGTAGTTTGTTTTGTACCTCGTCTGTGTTTGCTGCTGTTTTGGTCCGGTCTCCTTTGGAAATGAGGTGCTTGAAATGTCAACGAGACAGCTCGCTCCAAGAAAAGGCTTCCATCTTTATCTCTGTGTTCGGAACAGATCTTTCACATCGCCTGTTTTCTTTATCTGCGATTTCAAAAGAAAAGACACTTTAATCTTTTCCAGCTCTTTTGTTTTTTAACCAAGAAAAAGGTGCATTTTCAAAGGTTTTCAAAATTGAACTATGTCATAACCTTAAAAACACATTTTATGGTTCTGGAAGGAATGAAAAAGTTCTAGGATTCTATTTATTGAAAAGGGAAGAGAAGCATAAGAAAAAATTCTCTCTTGACCCAGATTTTGCCGTTTTTTCCTTTAATCATGCGCTGACCCCTCGAATTCGTCTTGGGTCTGTCCAGGGTTTCCCATTCAGAGCTTGGAAACTCGCGATCAATACTCGGGCCGAGGCCAAGCACAGAAAAACCACCGAACGCCGCGGTGAATCCAAAAGAAACCTCGCTTGAAAATAGCTGAAATACTGTCGAACGCCGCGAGCAGACGCCGCATAGCGACTTCATTCAGCCTGTTGTGTGGGTGTTGGTGTGTGGGCCTGGACAGTCAGTGACTCCCTGAGGGGACCGGGGGGGCGGGCGGGGGAAAGAAATGCTTACTTGAGGTCAACGAAGCTGCTGTGTCACTTTTTCCTCGTGGAGCAACTTAGAGGGGAATCTGCTCCGGTTTCCCCCTTCGGGCCGCGGCAGCTGTCGGGGCTGCGAACCCCCAGCGGAGGAAGAGGCTCCGTGACTCAGCTCCCGAGGACGTCTGCGGGGGGAAAATGGCTCGCTGTTCTGGGAAAGGGCTGAATAAAGAGGGGAAAAAAGTGTTTGTCAGCGAGGGGTTATGTTGTCATTCACTCCTTTTTTTTTTATTACCAAGAGGAAATGAAGTGTGGAGAACAAAATATTCAGATTTGGAGATAATCGTAAAAAGCTGCTTGAGGATGAGGAGCGCAGTTTAATTGCTCGTCGCTTAGTGGTATTTCAGTGTTATAGAGTGATTACTAAAACAACATTAAATTATGGTGGGATTCCCTTGTTTTATTAGAACCACAAATACCATTGGGTTACAGTTATGAACTCATTGACTTAAGTGGGATAAAAAACAAGGCGTCTGTGTGATAAATTCTTTTCAATAAAATGTTCCTTTTTGCCAGAACGAGTTTGTAATTAATAGTGATTTTCCTCAACGTATTCGGTGCTGCTTTGTCTCAGCAAAGGCTTGAACAGATGAGAAGAGCTTCATCCAGCATTGTCGTGCAAAGCGATTCAAGTCCGACTGACCTCTATGAAATGACCTGTCCAATCACAAACTTGCCAAACCATTACAGTGAAGCCAAAGACGAGTGTCACCTGAACACTAAAGGAAAAAGCTACAAAATAAAAGCACAGGACTGGTTTTGTTTTTAGGTTGTCTGCAGGTCGTCCCTGCGACTGACACACATTTGAAACGTTTGAAAGCTGTGAGAGACGGACTTCGCATGTGTGACCCGCAGGACGAGGTGTGCCAGGAAAATTAAGAACCCTTGACCATGCAAAAGGAAAAAAAAGACGCGAAAGACAGCGATCGTACCGGCAGCGACCAGGCCTGTTGGAAAATATGTCCTGTTCAGATGAAAGATTGAGAGTTTCTTGGCCTCAGTCAGAAACATGTTTGGTGCAGACAGAAGAGTTGCTAGGAAGAGAACACGTTCCCACCGAAAAGCCCGGCTTCATAACGTTGTTTTGTCTGCTTCGGGCTTGTGTCACAGCCTCAGGCGCTGCGTAGGTGGCGACGTGTCCTTTCGGTTAGCTGTGTCGTTGACATCAAGGAAGAGAATGTGAGGAGGTCCTCAGACACTTTCAACCCTGAGAGTCCACTTTGTCTTGGCTGGTGTGGACCAAGTGAGTGAACCCTGGTCAGCCTGACAACGTGGGTGTCAGTTCAAATGCACATGAAATCTGGTGTGCTTTGGATCCAAATGGATCACGAAAAATTAAAAAATGGCTGCTTGCTGCTCTTTGTTCAAATTTCCACATTGAATTTTGACAACACGTCTTGTTTTTGTTCTTGCTCCCACTTCACTCCCCTTCTCAATTCTTGCTTTTGGCAGTGGCTACACACCAGCAGCTCCTGTTGTCCAAAGGGTTTGGTCTGCTGTCAAAGAAACAAAAGTGTCCTTTTGGAATTTCTGTCGGATATTATCTTTTGAAAAGAATAAAGAACGCAACGAAGTTGGTGACACACAAAGCGATGGCTTCGGAGGACAGACTTTACCAGCTACAGAATTGTTTGTGAGGATTTTTGAGGAAAACAGTTGCAGCTATTTCTGCTTAAACCATGATAACTGTGGCCACCCAACCAAAACGCTCAGGACAGAAATATCAGCAGATGTTCACAAGTGTAGCAGGGCTTGAAGGGACCTCGCCTTTATTTATAGGTACTGTAAAGCAAACTCTGACTTTGGCTGCACCAAATATATCATAAAGCCATCAGTACTCACGTGACCCCCCCCCCCCCCCACACACACACACACACATCTGGACATTTCTTGAGTAAAACTGCTCCTTCTTGTGAAGATACCCAAGTGGTGGTGGAGTGGTTTGGGTGGAGGGTACACTCAGGAACGCACCGTAGGGATTAATTATCCTACGTGACCCTGAAAAGTTGTGGGATTGCCCTGGAAGAGCTGGGGGGACGCTGACTCGGAGGAAAGACGTATGGAAGGGTGGGGGTGGGGGGAAGGGGGGGGGGGGGGGCTTAT
>JASSRZ010000051.1:1431621-1445275 GCA_032164315.1 Malacoctenus gilli | reverse complement strand
TTCCCCGGGGTTTCTGGGCCCCAAATGGCCTTCATTTTTGCACAGGAGGGCGTTTCTGGGCAGGGGGCATCCGTGTATGCTGTTTTGGGGCAAAAAAAAAAGACCCCCGATTTTTTCAGTTTTCGACCATAAAACACTTTTTGGGGCTTTTCCGGGTCATTCGGCTCCATGTCGGGGGCAATAAACTCTATCAGCAGCCTTGTGCAGCTGTCAAATCATCATCCTGTTGGACTCTTTGATATCATCATTCTCTCAGGCCGGTTAGAATGGCACAAAAAAAGGGGGGGGGTGGACCATGTTTCCTTTAAACATCCCGTGTTACCTTTTCTGAACCCGCAGAGAGACAATTGGCCCAATATTTGCTGGCTATATACTTTGCACCGTCGAACATGAGCTATTCACAGCTCTCAGGCCAGCGCCCGTTCTTCTGGAGGACTTTGGGTGCAAGTTGTCCCAAACGAGTAACGGAGAGATGGGAAAGATAGCCGACCTCCAGGACCCGTTGACTCAAAGCGAGGGCCACCCGGATCCCACAGAGGCACCACGAAAGTATCTGAATTCATGGTGCAATAAGACTGTGCAGTGACCTGTTCGAGCAACAGCTTGCCAGAAAGAATGGTTTTGGAAATTTTGGAAAAACCTCTCTGTCCACTCTGGAAATACCAAGGATGTTGTTTCTATTGTCGCGCAGTGACAGCAGTGGGGTGTTTGGTGGCACTATTACCTAAAAACAAGACCAGGAAGTGTGAGAGGGAGCATCGCAACTGTCTGCATTGCCTCGGTATGAGCAGCAGGCGTCTCCCTTAATTTGGTGTGAAACTCTAATTTCTTGGAGCACATCAGAATTTATCAGCACAGGTTTGTCCATCTGCACAAGAAACAGACAAACTTTGGTCGATTCCAAGTGACACAAACAACTCTGGTGTGGCATTTTCAGTTTCTTCTACCACCACCTTCATGTGTCATCGGCCTCATTTGAGACCATTTTTTGAGATACTGCTTGACTCACAAACCACACAAATTACCAGGAATTATTTTCCCCAAGTAAATAAATACCTGGCCATAATGTGCCCGAGCTTGTTGATGGAAAAGTAGACGGATGTCTCGAAGCTTGAAGACCGTCTTTGTATATCTGGACAGTGCAAATACACAGAGGGGGGGGGGTTCCATTGCTTTTAACCTGCAGTTCTGTTTCCTCACATAATAATCATCCCTCTCTGACGGTCGGCCCAGTCAAAATACGATAAGTTGATGGTGGCTCGATATGACACGAGTGCACGCACTCGTCCTCCCGGTTCGTGAGCTGTTGAACAGATGCGCGTCGAGCCGGAGGATTTCCTCCCATTCCCGAGTTTCCACTGGGCCCGTCGGCGCGTGCGTCGGAAAAGTTATGACACACGTCGGCGCTGGTGTCATGATGGCGCAGACATCTCCACAACAGATTGGAATACCTGCTGCAGAGGGAGAGCGGGCTGCACCCGAGCGTGCATGACTTAATTTCGCAGAACAATATTTTGACTCACCTTCCCTGTGGCCTGAGCCGGCCTGCGGCTTGCCTCAATATTTTCGCTCCCATTTGCATGCGTTTCTCACATGCTGCAACCACACGCAGACCCGCCGGTGACACCGTACTGGTACTTTTCACCGAAGCGTCGGAACTGTTGAGTGGACCTTGGCTCGCGCTGTGAAGCAGAAACTAACAATGAAGTCACTTTTATGCCCAAAGATGCAAAGCAGGACGGCTATAATGAGTCGTTGAGCTCTTAAAAACACAGTGTCTAACATCATTCAGTCAGAGGAGCAAAATCCCCACTTTGAAGCAACCAAATGAGAAGTTTTGGGAAGGATGTTGGAGTGATTTTATGAAGAGACAAATTGGGCCACAATTGAGGTCCTGCTTCTGTTCCTGTGTGGTCTCAGTTTTTGCAAACGGCAATATGAGTCAGCAGAAACAGTTCAGCAGCACACGAACAGGATCTGATCTTTGAGGCCTGAAATGCAAAGGACCCAACAAGAGATCACATGTAGTGTTGAGATGTTGTGTTTAGCAGTCATGTCAGCAACTGTCTGATCCACAGTGTTTCAATAAGTCACGTTGTGGGGTGTTTATGTTATGTTGGTTCTCTAAACAGGACAAATACAAATGTCACATAACAAACTAAAACTGCAGGTTTCAGATTTTAAAACCCAACCGAGACGACATCCGACATTGAAATCGGTTGCAAATGTAGCGTTTTGGACTCGAGCAGCGGCCCGCCGCTAACCACACTACACGTCGTTTTATGCAGTTTTCATCTCTCTCCAAACCAAACTTTTGAGATGCGAATGAGGGATTTGGACGGTTTTCTCTGCGCTGAGTTCCACCGCAGGTCAGCCCGGCTCAGCAGTGCGTTGTCCTCAACGGGAAGTATCGTCTTCTGCTGAACAACAGCAGGTATGAAACAGCGCGTCGTTGCATGTGCTCCACGTCGGCGGGGAATAACGCAACTTTGAATGCACTTTCCAGACTCGTTGCGCGATGTCCAAACCTCAAGATCTGGAAGCGATCCATCGATTTTCCACATCTCGCTGGCCAGACCAGCATGAGGATCCCTTACCAAACAGTAGTATATGCAAGTATGTTTCCAGTATACTAACTTTTAACTTTAAACAAGACAGTATCCTTTCAGTTTACTGATTATGTACTTATGAGAAGTAAACTTAACAACAGTGAGTTTATCAATGCTTTTTGGACACATTCAGGAATCAATCAGCGGTAGAAAACAGACAGGATTGCCGCTCTTTTAGCTTGGACGATTTCACATTCATCTGAAAAATACATGAAACAGAAGAAGAACAAATGATCAAAGCTTGCCTCAGGATTTGAAGTGTGTTTTCCAAATGCACTGGCCGTTTAGTGTCAAGTTTGTGTGACACTGTCTCCAGGAACCGCTTCACAGTGAATCGAAAGTTTTGTTGACAATATTGTTCTTTTGGCTGACAGATGCCAACACGCGAAATCACCTAGCACATGCTTTATTTGACACAGTAAACAATTAGCATCTATATTTAAACAAAACAGGCCTTTGTGACGCCTTGATGTACGTTATTAGTCTCATAAATGGCTGCTGTGTTCAGGATTTGCGCTAATGCTGGTCCAGGAGGAAGAAGTTCAATGAACGAGTGAACGGCAAAAAGGTCACGATGTCCAAAAACGCCATCAAAAATATGAATCCACATCCCGTCAAGGGTTGAGGAAGCCACTCTGGATGGACAGTCTGGAGAAGTTTTGGCCTTTTAAACTGTGCATCTTACAGAACCGTTGCATTTTTCCTCTCCTTTTACTCTTTCAGGTCTCTTTATAAAGAGACGCAGACCCGCTGCAGTCATCTGGTACCCATTTGTGGTCAGTTTGTGTTGTATTTTGAGTCTATTTGTTGTCATTTTGCATCTCAATTTGGATGTTTTGTCTAGTTTCCAGACAAAAACCAGAAGCCTCTGAAATGATTCCTCCATTTTTACATGTTCAAAGGCGTTTTTGAGAATATAATCAGTTGAGTTGTTTATGGCCATCCGGCAGAACAGAGGAGCTATCACATTAGGGTCAAATGGTTTCTGGTTTTCATTTGCGTGGTAAGTAGTTGGTGCTTATCCCTGAATGTGGCCCACTGATTCTAATGTGATAATGAGATTAACAGCCTGTCATTTTCTTATTTTCTTTTCAGCGCAAAAAGTGCAAGGAAAAATGCATGAAGTCATGGCATGGGCTCCGCTCGACACAGTCGAGGCCCATTAACAATCTTTGCGCCTGACACAAGCGTCTGCTGAAAGGGTGACCTCATACTTAATTCGACACAAGGCGAAGAAAACCGGAGTGGAAGGTGCTGATCGCGATAGTGGAGCTGATGAAGACGCCCAGGCCGAACGTGAAGTGATGATGAGGAAGACTCTCCCTCCGAGGTCCCGTTTGTGTTGCCGAGACTTCGAGTTGGAAGACGTCCGAAGCCCCCGGTGACTGCGAGGCAGCACCAAAGCCTTTGTCTGTCCCAGCGCCTGCCGGCGCCCCGTGATCGCTTTCCAAGGCTTTTCATGCAAATTCAGCTCCCAGGCTTTATTTTCCGCTCATTAAAAACAGGCCCCTCCGAACCCCCCTCCGGTTCCGCACGACAAACCTCTCCGGTCATCACATTTCTCCGCCGAAACAATACGGCGATGTGTCGACTCAGCACTTCCTGCGCGCGGCGCGCTGGTGGGCCTGCGTCTCGAGCCGCGATGTTTTATTGGCTGCCAGACGGAGAGCTCGGAGGTGTGCGTGCCGCAGGTGGGGGATTCGAGCGCACACACATGCTGAACTCATATTACATCACGGTGGGGTCTGGAAGTTTGTGCTCAGCACGGGTGGGTGGGGTTAGGTTACCTGGCGTTGCTCAAACCAGGGTTTTTTAACCCCCCCCCCCCCCCCCGCTTTTCTCCACCTAATGTGTTTTTTTTTTTACCTTGCAGCGATTGCATGTCCAGACATAATCACCGTCCTGCAGGAAACGGCGTCGCCTGGAATGAGGGTCCCCATCGTTACCTAAAGGCATGACCTCATTTGAACGTTCAACAGTCTGGCTGGAGTGAAACTGGTACCACCGTTATGAGCTCAGAACGCGTCTGCTACAAGTTACTCGCAGCCAAGAGCACACGGGCCCCTCACAAAGGACCACTGTGAAAAAAAAAGTGTTCCCAAGTTATTTGTTCCGAACACGCTTCACCTACTGCCCCACTTCTTCCTTCAGTATTTCTTTATCACAGCCACGACATGAAGTCGCAACACAATTTTCAGCCGATCATTCACCAGGTGCCTGTGCTGCTCCACACGAGGTCCTGGAACCATGTTTGACCCATTTCTATCCAACACAGTTGTCTCGGATTAATTTCCTGGCCCCACTTTCGCCTTCTCCAGTCCGCGCCCCCGAACAGACTTTCCACTTCTTTGTTCACACTTGTCTCTTTTGTTCCAGTGAACAAACTCCTGCAGCAACTGCAATCTATTTAGGGATGGAAGTGTGAATGTTGGCATCGCAGTCTGGGTTCACACCAAACAACTGGACCAAAGCAATCCGAAGGTCCTGCCCGGGCCTGTTCGAACAGTGAGTAAACATGAGATTTGACCGGCTTTGAGGCCGCTGATTCGTCACGGCACCTCCTCGAGACTTGTCTGAGTGCACAAAGAAAGGAACTCACACCAGTGTTTTGGCTTCTTTTATGATCTCAGCTGGTAAAAATACTGATCCCACATGTATTGTTGACACTTCGTGTCAGGTCTTGTTAACAGAAATGCTTGCGTAAGGTCTTTTATGTGCCCACCTGTGTCTTGTTATCTGCCCTTTCCTTGTGTGCTTAGTTGTGCCTTCTACATGCTGTCAATATACCTCACTTGGACTTACGTCCAGATCACCAATCACATTTCCCACTTTCAGCCTGTGCCTGCTATGACTATTCCCTCTCTGTTTATCCAAACGTGTCTGCTTTTTCTTAGTTCTATGATAAACAGCTCACGATAAAAAGTCCTCGGCTCATCACAAGTGTCGGATGGCATACTACACGTTTGTCTCGGCTCCTTTGTATATATTGTGTAGCGCCACCAATGCCAGCGCGAACACAGAGTAAACACAACCAAGGCGAAAGCCTCACGAGTGAGCATAAGCCAAGTGTTTGGCTTCTCCACGTTGCTGTTGTGGTGAAGGCAACAGGCCACCAGGGGTCGCCAGAAATCTCACCAATTCAGGATGTCTTGCAACTCATTTCAATGGGATGAGCAAGAATCAACGTTCACCAAACGTGATCAGACAGGTCGGATCATGGCTTGCATTGACTTATTGAACTGCCTTGTTGACCCTTTGTTGGAGTTTGCAGGATTCTCTCTTGTTGCCACATAGAGTTCTTGGAGGTGGCAAATTGCAGCTTTGCGAGTACTGAAGGAACCTTAGGGGGGGGGGGATACGCTGCAGTAGTCACTTCTTCTCTGGAGCCCCCTTGCAGGTCTGACAGTCTCTTGATAAATGTGGACAAAAACTAAGAAACGTATTGTTTGACATCTGTTTGTGATTCGGCAACCTTAGCATGAGGTGCAGACAACAGTAAGCCAGAGATGTTTAAACAGATGGAGAAATAAAAGACAGTCCACAAAAGCTGTCTGATTTATATAACGCAGCCACACTCTTTGTTGGATTATTGAATTGCAGCGTTCTGCATTCTGCTTTTGTTCAAGCAATTTCAAGTTGCAGAATGTGTCCGAGGTGAGTCTAAGGACAAATCAGGCAACTGTGGTAGAACAATAACAGTCTTCTCTTTCTGTTGGACATCTGGAGCCCGTTACATCACAGTCACAGTGTGGATTTGAAACTCTCAAGTGTGCTAATTTACATTTTTGTATCATCTCAGAGCAATTGTTTTTTGGGGTGGAACTTACAGCCAAAACGCTGCTCCTGAAACTGTGATTTTTGTGTTGCGATGCATTGAGGTGAGCCCGCTCTGCGACGCCTGTCCCGTAGTCGAAGCCATTTGTTGCAGTTTCGTGAACAGAGGTCGATTTTTGCTTCTCTAAGTCCGACTGTATGTTAAACGCGATTTCAGCTGTGCAGGATTACTTTAAAGCTGTGACCGGAGGCCACGCGCGGTGTGTTCGGCCACCATGCAGAGACTGACGCAGATCGGGCCTCTCGCCTCTTTTAACCCTTTAGAAGACGAGTGACCATATTAGGCAAGCGCAAACTTCATCTTTTACCCAAAGTGTAGGTCAGAAAATGTTCCCATTTCTGGCTTGACTAAATCATCTCCTTCCCTTACAGCATAATGGGAAAAAAAACATACACTTTTTTCATTCATTCATCTTCTAAAACTCATTTCCAGCAAAGGGCTACATAGAGTGCTGGAGTGGATCCCAGCTTTAAGGAAGAGTGCACGCAGTCTCTGTTCAGCTTCACCAAAGCAGGAACCCAGCACCTCTCGCTCTGAGAACGAAAATGAATCTTAATATAGAGTTATTTCATGACCAAAAAGTTGATTTTTTCTTTACCGGTTCAATTTCTTTGACAAGTTTTTCAAAAAAGGGAAGTTTTTTTTGTAGTTCCCTGCAAGGGGTTAAAGGCAGGATGTCAGTAAACTCACCCAACGTTCTGGTCTTCAAGCCAGACGGAGGAACTGCTCGGAGGCATCGCGGCCTCACAGATGTTGAGGGAATTCAGAGGGTGGAGAGAGAGAGCGAGAGAGCGAGTGAGCTAGACCTAAAACCCGACAAACAGTGGACTGAACTTATGGGGTCACTGCAGCCATACGAGGACAGTGTTTGCTCTCAGCAACTAAAATCTCATGGTGTGTGGTGCTTGCAGAAACACTCCTCCGTTTCCTCTTCAGTGGTTTAATTAGCCTTGAGGGGGCCACTGTGTGTACAGTGGAGCCAGCCAGAAGTCTGAGTCCGTCTCATCTCGTTGGTTCCACTAATACGAAGAAACAGAACAGGGCGCCAGAGTAATGCACTACTTAAACAGGCCTTTTTCATTTGTTATCCTTGGCTTCTTAAACCTTTAAAGGGGGTCGCAGGTCAAAAGTAACTGCCCCGGGGAAGAGATGTGGCCCGTTGATTAGGTAAATAACATGGCGGCGGGGCAGTGGCATCGGCTGAACCCAGAGGCGTGGAGAGACGCCGCGGCCCGGGAGTCGGTAATGCGATCCACAGCGAGGAGCGATGATGTCACGAGGGGGAGGACGGGGGCCGGTCTGCGTGTGGATGGATATGTGGAAGGACAGACGTGTGGACAGGCTGCAGAGATTCACACCAGCTCGCATATTACGTCCGACGATCGGGCTTCACTGACAAAAATCACAGTTGCTTAGGACAGATCGAGCTGGAACTGTTCTGGTCAGGGTCTGAGCTCTCCGCTCATCAGGGCCCCTGTTTCAGCTTCACTGCTCGGCGGTGGGTGGAGAAGCCGACGGCGTGATTCACCGGGGACAGCACACAAATCATCACGCAGACACACACACGCGCGCACGCACTCCTCCTCCCAGCCTTATCCTGCATGAACAGCAAACCCGCGTGCGACTCCCCTGGGTTTGAAGTGGAAAAACGACTGTAAATCAGTGAACCACAAGTCACAGGCAGGCCGCAGCTCGGCTCCAACAATCACTGGTCGGACGCACGTGCAGGCCCCCATATGCACACGCACGTCTCATCCGGAGCCTTCTGGTTTATATTCCTCCTCCATGCTTGTCGCTGGAGAGCGAAAGAGCGGTGGGATGGCTGAAGGGAGGGATGCTATCCAATTAAGCAATTACAAGCTTCGAGGCCTGGAGTTTCCATGAGCTAACCCGGGCAGCTCCTGAGGAGAGAGGCCCAGGACTTTGAGATGGTGGGGTCCGATACTGACGGATGTGTGCCCCCCCCCGCTGCCACAGGATTATTAGAGCGGGCTTCCATCATGCATCACAGGGAATCCAGACGACTTGCAGGCTCCTGGTACGCTGAGGAGGAATGGCGCTTCATCATCCGTATCTCCCACCTCCTCCTCCTCCGACCTCACGCTCCTCTGCCATACCTCCTCCACCTGGACGTCTCGGCGACTCGTCGCACCACACAATAAATCCGCCTCCTCTCCGAACTTTCGGAGAAACTCGAGGTTACCTGAATGGAAAAAAAAGGGGGGAGGGGGGGCAGGGCTCGAGGCTCGGGAAGCGGGATCCCAGCCTTCCCCGGGTAAGATTATGTAAGACTCGGCACGTCTGGCTCTCACAGGTCCCACCCGGCTCTCCACAGGCTGCGCGGCATCGCGCTCAGCCCAACTGTATTTCATGCCAGACAGAGGAAGGAGGAGGACGATGCCTGCCGCTGCTCACCTCCGCTTTAATGCCTTCTGCACATGCTGCGCTCCCCGAGAAAGGGAACGGCTGTAAAATCTATTTGGGTCAAAGCTATTGCCTTTCAACTCCTGTTCCCTGTCTCAGCAATTCGGGGGGGCGGGGGGGGGGGGGCTAGGGTGCCTTGACTCCATTTGTCTCCATCTCCGTCGATGTCTCTGCCTTATGTATGGAACACGGCGCGGAGGAAACAAGGAGGACAATGATACAACGCAGGAGTATTTTTAGGAGTTTGCTCAGCGCGCGTGCTCTTTCTCCCCCCCCCCAACACCATCCCAACGTTGGTCTGATTTCATCCTTGCTGTCTGCTTGTCGCAAATGAGCAAACTGAAGCCTGATGGAGAAGTTTCTCTCAAAGAGCAACATTGATGGATGTAATGGGGGGGGGGGTATTAAGGGAGTAGTCTGACATTTGGGGAAACATGCATCAGGAGAAAACTGCTGACAATGCTCATTTTTCTATATGTTAGGAAAGAAACGGGCCAAAAGTGACATAATGTGTGGAAATATGAGCGAAGACATGAACTCTTCAGGGTCGGATAAAGCACAGCGCCGTTGTTATTTGCTCAAACTCTGCATGTAGGAAGAAATGATGACCTCTAATGATCCAAATAGGTTCATCCTGGACCTCAGCTGTTTCCCGTCTGAAGACGCTTTCAGACAAACGCAAAACAATTCCTGTGGTGAACATACGCAGGAGAAGTACATCAGTGGTCGCCCCACTTTTCTTTAAGCATTTACCTCATAAACAAGACAGCTGCCAGCGAGTGCCCGCGCACGGCTACGCACGCAGTGAGCGATGGAACAGCAAGTCTCGGTGTTGCGAATCAACATCTTGCCTTCACGGCGTTTCAGAGAATGAAGACACGACTGAACTTTTTGAGTTGTCCCATTTCAAGCCCAACCATGCACAGGGAGAACAGGCAAACTCTCGCGTGGGTTCGAAGCTCAGACGAGGCGCCGTGAGGCCAGAGCGCGACTGACCGCTCCACTGTGTGGACTCATCAAGCTCCGCATGCGACAAAGTAGGGCAATTAGACCCAAACTGCTGCAGGCTACATATAATAAAGCGGTAATCATCTTTTCAAAAATGTTCGTCAGCATAAGCTTTTCCAAAGTGGCTAAACTGTTACTTTGAATTTATGCTTTTCCATTTTCCATTTATTCTTTTGACGAGCTGGAGGGAAAAAAATCTGTGTAGAGATGAAACGCAGACTGCATCCAGTTTTTCTGGGTGACAAATCGTTCGTTTTCAGGGCCAAGTCTGGAACCCACTCCATTAAAAATCATGGAGCGTAATTAGACACAATACCAGAATCCCGTCGCTGCTGCCTCGCTGTGATGATTTCCATCTCACTCAGGCCGTGAACGTGCGTGTGTGTTAGCGTACAGCAACCGGGAATCGAGCGTGTACGCGCAAGGGGGGCTGGACTGCACGTGTGTCCAGCTACGCAAGCGGCGAGAGGGCCCACGGCAGCAGACGACCGGCTCGCCTCATGTGGACCTCAGATGTCTCTCGGACCAGAAAAGAATTCCACGGAGTGCAAACCGTAACTCAGCCGCGGCGGCAGACGCTGGCTACATCAGAAGGGAGTCGGCGGGGAGCGGGAACAACACGGCTGACAGTTGAGAAAGTGAAGACCTCAAGAGTCAGGTGGCTTCAGATGTGTGAGGGCGGGGGGGGGGGGTCAGAGTCCTATTGTGAACCCGAGACCGACCGAAGGAAGCGGAGAGATTGATGGGCTCAATTTAAGCGCGGGGTCTCCCTGTCAACACCGCAGGGGTTGCGATTGAGACTCCGAACACAGCATGGAACTGGTTAACGAGCATGCACGCAGTCAGTGGTGCGCACGAGGAGAAGGTTTGATGGATGAGACGGATGGATGAGGCCCGGCATGACTTTTTAAGCTTCAGCATTAAACATCGACCACAGAGTGGATGGTGACTGTTTATTCTTCTTGTCTTCTTTGAAAAAGATGCAGCACTAAAGCTCGAGTTTGTTTTTCCTGCCGTCAAATAACTTTTGCTGTGACGTGGGTGATACTTTGTCACTGGGTAGTTTCAAAAGCCACTCAGACTTTACAGTTTACAGCACAGAGCTCTGTGACACCGACACTAAAATAATGTGGTTTGGATGTTCGTTGTGGGGAAGTATACAACTCAGAAACCTGCGATTTAAAGAAAAGTCACAGAGGACCAAAAACTGATTTCTGAGGACCTTTCGAGTTGTAGACACAATATAAACTGTAAGTCCACACAAAGAGCTACAACGTCAGCTGAAATCCTTCATTTAGGGGATTGATTTGGCTTGGAAACGTTCAAACGGAGCTGATTCGCGCAGGTTATGTGAGCAGTAAAGGCCGCCTCTTTTTGAGCCCCTCCGTCTCTCAGTTGGGTTCCTGTCCAATTCTGGTCAGTGGGGGTCAAAGGTCGAAGGAGCGGCGCACACTGACCGGACAAACACGAGACTTTGGATCTTTTTCTGCACGTCTGTTTGCACATCTGTGGTTGAAGCGCCACGCATCATCACTGCCAAGAGGGAAAAACGAGCCACAATTGTATTTATCCAGCCGAAATTCCCAAACAGTGTATTCCATTGCCTCACCAGTAAGAATAATGGGAAGCATATTATTCTCACAGTAGCTGTGGGAAAAACTGAAACGGCAGGAGCCTGAATCAGCATTTTTGTCACCAATAAACTGTGTTTCACAGGACATAAGAGAAGAGAAGAAACAGATTGTTCAAGCAATCACAAGTTGTGTTAAAGAGAGATTTGGGTGCGCACTCTGGCCAGAAGCCCTGAAGAGATCTGTTGTCTCTTTTTGACATTCCTCCTGGATGTCCACATGAGAACCTGCATTGCTTTATGGTCTCAAGGCAGTGAAAGATAGCAAAATAAAGTCTAGTTTTAGGAAAACATCGCAGGTACATTGAAACTCCTGAAGATATGAGCTGCGTTTCTTTACGACCTGCAGAAACAGCATCACGCCTGGAAGCGCCGTGCCCACTGGGGGCAATGGAGTGGCAGCAGTTTACACCTGGAAGAGCAGGCCTCGCTTATCTTCCGCGCGTCCACCCGGGGAGCTTCCCCATAACCCTGTCACTCACTGTGTTATTGTGGGCCCTCAGTGTTACACTGCTGAGTTTTATCCTGTCTGCAGAAGTCCTTAAAACCTCGCGGTGACTGGAAATATTTAAACAACAAGGCCCCAGTCTGTGGGAATCACGGGACAGATGGGACCAGAGAGCCAGAGAGAGAGAGAGAGAGAGAGAGAGAGAGAGAGAGAGAGAGCACAACAGTGTAACAGTGGTCCAAGCACTGCCCTTTATAATACAGGATGAATATTACTCCACAAAGGCTACGGGCCAACATGAAAAGATATTATCCTAACATACATGTTAGCTTGCTTATAAAGTGACCTCAGTGTCGCCCCCTCTGGTGAGACAAAGGTACTTGTTGCCTCAATTCAGGGGCAAAGAGAGGCTGCAACTCCACTGCAGCTTTAATGTGTCAAAAACGCTCTTTCGGAGACACAGAGAGCTCCTTCAAGCTCATCTCATTCAGGGACTCTCACAGAAACTTTACTGATTGTAAATGCATCATTATTTTCCACATAAGTTGTGGACTCATTCTAACTTGATCATCTCAGTAAATGTGTGGATGTATACATCTTGCGACCCGTCCAGAGTCCAGTCTGCGCTTGCCCATTGTGAGCTCAAAGGGGATTCAGTATGTAGTGTTTGGATTAGAAAAGAAACATGGTGTAGAAGATGAACGACTAAACGTTCTTTCACTTCAGGTGAAACTGTCCAAATTCGCCTGGCTACGATCACTCCTCCAATGAGCTTGGCCTCAGTCAGCACTTCATAACAGCGCAAAGACGGGGTTGCATCTTTTGATGGATTCGTAACTAACGAAGTGCTCCCAGACGACAAAACACAGGAGCCGCTATCTGATTCACCACACTCCTCCAGTCTTCAGCTGCGACTCAACCGTTTCCAGCAGGATTCAGGTCTGGCCATCTCAAGGGCTCGTTACCATCCAGCCGTACGTCAGTGGAATAACACGGCGCGGGGGTTTATTTTCCCAGCTCCCTCCATTCATCAATCCCATGATCCCCGGCTACTGCACGAGCCCCCTTCGTGTCACGCGGGTTTTACTCGGAAGACGCCGGGGCCCCCGTGGCTCTGCCTTTGTGGAGCAATCAAAGCGCTCCGTCGCGTAGAATCCAGACAACTCTGACGGGTGCTAATCAGAGCACAGGAACTCCCACTCGCTCCGTGGTTTGGACACATAATAATCTCACGTCACTCACGAGCGTTCGTGCAAACACTCCGACTGCTTCGCGGGCCTTCACACACATAAACAATCTTTGGTGTGAACGTCTCCCTTTTCTTTGTCTGTTCGGCGCTGCTGTACATCCACATACAAAGCAAACAGAACCCCCCCCCCCCCACACACACACACACACACACACACACACACATACACACTCACACACATACACACACATACAGGAGCAGCAGCCAAAACCTATTTCCACCTGTTTCTGATTACGCTAATTGGCTGCTGAGGTCGAGGAAATGTGTGACAGCTGAATCTGGGGTAGCAAAAGTGACCCCTGTGAAAAATGAGTGGAAAACGGAGCGACGAGTGGGAGAGGTCGCACCAGAGTTTAGGAGTTTGATGCTTTTGCGTGTGTGTGTGTGTGTGTGTGTGTGTGTGTGTGTGTGTGTGTGTGTGTGTGTGTGTGTGTGTGTGTGGGTGGGTGTG
>JASSRZ010000051.1:1407686-1420937 GCA_032164315.1 Malacoctenus gilli | reverse complement strand
CCGGTCGCCACGGCAGCTGCAGGCGACAGAGCGAAGCCGCTGAGCACGCCCACTTCCACGATCACCATACCTGTGGCAGGGATGACCTCCGTGTCCCTCAGACTGTGGGCGACACCAACAGAGGTCACGTGACTGAGCGAAAAGCACGAAAGGTGCTGCAAACGATCAGACTGAGCAAGTGGATGAGGACGCAGTGCTTCATTTCACAGCTTCTGACCCACCTTGTGCAAATGGACAACACGACGCGATTGTGGTCGCTGCCATTGGCATGAATGACGTCTAACTGGAACGCTTCCTTGTCCGCGGAGCGGCGGAGGCCCCGTGTAACAGCCGGAGTCTCCAGGTTGTAGAAGGCGTTCAGCTGGATGGATTCAAAACGTCAAAAAGGGATCAAAAGCAAAAATCGCTGGTGCGCTGCTGCAGTGAGGAGAAACCCAGAGAGCGGAAAAGCCTCAATTTCTCCATTTGTTTACGCGTTTGATTTCCTCAGCAGCCTGAACGGGGAACTCGAGCCGGAACAGGATCTCCGGCGAATGCGGAGCATGACGGAGTGATTATCCTTTCGCTGCCGTCCTCCTCGGAGTGATATTATCAAGATGCACCCTGAGTGAAAGGCCGCAGTCTGTGTCCCAGATGTTTGCCGCTACAGAGTCCACCATGTCAGACTCGCACTGGGCTGATTGGACGGAGCCTTCACGACGCAGGACAGCGGGCCGGGTGACGCCGCAACGCGCAGCTGCCGCGATGGATTAATACCGGGCAGGTGGCTGATCGGAACATGTGAGCTGGGGCAGCATTCCGGGCAAAAAAAGACGGATTAAGTTGCACAATTTACCTGGAACACGGCGAATCCCTTTCCTTGCATGTAGACGTTTAGATCGACGTCATTCGTTGGATTTATCTGAGAAAAACGAAGTAAAAGAAACATGCACGTTTACAGAGGGCCCGACGGCAGTGCTTTTAACTCCTGTGACGCTCGGGGTCATGAACGCACCTCCTGGCTTTGATGCACGAGGTAGTTGGAGGCGTTGATTTTGAACAGAGACGCGAGAGAAAACGCAGGTGCAGTGATGGTGAGATCGAGGTTGATGGTGTGGGAGCCGCTGTACACGGCGTAGCAGACCAGAGCCTGGAGGGCGACCACCGTGTCCTGAGGAGGGGGGGGCACAGCCAAGATACACACATGTGGATCCCATCCTGGCCGATTAAACCCTCTGCACCAAACCCCACAGTGGACGGCCAGCCGGAGGAAGGCGGTGGAACGCGCTGCCGGTCTCACCTGCGTGGTCCCGTAGCCCCCGAAGGGGCTGAGCTGCGTGGTCAGCCACTTCATGGGCGCGATGCCTCCCTCGAAATTGCCACGGCTGAGAAGAGCCAGCAGCATGTAAGAGGTCATCTCGACATGAGCCGAGTGCGCCGGACGGCCGCGCGAGCTGGGGGTGCTCCATGTTTTGACCCCATCTAATTTTAAAAAAAAAAAAAAGTATGGGTTATGTCTGATTTCATATCGATTCATCGATCACGCATCGATCAGAGTCACCTCGGTAGTCAGCTCTACTATTGAGTTCAGCGATGGCCTCGTCAGCTGCAGGACTGCCAGCCAGGGCCAGTGCATACGCTGCCAGACACAGGCTGTAGTTACTGACCCCTCCACTGGACACTCTGCTCTCCAGGTACTTCTGGGCCAGGGTCACGGCGGCTGTGTGCTCCACCTCCTCCCTTGTTTTCCCGGTGCACTGCAGCACATTCAGCGACTCAGATTCTCCCCCTGATCGACTCGCTCTCGCTCCTGAAGTCTCTCAAAGGCGAAAGCCACTGACCGCAAAGCTTCCATCCTCCAGAAGGGCCACCAGCACGTAGGCAGTGAGGGCCACCGGGTCAGCATGGAGGCCTCCCAGCAGCTCCGTGTGGATCACCCTGCCCGCCTCGCCGAACGCCCCCTCTGGGCCCTGCTGGCTCAGGAGCCACGTCATGGCCCTGTCCAGGACCGCCTGCTCGATGTGCATGGAGGGTTTGGCATAGAGGAAGCATCGCAGCACAAAGGCTGTGAGCCTGGAGCCACAGCGAGGCCAGGAGAGAAGAGAGGGGGGAGTCACAGGCAGGAAGAACCACATTTACATCAATAAGTCGTGGATAATTTGTAATTTTGTGTCTTTTCACATGAGTTCTTCTTCTTGGATTGTTTCGTCTCCTACCATGTGCTACCGGACGAGTCGCTGCTTCCAAACGCACTGAAGGAGCCATCGTCTCGCTGATAGGACAGTTGCTTTTGATAACCTTGAAAAAAATGGGAAAAAAAATCCCTCTATTTTCACAATCAGGCCATTAGCCATGCAGCAAAGCAGAGTGTGAGGCGCCTCACTCTGCGCCATGTGGCTGAGAGCGGCACTGCGGATCTCTTCGTCGGCGTGGGTCGACATGTTCAGGTAGTGCAGGACGAAGGCGCACGGGGCGAAGCCGATCATGTTCTGCTCGCCGCATCCGACGGGCATCCGAACCAGCGAGTCCATGTTGTGGATGGACAAACCCAAGATGTTCCCTGTGTGAAATGAAGCATGAGAGAGGGAGGGGAAAGCTGTGGCACAGCGTGTCCACGCACCGACGAGACGGACGGGTCTGAACTGCCAGGAAGTGACCCCGGCACCTGAGACGAAGTTTCGACTTTCTTTTTTTACGCCACTGGAGCTGGATCAGAGTTACATTTTACATCCCAACTTCTCTGGGAAGAAGATTGTAAACGTCTGTGGTATTTTTATTGAACGCAAGCTTCACAAACAGCAGCTGGAGTCTGTTTTGTTTTTTTTATTTAAACATACGGGGGTAAAAAATGTTTTCCAAGTGGCTACTTGGAATATCAGGTGAGCGCTTAAACGCACACCATAAAAAAAAAAAGAGAGGAAGGCAAATAAAACGCGTCCTCGTAAAGCAGATCGGGACAGAACTGTGGACACAAACCTCTGTCCTGCTTTGCTTTGCTGACGATCAAGCTTAAAAAAAGAACAAAAACAAAGAAAAAAAAAAAACACCTTTTTTTTTTGGGGCTATAGCCAGGGAGGATCTGGAAAGCTGGCGTTGCAGCATGACAAATGCCCAACATCCCTAAAGCTGAATGGAGCCAAGCCAAACAGCCTGACAGCTGCGGAGAATCTGCCCACCGTAAACATTCCCGTTTGATGTCCGGCCTTTCCATCTCTCGACATTCAGCGGCACGGACGCTTTCACGAGCTCCACGCACATATAGCGGAACGCATTGTTTGAGCACAAAGGGGAAATAAAGCGCTCTATACGCAAGCCTAATTGGACGAAGGTAAACATGAACGTCGCTCCTTCCAATCCGCGGCGGTGGGGATTTCAAGCCGCGGTCGGACGCACCAACCAAAGCCACATGGGCCCGCTGGCTCCCTGGTACCACATCTGGTGGAAAGGAGAAGGACACCGGCGTGGTGCTGACGTCCTTCCCGGGTTCCAGCTCCAGAAACAGGGTCCGTGAGGAGAAGCGTTCCACTCCCTCCGGCTTCGGGGACATGGAAGCAATTCACAGGTATCAAGGGATTAAGCGTGCGCCACAGAGGAAACGGGGGAGATTTTTCTGTGCTCTGGCGTCTCCGTTTTCCTCCCTCACCTTCACCGCTATCCTCCGACTGAGGCTTCCGGAGGCGTCCGCAGACGCGGCGTCCACCGTTATCTCAATCTCCCCGAGTTTCACGGGCCTGATAGGGAAGAGGGCCGAGGCCGACATGTGACTCCCCAGGGTGAGCTTTTGGGCGGCGATGACGGACAGCTCGTCTCTTTTGGCCAGAACAAACTCAAAGCTGGCGCTCTGTGCAATGAGGACCATAATCTGTGGAGGGAAGGAAACAAAACTCGACAATGAAATGAAGTCATTCCAGCAAATTATGCACAATGACATGACTTTGAGTAAAGACTCAAATGGAGAATCAGTTGGCACCATCATCTACAGTTTTTTGGTGAGGCACTACTTCCTGTAAAGCATGGGTGGTCATTGTTTATTGGCTGCTCTTGTGGGTGTGGGGAAGTTGCAGGTCCTGCTGCGCATAGCTCCAAGATGATGCGTCAGGGGCCCTTTGCTGGTGTTATTTTTTATCCCAACAGACTAAACAGTCAAGTCCAGAGCAGCTAATGCTGTGCTCGACATAGATTCAGACCGCTTGAAGTGTATAAAGAAAAGGTCAGTGTCAGAGGACGCGACGGGATGAACTGTTAATCTTTTCAGAAGTGCTTTTCTTCGCCCAAATCACAAACATTTACGTGTTTTGGTGGAATTTTCTCTCTGTCCTCTTTCTCCTCAGCCTCTCCTGAAAGGACGAGGGAGCCTTCGGTGGCGCCGGCTCCACGATTATAAATAACACGCTTTGTCCGACATACCTCAGTGTCCTGCTCCAAGTGATTGATGACGTTCACCTCCAGCACAATCTCCTCCCCTCTGATGAGGTGTGCCGGGACATCCAGGAGCAAGGAGAAGTCTTTGGAAACGGTGAGCTGTCGACGGGATTAAAAGTTCAGCGCATCTGCTTTTCATTATCGTCTTAAAGAAAATAGAAGAAGCAAAAACATCTAGAGGAGGATTTCAGAGACAGGGAAACGTAACGTTTGGCTACCTTTGGTGGCACGGGCGTGAAGCGCAAACCCAGGTTTCCAGACATCACGAGGGCCGCGGCTCCCAACGACGGGAAGCCGTCGGGCACCGTTATGTCCCCGCTCGTCCACGTCTTGCCACTGGAGGGCAGAGGGAAGGTGAAATGCAGGTTTTGGTGCAGATACATGCGTGCGGGTACCGAGTCTTCACTGAAAAGCTGACAGGAGCTCACCTCACATCAGTGTCCAGCCACAATAAAGGCTCTGCAGCCTTCATCCAGTGGCTCCAGTACTCCTGCACCATCGGTCTGCGTCCCTCTGAAAGTCAGTGGATGTCTTATTGATGCAAGTACTCCAAACGGCCACAAGAGGTGCCCACAGCTCGACATGCCTGTCTTACGTTACCGTTTTTGCATCCATCGGGCTGGTTTCTCTGATACAGTCTCGCGTTTGTCAGCATCTTCAGGTCACATTCCTGTGAAGTGACACGAACAACAACGAGCCGATTGAATCTGGTGCGTATCGTCAGAAGGAGGTCAAAGCCGTTGCAGGTGAAGTGAGGAGTCGAGCGGCTCCGAGGGAGCCTGCGGGGGTCTCAGCTTCGAGATAAGCGCCTCTCCCTGCGCACAATGGCGCGCTGGAGACGAGCAGAAGGGGCCGAAGCTTTGTTCCCTCCGTCCCACATCCCATCTGGAACCCTCAGGTCCTGCGCTCAACATGCTAGAGTTACTGTATTTTTTTTGTAACAGGAGTCCGTGTGCAACAAAGCACACAGATATGTTACATCCAGACCAGCCAGTTCAGGGCCCACTCATTATCTAACCGAGGGGGAAAGCGTGTCAGCGGCGGCGAAGGCAACATTGTCTGAGAACTGTGAAATGGACAAAGGAGAAACGAAGCAAATCCGACGGTGTCCAAATGGGACATTCCGCCGAAGGTTCACAGACGTTTGAATTTCACGGATTAAATTTTGCTCTTTTGTCTCCAGACGTAAACAACAGTTGTTCTGGACGCCACAGCGAAGTGTCGCTTCTGGGTTTCCTGACTGAACACGATCATCAGTGTTTTTTGTGAACTGCCAAAAAAAAAAAACTAGGTGACCTTCAGGGTTTTTGTTCATGCAGCGTGTACATCGTACCGGCGCCTCTTCAAAGTCCAGAGCCGCCAGTGACGAGTCCTCCCGCGACCCCATGGCGAAGACTCCCACCCGGGAGCCGGGGTCGAGGCCGGTCAGGGTGAGGGAGACCCGCTCGCCGGGCTGGGCCCTGGCGCTGCTCCAGGTCAGGGACAACTGAGGAGAGCGAGCGCGCCGTCTGTTAAAAAGGCGAGGCCCCAGCAGGAGGCCGGCGCTCATAGACGAAGGCCTCCTCTTACGGGGCTGCGATGATCGATGGGCACGTCCACGGCGTCGGTGGTGACCTCGCCGTCCGAGAGGACACAGTAGACGGTGACGCGGACCGCAGGGGACCAGGACAGTGCAGGAGTCAGGGAGAAGGAGGAGGAGTCTCCGGTCCCGGCAGCCACCACTTGACCTCGGGAGCCCACCTGGAAGGAAAAGGGATAAAAAGGGACAGCCGATTCTAGTTTAGCCCTTCTTTTTCGGTTTGAAACATAAAAGAATCAACGGAGACACAAACTTATTCACAAGAAAGAAACGTTTTTACATTCGCACAGTTTACTAACTGACCTCATACGCATGTTTTTGGACTTCAGGAGGAAATTAGGGGAAACCAAAACCTTTGCAGAGGAAGGACATGCAAACTCTGTACATAAAGGCCCCATTCACTCTCAAAGGAATGCAAATGTACTTGCAAATATTAAGGGAAAAAGATGTGCCAAGTGCTGACAAACGTACAACGTAGTGCAGCCTTGTTAGTTGGAAAGTGCTCTCCACCTCCAGTTGAAGAGGAACACCAATCTGACAAGGGAGAAAATTTGTTTTCAATATGTATCAGCAGAAAAAACAGGATCAAAAATGCATCAGTTATGCATTAAGAGTAAACAGTGTATCTGCTTCGAGGTACCAGTGCAGGAAAAGTGTTGACTGGGGAGATCTGAATGTAGGAGCCACTTGGAGAAGAGCTGGTGTGGACAGTCAGAGTTTCCTCACTCGTCTGAAATCTGGCCTGAATTGGAAGAAAGTATCACAAACATGAGGTCTGAAAGCTGAAAGCAGAACAAGATATCAGTTCGATCTCTTTGAGTCTTTCTCGAAAGAATTCAGGATGTCCTGGAGTCACTTCATTGACAACAGTTTGGAATCAGACTGCACCGAAACTCCTCGCCTTACATCGAACGAAACTGCTGCACGCCTCTTCACCCGGACCGACGGCCTCTCTGGCACTCACCCGCACATACAGAACCACGATTTGATCCGGTAACCGAAATCTAAGGTGGACGTGTCCGTCCTCGGGTACTGGAAACGTCCGAGTTGTGGACTCGGTGTCGAACGCAGACCCGTTTTGGCTGACTTCAATGACGAGCGGGTGCACCGTGTCTGACGAGCTGAGCGGTCTGTGGTCGTATCGGGAGACACTGAGCTGTGGAGTCAAAGCACACAAGGTCGGCAAAGAAACGACAAGGAACGCAAACGCAAAGGAACTCTGGGACGCTCACGTTCGCATAGAAGTGCAACGACGGCTTCAGTGTCGAGGGGTAATTGTGGAACTTCAGCAGAAATGTGTTCTGCATTTGTTGGACTTCGACTGTTTTGTTCTCTTTTCGTCCTGAGGCAACGATTCAAAAAAGAGCATCGATTTGCAGGTTGGTGCTGCAAGAGCAGTGCATTATGGATGGAGGAGACGGGAAGCTGCAGGCAGCGTACCTGTAGAGGCGTCGGCAACGCAGGCAGTGATGCGCAGGAGGACACGGCCTCGGCTGCCGACAGCTGAAGCTGTTAGTGTCTGAAGTTCGTCTTCATCAAAGGAAACCTGTGCTGAACCGTAGAACTGAAAGACGAGCGAAGAGCTCGTGATAGTGTTCATTCGAGCTTCAGCTTTTATCTACAGGCCAAAACACACTAACACGGCTTTAATAGAAAAAAACCCCACCTAAATTAAGCTTTTTTTGCTTGAATTAGCGAGACAGAAAGCAGAAAGCTACTTGGTAAAATGAAGATTTATTCCATTGTGAAACAGCAACTGAGACACTAAAATCTCACCTCTTCAGTTTGTCTCAGGAGGACCGGAGAGGACGTCGTGCTCAAAGCAGCGTCCAAAGCCACCGAGACATTGATCGTTCCATGTACAGGTTGTCCACTGGGGTACCTGCGGCGGGAAAAAAAAATCCGTGCTGCGTTCGGCATGTAAATGTGATACGATTCACGTGAATGAGGACACTGTACTCACAGCGCTCTCACTGTGGCCGACAGGCCCTTTCCAGCCATCAGCCGGGACGGAGTCCTCACCAGGACCTCGAAGGCAGGACGCTCTGCAACGGCAGAACGGGACGGCATTCATGTGGCCACAAAGGAACGAGGCAAGGAACTAAATATGGTTACGACAGCTGAAACTTTTGCGAACTTCGCAGCAAGTTTGATTGAAAGACCAAAGAACATGAAAAGAAATCGACTCTTTGTTGGAGAACGGAATATTCCTGCTGTAATCGTCATGCTGGTTCATCCAGCATATGTTGTGTTTTGATGACCAATATAAAGAGCACAAAAAGGCATTCACACATCAGGCAATTGTGTCCCTAATTGGAGTTTGTTCTGCCTCTAATGTGACAAAAACACTGATTCTGTTCGGACAGTGAATGAGCACGAGGCTTAAGCATGTACGACTGTTGTACAGCGTATGTGTTACCGTTCTGTCCCACCGTGAATGCTTTCTCCTCAGTTACACCCTAAAAGAGAAGTATATGAAAAAACACAATGAGATGCTTGTTTTGAGCTCATGTCAAGCAGAAGTCTACCTAACAACCAAAGCACGAACGCTCCTATTTTCATCAACTCCTACATTCAGTGTGGCTGTGATCGTCCATTGTCCAACGGCAGCCGTCTGGGACAGAACAAACTGCCAAAGCACCATCCCCTGACTTCCTGTGGTCTCCCACCTGTCCACAACAGTCCCACCAGGATCCTGAAGGTGACATAGGAACGCCGAAAGGTCGTCAGTCCCACCGCGGAGACCCGCCGCTCTGGAGCAGTGGCTCACCGGCCCCTTCTCCGACGGACCCACCTGTGCCGAGACCGCCACTCTGCCGTCGTAGGGGCGGTTGTCCAGCTGAACGGACACGACCCTGATCCTAACGGTGTTGCCCGGCTGGTAGCGCGGCCTGCTGGTTTGGATGAAGGAGGAGACATTCCTGAGACTGAAGCGGACGTTGGTGGTCTTGCTTAAAACGAGGCCCTCTCCTCTGGAGCCCCTCACTGTCAGATTGAGCGGGGAGTCCTGCGGTATGAAGTCAGGAACCTTGAGGGGTGACAGAGAAGGATGTTCATCGACGGACGCCCCCGTTTAGAAATCAAACTCGTTCATTCTTTGAGCTTAGGGACTAAAACAGAGATACTCACATAAGGGAGAGTGAGGATACTCGTCAAACCTAGAAGAAGAAGAAGAAAAAACCATCGTATTTACCTTATGTGGCATTCCATCAAACTGAGGACTTTGAAAATCAAAAAAAGCAGATGTTGGATTGTAGATATCTGCTTTAAAGCACCACCTCCTTGGAATTCCTGTGTTGTGGTCACTCTGGTGTTTCCATGTGCCACTTCAGCTGTCAGCAGCCCAGGAGAGTTGGCAACCACAGTGACGGCCAATGAGGTCGGCGTACCAGCACGCACAACTTCTGGGGCTGAGACCAGAAACAAGGTGCTGCGGGTGCATGGGGGAGAAAGAGACGTGGGGTCAGTGCAAACCAACGGATGGAGGAACTCGTGTCACCATCAAAAACTGGCCGTACATCAAACTCCAACACATCCATACATACCCGGATGAGTCGTCAGTTGACCCAAACACGGGGAAACACGCGACCTCCAAAAACACAACAAGAGTCCAGACGCCGTTCATGTTTCCATCGACGCCGTCGACGCTGTGCGCACGTTTCACTCGACGAACTTGACTTGTTCCTCAAAACTCCGCCTCTCGTCCCCACGCTACCGCTGCAGTGAGACCAACACCCACATGCAGGGATACACTGATGCACACACACACACACACACACACACACACACACACACACACACACACACACACACACGCACAGCATCCCGTAGGTTGTTACACACGGTGAATAAAGGCGAGGAGGGTGTTCCTGCACGCCTTTGCCTTCGGGAGCACGTCTCGTTTGTCTATTCACAAGGACGCCTTCCTACGACGGCAGGGAGTCACTCAGGTGTCAATGACAAAAAGCCTGTTTATGAGAGGGAAGAAGACACTTAGTGCTCCGAGTATTACATGCCACAAGATCACCTGGCAATGGCTGCACGCTTGACACGTTGCAGCTTGTGTTAAAAACTCAGGAAAGAGCTTGTGTTCCCACTCAGGAAAAAGTACACAAGACACCTTGCTTGTGATGCACGCAAAGGAAAGAAAACACTGCAACCTGTCTCTGGTTGTTGGTTGACATACAGTGTGTCTCTCACATTCACTTTTATGGGCTGTTTAAAGCTGTCCTACTGACTCAAACAGCAGTGTAACTTCACTACCTGTAAAAGCAACTTGTACATATTCATTTCCTGTACACTTTTGAGTCCAAAAAAAATAATTGAGGAAGAATACAACAAGCAAATAGTCTGTAATGCCTGTAATCCACCAGCAGGTGGCAGTGTAATCAAGGGTATAAGAGCACTGCATTCTAGGGGTCCACTTGCCAAGAAAGGAAACTAACCTCTCCCCAATGGGAAGTCACGTGACAACGTCTTGGTTGCGTCAACATAATAGATCACGAAAAATCATCGGGAGGCAGCAAGTAGAAAACAAACTGACCACTGTGTTCCTCTCACGTGGTGATGGACGGTGAGTTGTTGACCTCCGCTGTGTCCTCCAGTAGAATCGTCAGAATCACTCTCGTCCCTCAGTGGAGCTAAACTGTCCAGAAACATGGATGAAGAAAAAACAAAGTTACAAACATTAGTTGCTCCTGAATCAACACTCAAAATGAAGCAAGATTTCAGTGTTGGAAGTCGATGAGGAAGTCACAGACTCTCACCTCCCGCCGTTGGACAGAATCTCACCATGTCCTGTACTATTCCTACAAACAAAACAAATCATGTCGGTGCAAAAAGCTGTATTTTACCCCCAAAAACTGCTTTGTGAATGTGAACTGAACCAAATCAAAAGGTGTGAAATTTGGGAGGGATCGACCCGTCAGGGCTGCCCTCCTTCCCCATTATTGCTCATTTTGGCAAATGAGCCTTTAGCAAGTCCATTAGAGCTGAGGCCAGTATCCAGACGTTATTACATTTAATCAACAGATTTGGCCACTTTTCAGGTTGCTGTATAAGTAATCCAAAATCTTCTATACTTTTTCTTAGGACGAAATAATTCATCCATCTATAAGTGTAACTTTTTTCAGTGCACCTCTTTGATGAGCCTTTTGTCTCGTCAAAGTGTCACCAGGCTACATGTGAGCCAGTGCCGTCCTACCACGAAAACGTCGTGCTGAAACACATGCATGGAAAAGAGCAAATATCTAGACTGTATGCAGCACTTGTCTCACATGATAAAGAGTCTCGTCACGACAAAAGGAGGGCATGGAGTTTAGATATTAACGAAGACATTGAGGAAAGCTGAGTGGGCGACAACTTGTTCAAAAGCTCAATCACAAACCATTTATTGCTTTGGCGTCACTTTTTTTCCACATTCTGTGACATATAAACATATCTTACGTTTTGTCCACATGTTTTGGCTTTTTACAACTTTGGCAACAGTTTGCGGTTCTCCACAACACCAGCTGCTGATCGCAGATGTGAATAAAATAGATGTGCATCCCTGCGTAAGGTTTGTGCAGCACCAGCCTGAGCACCAGACAGCACGGGGAACACTTCAGAAAAAAAAAAGAACACGGAGGCACTTTTAGACTTCATTCCCAACAGAGTCTCTATACTCTCTGTGAGAAAACACAGAGTGTTATTCCAAAACAGAAACCCGATCTCGGACAAATTATCACAGAAACCACACAAACGTTTCTGACCACGTTACAGTCTCGCTGCCTGAAGGCCTCGCAGGAGCACACCAGTCCCGTCACTGAACACAGTTACATTCAGACACCCACTAAAGTGTTGGCAAAAGAGCATATTTACAGAGTGCTGATAGGCTCCACGGAAATGCAGAACTTTACACATCAAAAAAAAGAAAAAGGCAGAAGTGGTTCAAAGCAAAACCATGTGTAGCAGGAAGTTACAGAGTTGGAAAGGACGAGACAGAATACAGTGCTTTCTGCCTGTGATGTACCAGTGTAGAGACATTTACAGCAACTCCAACTTCACATACAGTCCACTTGACATACTATGGAGGCCTTTGAATTGGAGTTGGTTGATGCAAACCATTATTTTGAAAGCTAAAAAGGGAAACCTTTGACATTCGAGGAACAGCAGCTGTCCCGTCTCCCAGCCAATGTGTAGCCATGTGCTGCGTGAGCCGGCCCCTTCTGAAGTCCCTTCGCAAGATGAACTGAAATAAACAGCCAGCACACGTGCTGCTCAGTTGTGTTAATATTTGGTTATGTGGGCTTTTAGTTGTCGTTATTCCTCTTTAATGTCAAGCAAAGTATATGTCAGGGCTAAAGACGTCGTTCTGGATGTCACTTGTTTGTCAGAACTCCCAGAAAAGCTTGCAGTCACGGAGCTACGATTAGAAACACTTGACGGTCATCCTTGTGGGTCCACTGTGGGAGCGCTTGTCCGTCCGGACCTCCAGCGGTCACATCTCAAAGTGGCGGTACATGCTCTCCACGTAGCCCAGCACCCTTTGCCAGTCCGGCCCGCCCGCTCTCAGCATCTCCTCGGCCGTCTGCTCAAACAAAAAAACCCCCCCGCCACCCGGGGCAAATTCATGAGCTCAAGACGGGAATCAAAATCGACTTTGCGCGCGTGACGGCGAAGCGAGGGGCGCTCATTTCGCCAAAGCAAGCGGGTCTTTACCAGAGAGGGCGGGATCCCGACTGCCTCTCCTGTTTTGAACGCCAGACTGAGATTCTCCTTCTGGGGAACGAAAGAGCAAATCTTTAGGGTGCAACGTCAGGGTTGGGACCCACAGGTGGGTCGCGGATATTATTTTAGTCAGCAAATAATAAAAAACTCATTTGCAGAATGCATCAACCGTTAATCCCTTAAACAGGGCCTAGAAATGGTCTCGAATTAACATATTCAGGATGTAGTGACGTGAAAGTGGCAGCAAAAATGATGATAAATCACAATCTCTGCATATTAGCTCTTACTATTGATGGACGAGGCCTAACGTGTAGTTAAAGTGTCCCTGGGAAAAAAGGGTGGGCTTCTTTTTTGCCGTCATCCCGTGTGCGCTGCTCCTACCTTGTTCTCCGGGCCAAGGGTGCCGTAAGGGATGTGAGAGGGGAGGTAGGTGTGGTAGACGGCGCAGAAGGCGAGGCCGTCAGCCCAGCTGCTGCTGAAGTTGGTGATGTCGATGTTCTGCGTGAGGAGGGAGGACAAAGGTAACATCTCCTCTGCGGGGGGGGGGGGGGGGGGTGGGGGGG
>JASSRZ010000051.1:1394025-1407586 GCA_032164315.1 Malacoctenus gilli | reverse complement strand
GTGTGTGTGTGTGTGTGTGTGTGTGTGTGTGTGTGTGTGTGTGTGTGTGTGTGTGTGTGTGTGTGTGTGTCGCACTGACTGACAGCCAGTGCACCCGCGCCAGAGAGCGCGGAGGCTTGCTGATGGATGGCACCTGCTCCTCCTCTGAGGAAATCAATCGAAGTCATGGCCAGGGACTGGATGCTCGAGCACTTACACGTGGCTTTCTGCCTGAGAAAAGGATGGAGGGAGGGGGCGTTGGTGCCGGTGTGGGTGTGGGTGTGGGTGGTGGTGGTGGTGGTGGTGGTGGGTGGGGGGGGGTGTCACAGACAGACGGATGCCAACCATCTGTGTACAGAGGGGCGCTGCCAAGCGTCAGTCCCATTTTACGCCAGGCCTCAAAAAGCACACACAATGTCTCCAAATTAAACGCTCATTCAAGCCACATTCAGCGTCAGCCTTTGGGAAGTTCCAGCACCCGTCATCCAGTCACTCCCACCGCCTGGTGTCCTTTCAGTATACTCTCTGCTATCCCCGATGCTAGTCTATGGAAACCAATGATCACATGCGGTGCACTACACACGGAGGTCCTCGCTACTACAGCCTGATCAAATTCCTGCCACAATACGGCTGCGGTCCGATGTCCACGTCCGCGCGTCCCGAGAGAGCACGTGGGCCACATCGGTGCGACGGGCCTGCACAGCTACGATCTCAGACGCGCTGGAGCGAAGACAGCGGACCTCGGCCCGTATTGCCGGACAGTCTACGTCCAATTCACCGCCACAGACTAGTTGAGCGGGACTTTCTGGCCCGCGAAGGAAGGGGGCGGGATCTCCTGGCAGGCCGCGGCCCGGCGGCTCACATCCAGGACGGGGGCGGCCCGGTGCAGCGCGGCGCTGGCGTCGGTGTGCGTGCCGACCCACTGCAGCACGCGGGCGGGGGGCCGGTGGTGGAGGGCCAGCTGCCGGGAGCCGTAGCCGCACATCCCGATGCCCACCGCCCCCAGCAGCATGGCCACGCCGGGCATGGTCTTCTCAGCCGGAGGCGGCACGGCCACGTTGTGGTAGGCCTGGGTCTGAAAGGAGAGCGAGAGAGAGAGAGACGGGAGGGGCGTCAGGCGCCTGCGGCGGGCGGCGAGGCGCTGCGCCCACCTCGGCCCTCCCACCAAACCCCGCGGAGATTAAAACCCCATCTCGTTTCATTTGCCAAATTGTGGTGCCTCTCTTTGAGCAAACAAAAAGCTCATCTATTTTGCGACACGCACAGTTTCCCCCCCGTGGGCCCTTGACAATTATAAAGCGCGTTGAGGAGCAAATTATAGAAACTTCATCGTTTCTAATGGAGCTGTGTCACAGGCTGTTAGCAAGCCCTTCCTGGAGCTCACTCACCCAGCCCCCACTTCCACTTACAATCCACTGGACTGTCACGAGCTTCAATTTCTCCCTTTGTTTGTGATAAACACAACGACCACTCGGCTAAAATGTAAGCCATCCCACAATTACTGCCGCGGCAGTCTCACAATAACACCTAATTGTGGTTTGTGTGTAGATGATAATTAAAAAGAAAACCAACACAGTGCTGTTTTTCATCGTCTTGTCACAAGTGAATATGGCGAGACAATGGAGTGGAAAACAGCGGCTGAGAAAACGGTGGGATGACTGTGCTTTATGTGCTTGTCTCTGTCAATAAAGCTCAGTATGTCGCCGTAAAACCAGAACCGTGCATATATTTTATGATATCGAACGCTTCCTCGCCGCATGTCGGTCTGCCGAGCAAATCTCAGTTTCAAGGAGCGTGTTTAGAGTTTCAAGTCCAAAGAAATAGTCAGTAAAACAGAGGCCAGTGAGAAAGTAAGTAGCTTCCCCGCTTCTCTGCTCCGCGGATACAAGCAGACAATCGGAACTTGATTTGAAGACAGAATTCTGGCAAAATAAAGCAAAGCAAACAAAAGAAAGTCACAAAACAAGTTTCTGTGACTTCTTCTGAAGTCTTTTTTTTCAGTGTGCTGCTCTCTTCACCTTCTCAAGTGTTAGAACAGAGGAATTTACCAAAAGCTCGAGTATATTCATGACAATTCGGCTTTCTGTTCACTTCCAACTGATCGTAAACATTTATCTTGAATGTGCCAGTGTGATGAATCCCGCCCCTCCCTCTTCCAGTCCATGAATCAGCGGCGTCAAACAGTGCGGGCGGCTTCAGGTTCACCAGGGACTTTAAACGCCAGACTAATTTCCAGCATTTTCCAGCGAAGCGATCGTCTCGGTGAGTCTCCACTGGACAAAACTTCTGAGCCTGTCACGCTGACTCACCTGCAGCAGCCTGATGTAACCAGGGGTCAGTCTTGGGACCCTGAAGAACATTTTTGGGAGTCTGTGAAGACCAGATGAGACGAAGGTCCAGGTGACGCCCGCCTCTTAGCCTCAGTCTCTGTCTCTGTCTCTCTTTCTGCTTCACCCTGGACTCCCGGGCCGGGAAAGCCCACTGACAGTGGGGGCGTCCTTGTTGACTCCTCAACCTCCACCCGGCTCTCTGCTGCAGGGACAGTCTGGTCAGCTCTTATAACACCTCCTTACCGCCTTTACATAATAGGAAGGCCTGCAGGTGGTGGGACTAAGGGGATTACTGAAGGTGGCACACAGGGACAAAGGAGCCGGCCTGAACAGAGGGAGGCCTGGACCGGAGGGAGGGAGGGAGGGAGGAAAGGAGGGTGCTGCTGAAGACCATGTTTATCGATATGTGAAGTATAAGTATATTTTAGGAATTCTATAAGATAAAAATGTGGAAATGTTTGGAACGTTTATGTCATTAATGGTTTAACAGTAATAAGTGGTTCCTCTGGTGAGTTTTTTTAAGCGTTTTAAGTTTTTTAAGCGTTTTTATACATGTATGCATTTTTGACATTGCAACTTGTACGATCACAACTTTTACACACACTGCCACGCTAAAGTGAGTGAGTCTTTAAGTTTACACTTTAGAACAGGCCGTACACAGACCTTTTGGGGCTATTTTAATGCATATTTTCACGATTATTTGTCTAAAGTGCAGTTCAAAGTGAAAAAGTGTTAAATGTGGCCAATTCAGCAGCTTTTTTTCAAAAGACATAAATATATAAATATACAATTTATTGGAAGTCAGAGGCAAGGTTTGAATCTGCCACGTTAGTTGATTTGGATGGGTTTTTTTTTTTCTTTTGTTGATGTTCAGAACAGCTTCTGCCGCCGCGTCAGCAAATTTCTTCGAGCTTTAATATCCTCGCTGGCCTCGGGGTCCTCGGCGCGCGGTGAGGTCTTTTAATGAGGTGCCCGCGCTGATAACGTCTCTCTCAGTGAGCGGGAGGAATTTTTTATTTTTTTCCCTCCCCCTGCAGGAGAGCAGCTGACAATGACCAACTTCTCCCCTTGTCCCCCCCCCACCACCCCACCCCCCACCTCTGCCCTAACTTAGGCATCTATGAATTATGTGACACTCTGGCAATATTGCTGCAAAATCCTGATGTGAGTGAAGTTGCTTGCTGCATTTTCCGCCCAAAAAATACAAACGAAAAGCACACAATCAAGGCGCGCAAGCCATCTACCACCAAAAAGGGGACACGTATGTTTATATTCTCTGTCAAATGGATGAGGGGGGGAGGACTGCTGTGTTAATCCTAAACTGCATACATTCGATACTCTAATGCTCAAACACCTTCTACAGTTTTAGGTAGCATGATTTTGTTACATCATCATTGAATTCATTGGACTGAAATAGCAATATCGGATGCATTTAGTTTGGCCTGAAAGGTCCGTTAATCCGTGACACGATCCCCTCAGTATCATGCCGCATGATCTCAGGCACCCGTACAGCCTCCCCCTGGCTAACGTCTGCGTAACGAGCCTGTGAGCTCTCATCAGCCACCAGCACCTGCTGCATCCGTCCACAAACAGCGACCACGGATGGCAGGCCTCACGCCAGCCCATCCGGGGCTAAGACGCGGAGCGGCGTGCCGCGTCTTCGACCCGAACCTGCCGGCAGGGCCGCGGCGCACGCCTCCGGCTCTGGAACAATGGCTTCCTCCAGAAGCTGCTGTGCGGCGGGCGGCTGTCGCTCCGGTCAGGAGAATGTCGGTGACCAGCAGAGATAATTCTCTGCCCTTTCCCTGAACTCGTCCCCTGGCATTGAGCGATGGGTGAATGTGTTGAAAATAGACCTGAGCCGCAGACAGGTATTGTGATGGCGGAGATTAAGCTACCGACTCACTAGGTGGTCCTGCTTTAAAGGGACCATCAGCAGCAGATTTGGTGCCCTTCGAAGTGACCGTCTGGACGGGACGGTGACACCGGCTCCACTTCTGCACAGTTGAGTCGCGTTCTGAAGATGTGCAACTACGTCTGTGGCACTTCCCTCAACTTGGAAAGTTTTGTTGTTGGTAAGAAACTTTGGAAACACTCACACAGAGATGCAGTGCTATCAAAGTGATCAAATGAAGTCTTTTAAATTAGTTTCCCAACACGCAGTGTGTCATTTTTTGATGTTACGCTAAACCTTTTGTGTGAATGAGATGTAGACTCCACACTGGAGGTTAGACAGCAGAATGAAAGCAGTCAGTCAGTGACATGGAGTAAATGAGCATCAACAAGGCAAATGCTGTAGTCGAAAAATGTTTTTGTGTCAAGCGACGAGGGGTGTCAAACATGTGACTCATGGCTCTAATCAGAGTTTTCTGTTTTCAATAACAAGATGCATTTGATTGTCAGGAACTCACGTTACATTTGATATTCTTCAAGTTGACTAAATGTTTCAGCAGGTCAAGATTTGATGATCTTTAAGTGGCCTTCATGGATCTGAGCGTCAGAAACTTGCCAAAGTCAAGATTCATAAGAAGGAATTGAGCAGAAAATGACACGACATAGAGGGTAATTCACCATCTTTAACAATACAAAATATCCTATGTATTCACATATGAGGTCCAATGTTTCCAGAAGCAGTGCGAGTGAGGCAAATTCCCAGAACTCGAGGGTACAAAAAAAAAAAAAAAAAGAGTCTTCTGGCAGCGCCTTTGTTTCTGTGTGAGTGACAGTCTCAGGGGTGTGTACAAAGCCCTGTCTCCTCCTCGCCTCCCTGCATGGGAAGAATGTCTGTGATCCAGTATTGGAACAGCGAAACAACTGCGGCCGTTTCCTCTGAAACACAAAGAGACCAAGTGAAACGTTTCAGTTACAGCTGGAAACACAATGGCGCCGGGACGTGGGGCTGCTTTTGCCGAGGGAGGAGTTGTATTTTCGGTACGATGCCTCGAATCTACTCCCTGCCTCTCGGCTTGTACTTGTTCCCCCGAAACACATCTTTCTCCGACTGGAGACGGAATCTCTCTCTCACTTATTCTTGGAAAGCCAGGATTCAATTCAGTCAGCGCACGGCGGAAAACGAGCGGTGCACAGGGGGGGCAGTGGAGTCATTGTCACTTGTGAGGGGAATCCAAAGACACTTGGAGGAAACTTTGCGTCGGACCCGCTCGGGCTGCCACTGCAGCTGTGGATGAAGTGGGGTGGGGTGGGGGGGTGGGGGGAGTCGTTACTGAATTCATCTGAAGAGCTTTGAAAGCGTGCATGTATATGGATTAGCTCCAGCACAGCACTGACAGCTACATTATGCTAAATAAAAAAAGATGAGCATTAAATGGGAGAATTAGGCAATCACGATTCCCACATTGCAGTGATTCGATGTGACAGCGAATGCAGCACAGGGGACAGCAAAAGCACCCGACGTTTGGTTGGGCGGGTTACAGCAGCGTGCCCACTGAGTGACGCTTAAAGCAGTAGCAGCAACAGCATTTTGGGACCAGTCAGTCCCAGCCTGTGGCGGCTGCTGGAGCGGGTGCGTGGCAGGGAGAAGGTCCAAGCCGACACAGGGCTCCACAGTGAGATCTCCCCCTGTGGAGGCAAACTGGGTTTCTTGCACGGGTGTCGCCTCTTTGTGGCCAGCGACACGCCAGCGACCTGAATCACCCCGGCTGCTTTTTCCTCTCACTCTCACATGCAGCCACTCGTGTGCACGACAGCGGCAAAGTCCCTGCTGATCCTATTATGCGGCCAACTCGTCAACAAGCGCACAACACACACTCGTCCAGGGATACAAGCTGGACTTCTAATGTTGACGAGGGCGACGTGTTGAAGTTAACGGCAAAACAAAGGCGAGTATGAACAGGTGGAGACGGGCGAGGGCAGGTACAGTCAGGTGAACAACACAGGACGAGAAGCAGGCGGGGCAAGTTACAACCTGCAGGGGCAGGTCGACGACACGCCTGGGCAGCAAGCAGCAGGAAGCCGGCGTGGACTGTAGTGGGCGCTAGCGCACGTAACGGGCCTGACGCGGCATCAGAGCAGTCGCTTGTTTATCTTAGCCATTTTTGTGTCATAGCTGCTGGGCGACACTTTCAAGAATTGTTTATAAAACATTATGAACTTTTTAATTATTGTATTACTATTTACGACTATGACTATTGGAATTTTAAGAGACTGTAACTCGCTGCTAATGATCCTCCGTCTTTAAAGTTGACTTTGACGCTCTCAATTGTGACATTGTGACTTCCTGGTGGGACAAGTAAGATATATTCGCCACACAACTCGTGTGTTTCTCCGGGCAAACGCTGCTTTTGTTGCCGCTTCGACTGACCTGCGGACAGAACAGAACTGCTGCAGAGTCCGTCAAGACCCTTTTGCGTGTCCCCCGCTTCTCCGCGCTGAACGAGGACCTTGAGATCGTACAGCTGTCTCAGGACGCTGCGGTGTCGACCTCCGCTGGCGAGGCTTCCCAGAAGGTCGTCCACTGTGGCAGACAGGCGAGGTGCCACGGCTGCATGTAATGAGGCTGGAGGAGCACAGAAGGTGGGGTGGGGGGTGGTGGTGGGGTGGTGGTATATAAAGTCAAGGCATCCTCAAAAAAAAGCATTGAGCTTTAGATAAAAACATCAAGTTCATTCATCAATCAAGTGACTAGGGAACAGACTTGACACTGAGACCATATTTTGCAGCATCGAGCATCAATGAGGAGGGAATGTTCTTTAAGCTGCACTCCCCCCCCCCCAATCATGAATATTAGTCCGATACACCTCGGCCGATCACAGCTGGTACTGGCTGGCTTTGGCTTCTCCGTGCAGCTTCCACACTCCATCACAAGGCTGCACCGCCCACCCACCCTCCCCCCCGACCCCGTCAGGAGCTAAGCAGCTTCCTCCTGTTTAGCACGCTGGCCATGACTTGATCTTGAGCACACCCCGCAGCTTTAATGAACTTGTCTCTCCGGGTGACTCTCGACTCTTGATTAAAAAGCTGGTGACACAAGAAATCAATCGCTTCTTGCGATGTTGTTTTGTTGGGGGTTTTTTTTTGGGGGGGGGGGCCCACAGTAAACAATCACAACACAATTTGATGCATTTTTAGAGACTTATTACCGTCATGTTCCTTCAAATATATTATCGTTCTCTGCCACTGGATTTTAGCACCAGTATCAGGATTCAAATATGGAATGAATAAAACATATTTAATCAACTGAGTGTTTGAAGAGAGAGAGAAAAGAGAGACAGATTCGCATTAAAAAAGTCTCAGCAGCTTCTTTGCCTGAAAGCCTCCAAATTGTGTTGGTGACACTCACGATCCAGCGAGTACATCTCCATCGTTTTTCTCAAGAAGTCCGACACCTCGGCAGCTTTTCCCTCCTCCTCGTCCGCGTCCGCTCGGACGTCTTCTTCCTCCTTGCCCTCTTTTTGGTGGGTGAACTCCAGCGCGGAGGCGCGCGGCATCAGGCCCATGAAGAGCAGCTTCTGCCTGTGCCGCTTCTTCTTCAGCTTCCTCTTCTTGTTCCGACTGACGCGCTCTCCTCCCTCCTCCACCGGCGACTGACTCTGAGCTGCTCCGTGCTCAGTTGTCAGGGGGGGCTGCTCGAACCCCGAGTCCGGACGAAGGGCCCGCTTCCTTTTCCTTCGTCTCTTCCTCCTCGTCTGCTCCCCTTCCCCACTTTCTTCATCCAAGTCTTCATCGCTCTCACTCTTTTCTAATGGGAGGAAGAGAATACAGTAAACAAGAAACTTCTCCTTGGTGGTACCATGAAAGGTGTCATTTTATTCGCTCAACTCTGAGCTATAAAAACTCTCAAAGTCTTGTCTTCAGAGGGTCAAAAGTTTCCATTACATCTCACATATTCACACATGTTGTGGGTGGAGGTCAGACTTGAGTGGGCTCATGCATAGACTTGAGTAAGAGGGTGTTTCAAGCCCGACTGTGTCCAAGGTAGAGAGTCTGGAGGTTCACCTGGAGCCAACCGCCGCCGCGGCGCCTGATTCCACTAATCAGATCCTCCTACTTTTCAGCTGATTGCGCTCCAATCAGCAGAATCAGCCGGCGCGGTCCCCCCGATTCAAAAGACACAAACACAAGTTCTGCGATCTGAGCGGCGTATAACCCCCCCTGCCGCCTCCAATCCAGGAGCGTGTCTGATGAAAGATTAAATCAGAAGTGAGCGGACGCTCACATCGTGCGAGAAGTATTAACAGCACACACGCAAACAAAATGACCGCTTTCCTCCCACCTTCTGATAATCAGACACAGAGCGACTTTCATTCCATTCGGGTTTATTTGTTTATCGGACTTTCTTCAGCTCTTACTTTGAAGGGGGGAAAAAACTTTTTCAAAAGTGTGAAAGGTTTGTTTACGTTTTCTCATTTGGACTTAAAAAGAAATGATGACTCCAGCTGGAGCGGGAGTGTGTGCGGAGAAAGAAGCATCCTCTTATTAACAACTGAAAAAGTACCAGAAGCAGTGAGACATTAATATAGAACAGAAGGAAGCAGAACAGAATGGAACGGATTTGACCGTAATCAATACAGCCACAGCCTGTTTCAGAGGGAACCTGAGCTGGGCTCCGTCAGCTATTAGAGTGGAGAGTGGAAAATGTGAAGTTCATCGTAGCTTTGTGATGTAGCTCAATGGAGGGACATTATCAGAACTAATTTGCACATAAAAGCATAAATCAATCATCACAGGAATCAACAAAAATGATGGGGCTGTTAAACGTCATTAATCAGAAGACCGAGCTGACTTTAGGCAACACTTTTTAGTGTTGTCGTAAATCGCCTCGAAGGCACTCGGCCCCCCTGTTAGATAAGCAGTCTGAATATGATGCAGATCAACTGTGCGGCACATGAGCCACCCTCCCTCCCTCCCTCCCGAATCACACCGCCAGACGGGTCAGGACGTTATGAGCATTAATCAGCTCAGCGCTCAGCCTTCTGAGAGGGCATCGATATGGGTTAATTATCTCCTGGGTGAGTGAGACAAGCTCATCCTGAAGTGAGTGCACCTGAAAAACGAATCCACGCAGAAGCACCAGACTTCATCACCTTCCAAGTTCTCTCTAGCAACAGAAAACAATTGATCTTTCTGGCGCTTCCCCCCAGCAAGAGTGACAGAGACAATTAGGAGGAGTGACTTGATTGCTGAAGACGTGCTGCGGTATAAATCTCCCCCCCCCCCCCCCGTTTGTGGCGCGGAGCACAGCTCTATAAGCTGACGGCTGCCTTACCAGCTGGGTCCTCCACACTCGTCTGTTTGACAGACTCCTGAGAGTGCGCGTCGTAGTCCGGGGGAGGGGGCAGGACCGTGTACACCCGCCTACCCTGAATGGCTGCGCTCGGCCTTTTCCCTGTAGATGAGTGATTTTTTTTTTTTTGACACACATCAAGAGTAGGAGCTGGCAACAATCGAGTGTTCCAGGGTGGGGATGTCGCGTTACCGTCTGGTGTGGCGTCTTCAGCTGCTTTCCTCTTCACGTGGGTTTTGTTGGCGAGGGACTCTACAACATGCAGAGGGCTGGGGTCCTTCCTCAGGGGAGAAGCTGCAGGGTAAAGCTTCTGGAAGACCTTTGACTGAAACACTGACACACACAAGCCCCCCCAAAAAAGGGCCCTCAATCAAATTTAATGCAAATAAATCACATATGCACCTCAAGAAACCACAAAATAGTGTTGAACACGACCACACAACAATCGCTCAATCATCATATACACACATAAAGCGATGAATACAATAAGCAGATGAGATGATGCAATTTTAGGCTTTTTTCATTGTACTTCAGAGGAGTAAGTGATAATCCAACGATGTTTTGTACAAATCGAATATTTGACGTGGCCTTACCATCATCAAATATGCGACTGTGTCAGTTCAGTCGTGCTGTATTCGACAGTGCAACACGTGCATTTGTTTACAATGCAGTTAGCCGATTAGCATCCCCCGCTAACAAGTGACTCTAAATAAAATAATCATATTTGCGGTCAACAGTGGGAGCGCTCACCTTCCTTCCTTTGTGCCATAGCGATTAACCCAGCAGGGCCGGAAAGGACACGATCTTGATCGACGTGAAAAACGACAGAGGAGATGTAAAACTCGCTAGCTAGCTAGCTGGCTAGCCAAGTTAGCCTTCGATTTTGCAGCAGAAGAAGAAGCTTTGGACGCTTGCTTGTTGTCCGGAGCCTCAGCACGCGCACGGCAGAGGCACCGCATCCTGCCGTAGTAGAAGGAAAAGCTCAAGTAAAAGGACAGTTTCATATATGGTCGAAAACCCAGTGCAGTAGTCCCACTGCTGCTGCTCCACTCGACTGTGACAGCCCGCACAGTGAGGCAACACACGGAGCACATTGTGCATCAGTTCCTGCTGCACCAGTGTCCATTGAAAAAATTGCAAATTTAACTCGAGCTTGGTCATACGAGGATGGCATGTCAAATCACAACATATCTTGCATCAGTGAAGTTTATCTTGAAATCCGGCACCCAAAAAACGTCATATCACAAAATTTGGAGACAAAATTTTGTGACACACTGACTTTGTGTTGAGGTAAAAAAAAAACAAAAAAAACAACGGGGTTTTTCCAGGAGGCCGGCCGTTAAACGAGAAATAATCCCACAGTTCCTGTGAATTGTTTATGAATAGGAACCACTTTCCAAGAACAATAACGGACTGTGTCACTTTCGCTTCCAACTTTTTTGTGTGTCATCACGTTAGAGCTCCCCGCGCGTCCAAATCCTGTAACGACAGCTGTTTTGGGGCGTGCGCACGACGTGCCAGCTGGAGGATGGGGAGGAGGCTCGACGTGAATACCAAGCAGGCACCTCGTGGCTCAGCATCAGCACCGGACTGAGTTAGGATTTGCGCACCCGTCAAACTTGGCTTGGGACCTCAGCATGTAAACGGGCTCTGCGGGAGGAGGATCCACCTAGAATGTCAGCTCTGAAGAAGGTAAATACTCCTCCTCCTTTTCATCTCCCGCTTTCCTCTTTGCCTACATGAGCGCACATTTTAAAGAAAGACGATAAATCATTTTTTACAGTCAACTCGGAGATGCGTGCTGCAGAGAGACATGGGTGTGCGATGTAGTTTGGGTTGCAGCACATTTTGTTTGAGTCTATTTCAGTCTGGTTTTCTGCATCTTGACATCTCAGAATTTTTTCTTTCATCAAAGTCCCAAATGCACATTTGTCACTGAACGTTTCATGAGCACACGAAGCTGTGATGAATGTCTGAATTCAAAAGACTTTTGCATGCACAAGTATTTCTGTTCCCCAGTTCCACAATTTTTTTTCCACTTACGTTCATCCCAGAGGAGGAAGCTTCGAGGATGAGGAGCATCTCGGGTAGAAAAAAAAGCCCTCTTAGCTCAGGCTAACTTCTTAAATAGATATTTTTGTCAGGTTTGGTCCCCCCCCCACCGCACACCCCTCTTCACCAGACTCCTCCTTTTGCGCGCTGTCACGTCATACTGTATGTGCCATTCTGACTGTGGGTGGATGAGCTCCACTGACTGTGTCAGACAGAGCCTGAGCCCAACGCTGGCAGCCCTGAATGAGACTGGATCCCTGCGTTCACAAGCGGGACTCGTAATCCTGTGTCATTTGTGGCGCTGCGGATGTTGCGAGATAAGGAAGAGGTCACCTGGCTGCCCGTGTGCACACCTTGGCATCAGTCTCCGACGCACACCGACAAAAATAACAAGCATCATTCAGAACTTGTATCAAGTATCACGTATCTCAGCTTGCATTGATTCTCATGACTGAGTAACACGAGAAAAAAAAAGTCGAGAAGTTGTGCAGATTGCCTGCTTCAGCAATGCTGCCGACTCAGTGCTCAACTCGCGCTGTGAGTGACAAAGTGCTGGCTGCTTGCACTCACAAAGTCAGACATCATAATCACAGAGGGGCTAAAAATAGGGGAGGACGATATTCTTTGCGATGCTTGAGAAGCTCAATGGAGTTATTGCTGTGCACCCTGGTGACTGGAAGTTTCACCAAGATACTTTTCAGGTCCATGCTGCTTTTTCTGCTCAATAATAGAAACAGTTTGGTTTTTTATTTTTAGACCAGCAGTGGTCAGCTGGCCTTTCTTCAGTGTCATGGAGGAGCTTGGGTGAGTTTCCCGACGAATGAGGATTGTGCATTACGCAGCGGCCCAAACACAGAAAACGCATTCTCTGACTGCTTTATCGAGGGTCCTCGCAGAGTGTCCCACGGTCATTCATTATGCAGATGCGAGGAGTGCAGTTGGACACAGTACAAGGGGCGGCAAGCTGTCAGAGTGTGCTGACTTGAAAAATTCAATTGACGCCGTTTTCCGTGCGTCTTTATCACTGGCGTGTGCGGTTTGTATGCACATGTCGAACGTCTACGCGTGGACAGGAAAAAAGGGGACAGCTGGCTGGTCTCACCGCTGCAAGTCCTTGTGTGAATAAAAAATAAATTACATGTCACACACCAGCTCTGGGGGGGGCTCACCTTCTACCCCATCCACGTCCCCCTCCTCTGCTTAACCAGGCGATTACGCAGACTCTCACTGAATGGCACTTTTCTTTTGCTGAGGGGGGCCACTCCATTTAAAAGCAACAGACTCGTGAAACAAAGGGCACATCAGGTTGAAACGTGATTGTGTTTCCTCAGTGACACTGTGTAAGAGTGACCATGCGGCTGTCATCAGAACTTTGACACACTTTGTTGCAAAAAGTCACACTCGTGAAACGAGACCCGAGCAGGAGGAAGGATGATGCTCAGTGAAGCTCACGTAACCCTTTTTGAAGATGCACAGTCAATGTACAGCATCACATCTGTGCCTGATGTCGCTCAGCTCTGCGAGGCAGGACGGGCGGAGTGGTGGTGTATGTAGTCGAGCTGGACGAGAGGTAAACACTGAAACATTCAGAAGGCTTTTTTCTTGTCCGTCCACTCGCTGTGACAGATGTTTCCTCCTCGCCCTACCTCCCAATCTTTGTTTTTATGTTTTATTTTTTATTTTTTGAATCTTACCGGCACTTCTGCACGCACTTCCATTCACCTTGTGTTCCCTTCTCTTTGTTGCGGCATTCACTTTGTGATGAATGCCCCCCTCCATCTGTAATAGTTTGGCTTCAGCACAGGGATGCAGGCGGAGCAGCGGGGATGGATGGGACACTGCTTTATGAATCTAATAATGCACGAGAGCCAAGTGAATGTGTGTGACTTTGTGTGTGTGTGTGTGTGTGTGTGTGTGTGTGTGTGTGTGTGTGTGTGTGTGTGTGTGTGTGTGTGTG
>JASSRZ010000051.1:1376642-1386854 GCA_032164315.1 Malacoctenus gilli | reverse complement strand
GTGTGTGTGTGTGTGTGTGTGTGTGTGTGTGTGTGTGTGTGTGTGTGTGTGTGTGTGTGCGCGCGCGTGCGTGTGTGTGATCCCATCTAAATGGAATTATACCGTTAATGTTCAGTCCAAATGAGGGCTGAAACAATTCCTGAAATGAATAAGAAAATGCCTCGAGGCCATTTCTCTGCCTCGGGGATTCGTTTTTCATTCACGGCTTTTCACAATACATGGACAGCGCACTCACGTCCGCTTTTGATGACGTAACGCGTATGTGAAGCGCGAAATTCAGATGGAGATGAATAACGGTTCAGGGCAAGGAGAAAAAAGTAACTTTCGAAACTTTGGAAAGTGTTTGACCATTATTGGTTAAAGCTAAAATAGAACAATGTGATGTTATGTTATAAAACAGTGTCAGCTCAGTGGTATATAGAAAATGACCCCCCCCCCCCCAAAAAACCCCACTGCAATTAATTTGCGGGCTTGGACAGCAACTCTGGTATTATGAGTTTAATAAAGGCTTGGAAAAGAGCCAAGGCCTGCATCTTTCTTCCTGAGCATTACAGCCCAGTTATGCTACCAAACTCCACCAAGAAAAAACTTTATTTAAAGATGGAACTAGTTTTCCTTGTCAGGAATTACTGGGAAATTAAGTAATATGATGAAAAGAACTAACAAACAAAAACAATTACTTGATTAATCGACAGAGAAATCGCTAGAATACGCGATTACTAAAATTATCTATAACTGCAGCCCAAGTTCAAATGGGAAGTTCGGTTCTGGGACCCCTGCGCAACTTCAAGTGTACTTGAGCTCTTACTCATAGGACGCGAGTCCTAAAAGCATTACTGTTGGCGGCTGGCCCGGACCTTTTTTTATTTTATTTTACAACCGGCTCCTTTATCAAACTCCTTTTAAACTGAGCCCTGAACCTGAATATACTAGCTTAATAAAACGGCCTTCCCTAATCAAGGACCATCGAGGCAGCGGGATTTTTTTTTTTTGATGCCAGCAAGTGGTAAGATGTTCGAGAGCTGGTGGTCAGAGCTCAGTGGGAAATTGTAAATGAAGCCTAAATACTTGCCTTGTGAGAACACATCGCTGAAACCGATCCTAAAATGAGCCGCAGATCGAGTCGGGAAGGAAGGAGAATCACAGATTTAAGGAGACTTGGTGGAGCAGGGAGAAACTTGATAAATTGGAGGTGGATTAAGATAAAGCAGAAAAGCAGCCATGCCGTAATCTCTTTTTGGAAAAGTTTCTTGATAATCTCGTGGAGTGTTAAAGTACATTATTTCTTCCATTTCCACTCGGCGCTGTGCATTATTAGGACTTCTTTCATCCCAGCAACTCACTGAGTGACTGGGCCATGCACAGAATAATCTGATCACTGGCAGTCATCAGATATGATCGGATTTCCCTTCAGCAATATGTTCATATAAACAAAATAAACAAAAGTCTTGCGTCTGCATGTTTCTGCCCATTTTCAGATTGCTTTTGGTGTGAGTTCGTATCTACAGTTTTAATGCGACTTGTCTGAATGTGGGCTGAATGATGCTCCCTCTCATCCTCCTTTAATGTTAACGCCAGAACTACATGAGCTTTGGCCTGGAAGGGATTAAGTAATACACCGACATCTGTCAGCCTGAAACCGCGAAAAGTTAGGGTCATGTTTTCCGTCCTGCTAATAGTTGAAAGCTTTCAAACAAACCGTTTTCTTGATGCTTTTCCTTCCATGAGCAGAGACGATCGATCGACTACGACTGCAGTTTGTGCTCTTGACACAAAGTGCGACACATAAAGCTGACACAAAAGCTAATTGATGTCACATCAATTAGGTTTGGAAAAATGCATCATCTGTGTGTTTTTACACTCACTGGCAGTCTGAACGCCAACCTTCTCTAGTCAGCCATATCAGTGTGTAGAGACACGTTGTGAGTACGTTGTGCGTCCTTTTGCGTGACCTTGAAGTTTTTTTTTGTTTCCTCAGATTAATACTTGTAGCCAGAATGAAGTCAGCCTCTCCTCATGTGGACTCCTCTTAAGTAGAGCTTGAAAGTGTTCAGGATTTTTCCCGTATATATGTATCACAAAGGGATTGAGTTGAAAATTAGCTTGAAATATGTGAAGCACTTCAATGTTCTCCACTGGTTGGTTTTCCTCGCTGCGTCAGGCCACAGGGGAACGCGAGCGTCTCCCATTGAAGGGGGTCTTGTAGTAAACAGGAAAAATGTTGCCAAGTTGGAGCTTTTTGATGAACTTGCTGGCTCGCTGGGGTTCAAAGAGGCACTCACAGGGTTGGGCCTCCGCAGTCCTCAGGGCGCCGCCTTGGATCTTCAGCGAGGGGTCCGTTCTCCCGTTTGCCGCGTCCCCCATCGGCTGCTTCAGCGACTGTACAATTAAATAACTGATTGAGAAGATAATGAGAATGAATTACATTTCGATTGCGCCTGATCCAGCTTATTTCTTTAAGGTTAAAGTCTCGGTGGAACGAAAGGAGTCTATTTTTGGGGAAACGGGCTGTTTGAAATCTGTGAATAATGTGACGGAAACCAGCCTGTACAAGCACCCAAAGCACTGAACCGATACCTTCACCCGTTGTTTTGTGTTTCCACTTATCCCAGATATTTGTGTCCACCAGATTGTCCCAGCGAGCTGGAAATCTGTCTCGCTGCAAAGCGGCGACACAAATCCTCCGTTGTGCTCGTCCCGGCATGAGCTTGACAAGACAAACAAAGCCATGCCCAAAAACGTTTGTTTCTCTTTGTTCTGTTTTGGGTTGTTGTTTTTTTTAATGGGACACCTCGCTTTCAGGCTCCCGTCACTTTAAAGTTGTGAATGAGAGGCGGGCGGCGAGGCTGTCCCCGTGAGGTCGCTTTACTCTCTTCCCTGACAAGCTTTCTGCCAGCCAGTCAGGTGGCGAGCCAGCCAGCGGCATCGAATCTGGTCCGTCCATCGCAAGTCTCTGTGTGGCGTTTTGAGAACAGGTTCGCCTTGAGAAACCTGAGTTTGAAACGATTTCTGAAATGACGAATTTTCCGATGTATTAAAACAACCCTTGAAGGGGCCTTTTCTGATTTTTAGAGCAGAATTACCTTTCAACCCCCTTTGGTAAAGTAGATAATGTGTCTGGATGGCACGCGGGTGTCTGTGCTGCAGGCCCTCCTCTTGTAAGGATGATGTAGTGGCTTGATAGCTCATTGAACTCCCCCAGCCCCCCCACCCCAAGAGACTAACCATGAAAATCATCCCCCCCCCACCCTTTTTTCAAACTCTCCTTCCTTCTCTTTCTTTTCAAGAGGTGCCTTTTATATACGCTCCTCCTTTTTAATTAAAAGCGACGCTTATCTGATCTTCCTCGCTCAGTCTCTGAGAGAAGGGAAATAACTGCGAGAGACAGAGGAGCACCGAGATAAGCAGCCAGCACAAATGTAAAGGAATGCTAACACTGTCACAAGGAAGGGAAGAAAAGAGAGAGAGAAGGTCTGTCTATATTACTGGAGTCATTTTGGACAACAATGAGCCTGTCAGTCAAACCCAAGGACAAAGAGGCCCTGATGGCACCTGCCGAGCCGCCTCCACATCTGTCTTTGTTTTGGCTCACACTGCTCTCTCCTATTAGAGATGATGCACATTCGTACCATGTGAGCAACGCTGATCTTATTCAGTGTCACATAAAAGCTTTAGAAGAATCCTGTTATGATACAACGGGGCGAAAAACAAGTTTCCTCGGTTCATTTAGGTGTGCGGAGGAGCGATTCTGCAGCGATACCGCCAACAAGAGAGAGAAAACGCTCATTATCACAGGACGAGCGATCACGATCAAATGTGAGCGTGCGTTCCAATTTGTACATGGACGCCTCACTGAGAGGATTGCGAGCTTATAGATTAGCATGACCACCGCAGGCCTGTGAGCGGTGCAATAATTGGTTGTTGTGTGGGCCACTGCTGCCTCGTCTCTGGCATGAAAACAAACTCCTTTAACACTCTGCTGATGTTTTGGGTAGAACATGTGACTTTAAATGTCTCAGACCCCCCCCCCCCCTCCGGCATGCCTGAACTTTAGATTCCAATTTGGTGGTTCAATCAGGCTTCAAGTTCCAGAAGATTCGAGGAAATTCATGTTTATCATTATTTGCTCTTCCAAAATGTTGAGCAGGATCATGAGGGGTTGAAGGGACTGAAGGAGCTAAGAAATCCTCCAGACTCGGCCCCGTTGCTGCGACAGGGCCGGGGCTCTGACTTCCTACCGTTGCAACTCAGTGCGAATCGACCAATGCTTAAACTCCAGCTGGTGAATTTGCCGGTGTTTCGGAGTTGCCGTCACGTGCAGTTTAGCCCACCTTTCGTCTCGTTTTCCCGTATCGAGCCTGAGGTGCGTGGTTCAAAGCGAGCCGTCGGCGCGCAGAAAGAAAAGGTCGCAGATGAATGCAGGAAGGGGCCTCGATTGATGCGAACGGGGCGAGCTGAACCGACGAGTGTCGACGCGCCGTAATTGTGGGTCTCAGCGGGACCCACCACGTCTCCTCCAAGTTGCCAGCTTGTTTATCTGCTTTGAGGGCTGTGATATTAACATCTTTCCCCCTCCCCCCCCCCAACTCCCCCGCCCCCCACCTCTCTGTGTTCTTTCTTTCCTGGAAGGTGTTGCCAGGCATACTGCAGAAGCACTGCTGCATCTTACCCGACAGGAACACAGGTAAGAAACCAAGGAGATGCAGGACCCCCACCACCGCGACTGCCACATCCCACCCCCTCCCTGCACCACTGGCACCACTCCTCCCTCCTCCACCCAACAGTCACACACAGTACTGAAACTGAAATGAGACAGCCGGGCAGGCATCGAGAGTAATGAGCGAGTGGCGATTGCTGGGGAATAGAAACACGGTGGGTGGGTCACATTTGTCCGTCTGCCCGTCTCTTTGTCTCCTCGCATCTGTGGGCTCGTTTGTCCCGTCCCCACTGTTTGGCTACAAACTGATCCCTTAATCACTGCCTCTTCAATTGCAGCTGTTTCTTACCCCCCCCAGCCCCCTCTTCCAGTTTCCACCCTGATAATGTTGGAGCTCACTTTTTCGCCACAGACTTGTCAGAGAGAGGGGAGGAAATTTTGCCGTCTGTTGTTGCGTGACGATGACGGGCTTCTTCACATCCCTGCAGGTGTGAAGAGGTTGCTGATGAAATTGAAGAGCAGGGAGATATACTCAGGTACCCGAACTCAGTCCTCACAACGATTGCTCTCTCTAATCCCCCCCCCCCTTTAACGCTGCGCTTCTGTTTTGCTGATTCAACCTCTCTGACCTGTGGACTGCTCTGAGGCTGCATGCACATGGCAGAACCTTTCATTCCACCGACAACACCTCACTGACTCTGTTCTCTGATGCAAACTTGCCAGTCTGGAAGTCATTCCCTCATCTTGATAACCTCCTCAGTTGTAAACTCAGTCATCTGTGGCATACGTTTTTGGTTTCTTTGGGCACACCAGAGTTCAGCACTCGATTTCCTCGCGAAGCATCAATTATCCCCGGCCAAGTTTCACTTTGTTCTCGTTCTTCTCCGCTTAGAATAAAACACTCTCAAGACGAATGGCCACACGGCAAAAGGCGCGTCCTCCCCAAAGCGAGGACACTGCACCTTTCGGGGGTGAGAAGGGACCCTTCACACCCCCCCCTTTGAGTTCCAAGTGCAAAATTGCAAGTGTGAAGCGTCTCACAGCGTGAAATTAATGTTTGATGAGGCATACGGGTGAGATTATCGCCACTTAAGAGGATAAGAATTTTTACAGTAATGCTAAGCTTGAAAGTTCCTATCAAAGCTCCCCCCCATCCTGTCGAAAGTGTGGCAGAAGTGGTCACTCCTGGTCCCGGATGGTCCCTTAGATTCAGTTGTGTTGGAGCAAGGTGTGTGACTCTGCAGTGTTTACGAGGTTCCCTCTTTCAAACTCTTTCAAACTCAATCATCAAAGTGTCCCTGAAGCCTTGTTTAAGCCCAACGTTTCTCACCACGGCTACAAGATTATGACCCCCAACTGTACACATGTGAGATGTCGAGCTGAGGAGTTGGTCCCCTGTAACGTTCACAGCGGGAAGAGTCGCAGTGAGTTTGGCTGCATGAATATTGAGGACCCTCGGGACGAACCTGCTGACTGGTTTCAGAACAAAGTGTTCTGACAGAGTGAACACATAATAAAGTAACCTTATAATAACCTTATGAATATGGATGCCTAAATCTCTGTAACCTTTAGCAGGCCCCTGTCTGGGAAACAAAGTTGGCTGCCCATTTTTGGCTCTTTCACTCATTCCCACACATACGATGTAAATATATTGATTTATGTGCAGGCTGCGATGTATGCGTGTGAAGTGAACCAAACAGGGGCACGGGTTTGACTGCACTCGCTCACAAATTTCATTTTATTTCTGAAGAACGCTGCTGCGCGGTGAAAATATCTTTTACTCTGATCGATTGCTCTGTCAAAAAGACACACTGCAGGGCACTTCTCTTGAATAGTCAGCGGTGGCGCATCAACAAACCTCTGATTTAGTCAAAGCACTCTCACCCAAGTCCATTGATCATCATCCAGCCACGAGTTCCCTCCTTAAATACAAGTCGGGGCTTTGGCAGAGTAATGTGCACCTTGGCATCCTGTTTCCATGGCAACACAGCTCCCGGTGTCAGCAGATGCGAGGACTGCATTTTGTCCATTTTTCATAAGCACTACTTTGTGCTGATTTGATGATGTGGTGTTGCAGTATTTGCATATGCTAAGAATTAATTACCGCCGGCATTGGCCGATGATGCTCGCTGGTGAGTACAGTAGTGTTGAGTCAGGCGGCTTGAAGGGGGGAGGAGGCTGAATGTGGATGAAATATCAGGAAAAAGGGCAAACACAATTACGGGGAGACTTTCAAAGTAATGGCTGGGAAAATGTTGCTATCTTTGCAGGGCAGTAGGACTAAGACACACTGCGGTGCCAGTGTTCATTTCTGACTGCTTCTGCTCTGCTGGATTCTATTGGGCGGTTGGCGCCCTCTCCTGGCTGCTCCACCAGCTCTCACCAATCCATATTCTGCTCAGAGACACCTTTTTTTTAAAAGTCTGTTCAGTGATTTTAAGCCAGTGCAGTGAAAACTGAAAGGAGGAAGCTAATCCTTGACTTGTGCCCTTTCTTTTATCAGTGTGCCCCTTTGCTTCTACTTCCCTCCGTGGGCTCAACTTGCGCAGAAGACCACTCACAGAGTTCTGACCGTCACGTTCGCTGGCTTTGCCCATTTACCGACAATTATGAGCATGTGAATGTTTCCCTGTCGTATTGCTGCGTTTCGTATCGTCCTAGAATGAAAATTAACTCAAACTTCTGACCTTTGCTAATGACTGGCTGCGACTGTCCACAAGTACAATTTAACTGTGAGTGCACACCCACAAATAAGCATTGGTGTCGGGTTTGTTGCAGCATGCAAATAAATCTGGATTTGCGTCGCCTTTGATTGCCTCTGCTGCTTTACAGTCAGCACAGGGGTCCTGTGAAGAGACATGCTGACTGGTGCATTCTGGGAAAGCCTTCTGCCCTTCTTTGCGGAGTTTGAACGCTTCTGTTTTTGCATTCATGGCCTCATATCCTGTTCGATTTGCCCACCCTCACCCCCCTCCCCCAACCCCACCCCCAGGTCTCACAACCTGCTCCACCAGTATCTTCTGCGCACAGGCACACAAGCAAGCGCACTCGCATTTCCATTACCCATTGCCTCCATTTTCAATTCCTATTTCCTGCACGGCGCACCTTTGGGGTTTTTGTTGTTTGTCCTGCTTACTTTGCTATCAGCAGAATGCTGTCGTGATTGGTCATGACCATTCCCTTGCAGTGATGTATTTTTAGTTTCATACTTTTATTGCATAATTTAGGTTGCAGTGCGGGGAAAAAGTAATGATGATGGTTATTTTATCATAAGCTTTCTAAAGGAATATAATTAAAAAGAGATGGGGAGATGTAATTCAAAACACTGACTCGTGACGTAAAGTACATGACAGTGACTGACAGATCCTGGAGCAGGGGTGGCCACCAACTCGCGAGTCCTTGCCCGGCGTCATGTGGCTCTTGCGACTTTATTTGAAAAGTGCAGTGAAAGACACACACGTAAGGAAGTGGGGGCAAGATATGCCGCGACGGGAATCGAACCCGCGTCGCTGTACAGAGGAAAGTGTTCATAAGCCGCTTGCTCAGCCCGTTGAGGTCTTCGGGAGCGCGTGCGTGTAGTATTTTGCGTTTGTGTTCTTTAACGGCGCGTGCATCTCACGTACATGCACGTTGACGCAAATTACGTGGAGGGAAAAAAAATCCACTCTCAAAATGGCAGGGAAGAAAAATGCACGGCCAAACGAAAATATGAAGATGAACACAGGACGTTTTTAACAGAGTGGGGGAGTTTATTTTTTTATATTTTTTTTTTCGTTGAACTTAATGGCCATAAGCCATTCCGCCTTATATGTCAGGCAACATTAGCGCATTTCAAGGCTTCAAATTTTCAGCGGCACTTCAGGTCATTCCATGCTAACATCGACCAGGAATTTCCAAAGGGGACGGAACTTCGCAAGCCCAAGTTGGAGGTCAGACAGAAAAGCAGACGCAGTTGTTCCAAAAATTTACGAAGCACTTTCACCGTAACGTGAAATCAAATTATCGCTCTGTTCTGACAGACACACACTTGAAGGAACTGCTTCGAGTAGCAACAAATGACTATGAACCAGATCTGAAAATGATTGTTGAGGGCAAGGAAGGCCAAAAGGCCCATGAAGCAACATGGACGGTAAGAGAAAAATGATATTGTAAATGATTTTATTTTTATTTGTGGACATGAACTGAACGTTGAACAGAGAGTTTGTGAGGTGGTGCACACAGTGTTCGTTGTTGAAAATGACTGGCCTGTGGTCTTAGTTCTGTGGGACTCATTTTTTGTCAAATACTACAATTTAATTAAGTTATTATTATATTATAATATTAATATAATGTAAATTAAATATTAATATTGGTATCTTTATGTGTCAGAGAGAGCAGGGAGTGAGGGATGGGGCAGTTGATGTGTGCATGTGTACGATGTGGCTCTAACACAACAGTAGTAACACAGTAACCAATTGTGGCTCTTAGCTTCTGGCTGGTTGGCCACCTGTGTCCTAAAGGATGCTGATTGGCCTGGTCCTTTACTGACCGGACAAAGACGTCAAGACATACCTGGCACGTGTTGTGACCTTGCATGATCTCGTCGACCTTGCGGGATCCATTTCGCTCGCAGAGCAAGTCCGTTTTGGGTCGACACAAAACGGAAACGATTCATCTGAGGACACGTTGCCATGGAGACGAGTTGGCTGTGACGACTCAGGGCAGAGTTTGGAGAGAGAGGACTTTTAATATCAAGAGAAGTTTTCAAAAAGATGACAAATTATGAGAAAAAGAAATATTTGGGAATTGTGCCTTTCAAGTCCTCTGTCAGACTTCACAACGTTGGACTGAAGCAGCCTTCAGAACATAATCCTGTGAGCAGTTCTGAAAAGTTTCTGATGTGTCCAAGTCCCTGAAATACACAAGTGTCAAGTCTCTTCTCCACCTGACGTAGCCTCTGTCTGGAGTCACAGCACGTCCTGCTGAATGCTTCTGAGCCCCTGCATCCCGCTGTGAATCTCTCTGACACGGCAGTAAATCAGCAGCTGCTCTATTAGCTTGTGTAATTAACAGGCGGTCTGTCGCGTTTGTTCCGAGCATGTCCAGACTGCTTTTGTAAACGCACGCACCCACACACACACGAGAACACGCTCGCTTCCCGGACGCGCACGCTGTCAGATACCGCACAGTGTGTCCTCCAGCACACTTGATATCAATCTGGAGCAAAGCGAGACAACCAGGGGGAGCCTGTCTCCTTGTGATAGCTCTTAGATGCCTCGATGCCAACTCTGTATGCTCTTTATGTTCGCTCATCAAACGACAGGCAACCAGGAAACGAGGGAGAGAGAGCGAGAGAGGGAGAGACACGTTATTTGAGCTTTACAAAGCACAAATAGAATGTAGGAGCTGTGTGTGCAGAGGAGAGCCAGGTGACAGTGAAAAGCCAGACAGAAAGAGGAGCAAATGAGTGAGAACTGGCAGTGTATAGCAGGAGGGAAAGTGTGTGTGTGTGTGTGTGTGTGTGTGTGTGTGTGTGTGTGTGTGTGTGTGTGTGTGTGTGTCTCTGTGTGTGTGTG
>JASSRZ010000051.1:1347851-1368325 GCA_032164315.1 Malacoctenus gilli | reverse complement strand
GTGTGTGTGTGTGTGTGTGTGTGTGTGTGTGTGTGTGTGTGTGTGTGTGTGTGTGTGTGTGTGTGCATGCGTGTGTGTTTGTGCATGTGTGTGTGTGCGTGTGTGTGGGACGTTGCGCTTGGTGGTGTCACACTGGCTGCAATCATCTGACCTGCTCAAGTGTCATTGAGCCAAAACACTGAACTCCCACCCTCCACACCCCCACCTCAAGGACCCTAAATCACCCGCTGAAAGTATCCCCACCAAAATCACCCACTTGCCCTGCTCAGTTTGAAAATGTCCCAAAAAAAAACAACAAACAAACCGAGATGCACGGCAGCGAAGCTGTGGGGACACGCGGTGAGTTCCAGTCCGAGCTCCACACTCAGGAGGCACAACCTGAAAATTAAATCCTTGCCCGCACTGATGGAGCGTGTCGAAGGCTCCGTGTATGCCGGGGTCCCAACTTTTTGCACCACCAGATTCAGGAGTTTCAAGCAAAACTCAGTTTTTTCCCCCCCAGCTTAACACATGTTAGATTGTAGTTTGAAAATTTGCCCAATGTTGGGACTTGATTGAGAATAATTTGCTCAAATTAATTAGGAGCTTTGCAATTAATTAATCTGAATTATGACAGTTTAATGGGAGTATCTGAAACAAGAAGCAACAGTTTTGCGCTCTCTCAAACTAAACAGACATTTTCAAATTAATTCATTGGTTGTAGTGAAATTACATTGTCGAGAAAAACTGTTCCCAGCTAAAATGGTAAACAAGACATTCATGGCAAGTTGCTTTGTGTGAAACATTCAATTTGTACCAAAAAAATGCTCTTTTTACAACGGGTGGAAGTTTTTCTGAGCGTTTCACTGACTAAAAGCTTCGCTGTAGTGTATTTTCCTTTTCATGTGACATGTCACATCCTCCTTGGTTGCTGGGAAGATGGGGAAGGTTCAGTGTGTGTAGCTCACAGGTCAGGTGAGGGGAGAGAGGTTAAGGTCACCTGGTTTGAATGAATGAGGCTTGAGTTGCCTTGGGAAGGAACAAAGGAATTGATCTGAAGTGGGAAACAAATTGTGTCTGAGGACTAATTCAAAGTCACCTATTGACCTTATGTGAAACAAAACACACAAATCGCTTCCAGCCAGGTCTGAACGAGAACTTTCTCCCACCGTCTGGCCCAGAAATGAATTCCTTAGTCTTCTTCAAAGTTATACCGGCACATTTCAATTCCTCGTGAGCAGATTTTCCACCGATTCCCAAGGACAGCAAGTAAATTAGACCCCTTCCAGGCTTGTACTTTCATATCATTACTGTACGGTTTGAAAGTTAAAAACAACAACCTCACAGCAATAAGTGTCAAATCGCCTTCTGTGGAGAGCAACTCGATTACAGTGCAGGATTATTTTGAGGCCATTAAACCTGGTGTCCGGGTTTTATGGTCTCCAGTAGACAAACTGATAAAGCAGCGTCGTGCGCCTTGAGCTGCAATCATCCTACATAAAGCTTCAGGAAGCACAAATTAGGCTGTGATTATCATGCGTGCCATAAAGCATTTGAGCTTCTTGAGGACATCATCTGCACTTTCACAGTGCCCGCGTTTCCCAGTAAAACACGCAGCCGTTTTCTTGAAAGTGCCTCTCTGATTGGCGGGTCCATTTAAATGAAATAGAACGAGCAATGCGACCGAGATTTATCGCAACACCCGTCAAGCTCCTCAACTCCTGGAATTGTCCCGAGACGTGCTGCACATGCAGTGGAACCTGATCTCCATCCACACGTTGTCCCATTTGTTTCACGCGTGTGATGCAGCACTTTACGGAGATCATTAAAACGACGCTGGTGCATTAGAGTCCCACTCAGATCCAGCACCTTGCCAAACAGGCCGGTAACCTGGCGACTCTGTCGTCCTTGCTTGATATGAGGCTGCAGCTCATTTAGCCCACTTAGAGCTGATTAGACAAAACCGAGCAGCAGACTTGAGGAATGTCGTTATACTGTAAATATTAACCCGGCTGACAGTGACAGAGTGTACAGTGGACGGTCTCGTCAGAAACCTGTTCTACACCTGTTCCATTGGGCTTCCCTCGCTTAGCAGTGTTGCGAGGAACGACAAAACAGGAAGGCTCCAGCTGCTGAAAATAATGATATCACGTCCATCACATAATTCAAATAGCTTATATAGCGCACGTTTTCTGAGATGAGAGTGGTTCAGTCAAGCTTTTGACAAGGGTCTCTCGCCTGTATTGGATTCATTTTGAAGTGGAAAGGGGGGAGAGAACATTGTTTGGGACCCTGACTCTTTCCTCGCTGTGTTTTCTTACCAAGTGCATGAAGAAAGTTAAATGTCTCAACTATTTCAAGATGTTTCGCTGTCAGATTATTCATTGGGTTATCCAACGATGTAATCATTTTGTCTAACGGGAATATAGAGCCGTGCATCATCTGCATAACTGTGCATGACACCGTGTTTATTTATGGTATGACCGAGTGGAAACATTTCGAAGAACACAAGATCTGATACTCAGACAGCCGAGTTAGATTTCACAAATTGCAATCTTACTGAACAACAATTGATTTTCCTCGCATGGACTCACATGGCTTCAGTGTGTGTGTGTGTGTGTGTGTGTGTGTGTGTGTGTGTGTGTGTGTGTGTGCGCGTGTGCGTGTGTGCGCGTGTGCTGCTTTTGATTAGGCTGAGCTGTGCAATAGACGGGACGTGCTCACATCTTGTGATTAATTCACTTGCAGAGACCTTACAGCCAGTGAAGCAACCAACCGATTCCAACCGAGAACTGGATGAAAAAGCATTAATGTTGAGGCAGCGTCGCAGTTCTTTGAACAGCGATGCCTGCAAACAGTGTAAACAGCCATCAGCCACAAACATGTTGCAGCCGTGAAATAATCCTTCACGACAGTCTGTTTTGACATATAGATCTTGGAACATATGTGTATTATTCCCCTCCGTGCACTGTGTTACTGTTGAAGAAATTCTTGAACGCGTCATAGAACATGCCGAAGGCTGAATGAATTATTTTAGTGGTGTGGAAAACTTGCTGGTTTGCGTCTTAAAGCACAAAAAACCCCAAGCAAGACAATGTGTTTGGAAAGGGTTACTGGACTGGACCGGTTGGTTTTTTCGACGGTTTTCGAGTCCGCCTGCATTGTCGCAGTCAGAAATCATGCTTGCTGGGCTTATATTTCACGGTCTGCGATCCTCTCATGTTGATTTGCACAGCTTAAGGAAGCGTGGTCACAGTTCAGTGGCGACCACCTACTGGAACGGCAGAGAAGGAGAGTCAGCGCCCGGAGACGTGGTCCCATCCACGAAGGCCTCACATCTTTATTCCTGGTCTGACGCCGCCACAGGAAACTTCACTGCGAGCAAATGTTGTTGGTCTGGCGCGACAGAATCACCGCCCGATTCGTTATGACGGCAGCTGACATAGATGAAGGCTGGCATCGTTTTGGACAGCTGATGAGGATCATGTTCCACTGCGCCGGTTAATACATGAAGCCGTTGTCACGCGCAGATGGCGGCCTGGCCTGTTGCGTTAAGTCACCAGTCAGTATGATGCTCGAATGTGGGATGAGGCTACCCACTCGCTGTGGATGACCGGCCGCTGGTGTCAGATGTGTGTGGTCGGTGGGTGAGCGTGCGTTTTTGCGGGAGGCGGGAGCAACTGTCAGCGTGTGTGCGTGTCTGTCGGCCCGGGATAATGGTTTTGACTCCAATCAGTGTCCAGCTGACTCCATCAAGCCCTCTCCCTTTGGAACGCCGACACAAACACACGAGCAACCAAGCGGGATGCTATTGAGGCCCTGAACAGGCGCCTCTTCAGAGGAGGCTTCTTTCCCGACGGGGCATCTTGAACCGAACCCAAAAGCAAAACAAGAGAAGAAAGCCATCCCTTCTCTCTCTCTTCTCTCTCTCTCTCTCTCTCTCTCTCTCTCTCTCTCTCCCCCCTCCATTCTTGCATGCTGTGTCACTGTTAGACATTCTTCCTGACGACTCCAGCCCCCCTGCCCCCCAATCTCTGTGGACAGTCAATAGGTTGCACCGCATCCTGAGCCCTGTGCCAGAGCTCAGCCTCTGAGCCACAGGTAAAGCGTTAAAGCCAAATGACTCATGCACTGAAACAGAACAACCTCTTTGCTAGCTGAAAGCTCAGCCCAGGCCAGCTCCTTAAAAGTCACACACCAACAAGCTGCTCCGGCTGGGAAGCCTTTTTCCCCCCCGCTTCACCTCTCCTGGCAGCGTGCCGACACACCTTCATGCCTTTGGTTGGACACAAAGGAGTCGGTGGACGATAGGATGTTGGGCCACCTGACACGCTGCTTTCTCCACTGTCTGGTCAGCCTTTGCCAGAGGCTCGTTGGTGTGGTTGTTATGCCACAGAAAATGACCAGGAAGGGTTATTTTTTCTAGCTGTGACAGTGTGGCCAAAAACCCAAAACAAAACCAACTGACAGATACTTTATTAGTATTATTGGCTTAAATTTGATGATATAAAGGCTTTAATTTTGATAATCAATTGATGTGGGTTTCTTTGTGGATGAACTGGCCTTACAGAATGATGGTCTTCGTTCTCTCTCACTTCGCCATCAAAGTGTACAAAGTTAAAGATAATAGAGTTCATATTTTTTTCAGAAGCGAAAGCAGATATCATTAACTTGCACTCTGCGTTTGCTCCATGAAGTCTCCTGCTCTCGCATGTTTTGTGGTTGCCAGTGTTCACCAGCGGCTTCACAGTGATGCCTGAGAAGTCCCAGCTCTTGAGAGGGGGTCAAAAGTCGTTCTCTTTGGCGTTCTGAGGGGGTCTCCAAGAGAAGATAAGCTCTCTTGGTACTACTGGTTTTCTAAGCCAACGTGGGGAAACAATTGGCGGGGGGAGGGGGGGGGCATTTTGCCTAAAGGTGAATTATATTAAGTGTACACACACAAAGCTTGTACTCACAGCAGTGAGGATTGTGCCACCAGAAGTCTGCTGGATACAGTAACGCAAGACCTCGATTCTTTGCTCAGGTTGAAAATCCTGTTTGTTTGACACCGCATCGCAGGGCCTTGCTCCCTTAGTTGCCATGGAGACACCATTAGACAGTGGTGCTGCAACGATTTTTGTATTTCTTTGCATAACCCCCACGCCAAACCACGCCGCTCGTAGGGGACTCGCCCATGCCAACTGCATGCGTGGGCGGGTGGATGGGTGCATGTGCATGTTTTTGTGACGGGGAGCGAGTGGGAGAGCGAGGAAGAAAGGGATCAACAGACACGGTGGGAGGGGAACCGAGAGAAGGAACAAAAAGAGGAATGATAGATGAGCGGGAAACACGCTCACACACATGTTCATGCTGATCAGACGCGCATTAACTATACAAACACACACACACATGCGTGTCCTCCAGCAGCGATGACTGGAGTACGCACGTGTGAGCGAGCGGGGAGCGTGTGTGGGTGGAGGGATGCCGCAACAGCGCAGCTTATTTTGCCTTCAGTTTGATCCCCTGCAACCCCCTCCTGGGGGCTTCTCGCTGCATGACTGCAAGTTATTGCCTACGGTGTGACGCCGCAGCCACACTCGCTTTCATTATCATCACACATGTAAGGACTCCGATGATTCTCAGATGCCTGTAAAGTGTATTGACGTGCTCTCTCCAAGAGGAATAGACGTGCAGGATATTGATTTAAAACACACTGCGGCGCAATTAAAATGAGGCCAATTCAATCACTAATCAATGGGATATTAATCCCTTCTCACATGGATGAACAAAAAATGATCCATACCAAGAAGCTTACCGTTAGAACCTTTCATACTGACCCATTTTGTGGATCCACAATGGCAATTTCCCTCCTCTCTACTGGGGAAAGAAATCAATTCACCGATAGTCTGATTTCCTTTAGCAGCCGAATAAAAGTGACCGCTCCAGACGTCGAAAAACTCCATTCATCATGCGTTTGATGCCATTTCAGCAGGGAACAATGACACAGAAAGTCTTTCATTCCAGAGTGCCGATTTTCATCGGTGGCATGCATTGTTTGTTTTGGTCAGCAGATGTCACAGTTGAACACTGCCTGTGATTAATTGCAGTGAAAACTACTGTCAGTTTTTCATCGGTGTGTCTCTTTTGCTGGGAAATGTACCCCAACCATAGAAATATAAAGACCTCAGTCCAGTATGCGCTGCTGCTCTGACTCTGCTCCATCCAAAGCCATGTTGAAACGTGCTCACCTGGTCGCAAACCCAGATTTCAGTAAGCTGCGATCAAAACTCTTCGGATGTGCTTTTCATCTCGTTTGATTTTTCATTTTTTGTTGTTGTCATTTTCATTTTTTAGCATCAGCCATGAAGGGAATCCAATGATGGATGTGATTTGAAGACAAAGACAGCCCCACAGTGTTGTATAAAAGAACTATGGATACAAGTTTACTGTCAAAAAGATCACGGCGTCTGTTTTGTCCAACCAGGAAAGTGTCCTGCCCGAGGGTTCGGTGTCCTTTGACGAGACAGTGCAGCCTCATGTTGTGTGTGAGGCTTCGCTTTTGTTACTATTTTTGTTTCGCAAGTTAAGCTACATTTTAATTTGCCAGCCATTCATATGGATTAACGTTGAGATTAGGAGCGCTGATACGTCTCCAAGGCAGATTTGTGGGATGAATCATTAAGACAGATTTATCCGTTTTAATGAGGGGTGGATATTTGTGAAGGACATACAGGGGCTGTTTGGCGTATGGAGACGATGTCGCCCCCCCCCCACACGGTTCTTGCACGGCGTTCCACGACGGAGGCGCTGGCTTCTGTGACACGGTGGTCTGAACTCTGATGGGCTGCAGGCTGCACGGGTGCTCCCTGCAGAGTGGCAGCCGGGAGGGGGGGAGGTAGGTCAAAGGTGGGACAATACAGTCATGGAGAAAATAGAGTCATCATCGCAGGGATTTGAGAATTTTGAAAGGACAGAGCGAATGGGGACGGTTGAGTGTTTGTTTTCCAGCGAGATGACCAAAGGCCAGGTGAAGGGTCGCTTCCTGGACGCTGTCATCAGAACATGGTTTGAGTTTTTATTTTTCACCAGTGGTAACAGGAAAAACAGGAGGGCGCTCACATAAACGGGCAGCTCTGACCGTTAAATGTAGTTTTTTCGCTGATAGAAACAGAACTAAAATTCTAACTGCAGACGGAACAAGAAGGTAGAACTTTAGGTACACGTGGCCGAAAGAAAGATCGTAAGATTTTATAAACGTGAGCGGGACGGTTTCTTTGTGCCGAAACCAGGAACCAAGGACAGCGTCTTCCCATTTGCTTTCTCCTTCTGTCTTCTCCACATGCCTTCACTAAGGCATGCACAGGTTCACTCATCTGACTCTCTTCTCACTGTTGGCTCGGAGTGTTTTTGTGCCATAAAAGCAAAGCCGAGTATCGCTGTGGACATCTTGAAAGGCTTCAATGCCGACTGAAATCCCCTCAAATGTCCAACTCTCACTCTCAGCAGAGTTAAGGCTCTGCCCTGCAAGTGTGCATGGAATCATTATTGTTATTATTTTTAAAGCACCTCAGTTCAAAGCAAACAAACAGGGCTGTGTAGTGTGTGTGTGTGTAGACGTCCACTTCCATCCGTGCATTCATCCTCTAAAGCGTTTTTCTGTTGATACTTGGTTAAAGAAGAGGTAGTTGAGGACAAGCGACCACAGTGGTCACACACAGGGACACACAGTCTCAGTACACCCATTAATCTACAGCGTAGCAGCATGTACCCAGAGAGAGACCTAACATGATTAGTGCACCCACACACGCACGTGGCCTTTTTTTTTTTTTCCAGAGCACCGTCTCAGCCTTACTCGAATGGCTCGACCTGGTCCCGGGTGTTTCCAGGTATCGTATCTGTCACCTCATATTTATCACCTTTTTTTTTTTTTTCGTGATCCAAAATCAGGCTGTATCCGAAGTCTGCAGGCTGGTGACTGGTGGGTTGGGAGAGTGAGCAGTGAGTTTCACGCACCCCAGGTGTCCCCCCCCTGTTGTTGGTGTGTGGGATGCCGATGGAGGGGAAACACGACAGTGCCGATATAGGCAAAGGAGGTACTTAAAGGGCCGGTAGTGTCAGACTTTGTACCGAGAAGGCTGGCTTTGTATGTCAAAGGTCTCAAATGAAATCACTGAAGCAAGTTTTCACTATCAGGATCATTCTTCCGTATATATGTCCAAGAAGCACAAAAATGGCACCAACATGGACCGCTGTGTCGATCACGATTCGTCACCAACACCCGTCGGACCACAAGTCAGTTGTACGTCTGTTGCTGACTGTTTTTACACAGTCGGTCATCACAAGAATGCGATTACACCCACTCCCCCACAGCTCTTATTAATAGCAACAGATAAATCATCAACGCCACATGTCCACATCACAGTGCTCGATCCTAATCGAGCGGCTGCGGCGTGAGCGAGCTCTCTCGTGCGACGCGTGCACAAACTCTGACAGGGAGCCGGCCGCATCGGCACAAACAAATAAACACAATTACCGAGCTCAGGAGCAACGCGCGCGGGACTCGAGCGACTATTTTCGCATTCACAGCTTCTCTGCGTGGGCTCGGTAGTAAAACGTGGCACCTTCGGGATGATGCGGTGGCGGGCCAACGTTCGTGTGTTGTTTTTTCAGCCCCGCGTGTGCTTGTGCCAATCACATCCAAAACTAACACGAACGCCTCACCCCCCCCCCACCCCCCTCCCCACAGCTGATCTGGAGCAGGGCGAGCCAGAGACCCGCTGACTCGTAAGAGGCAGGGTCATTAGGCCAGGTGGTGCCGCTGTGAAGCCCACTGCGTTAGCACATGTCTGGCATTAAACACCTACAGACCCGACCGTAGATTCGCAAACTTGGGTCATTAATCATTGTTCCGGTGAAAAGCGATCGGCTCTTCACCTGTTGTCGCGCGCACCGTTTGAGGCATCGCACGGTCTGACGAGACAGTGTGGGAACGGTCCGAACGAGTCGATGCCAGAAAGGTCGATTGTTGACTGCCAGTCGCAATATATCTTTGCAAAGAATGGTGGCGAGGAAACAATGTGGTCTTGCATAGATCAGTGGGATTAGGGGAGATTCTCACTGGAGTAGCATGTTTTTAATCAGGCACTCACATCAGAGCCGTTGTGTTGGCTTTCAAGTAATTGATCAGATGGGAAATATCAGGCCTATCACAAAAAATGACAGTTCAGTGAGAAAGTGAACCAAATAACTGGCTCCCTCTCAAGGAAAAGAAAAACCTTTCCAAGGTATCCTGATATGAAGGCACCCTGTGTTAGAACTGACAGGAATAGAGATTTAAAGTTACAGAAGTATATTTAAACATGGCTTCACAACAACAGCAACAGAAAAAGCAGAGATTACAAGGAGTCAGGCTGACGGCTGCATCAAGGAGCAGGCGTAGAACACAACGAACTGGGGCAGGTGTGTAGTGCGACGAATCAGGGCAGGAAGTGTAAAAAGGAAGCGCTGCAGTCGACGCCCCTCTGAGCCAAACAGCCTGATTCTCCAGAGCGGCGTCATGTTAACCTGGGGTGTGGGATCCGATTGGTCAGTATACCTTCTGTTAAGCCGAGCGCTCCTCTGGTTTTCGAGGTTTACCTCCAAGCTGAAATGGTTTGGAGCTGCCGTCCACCGCTTCAACGCACCTGACTGTAACGAGCCGCCCGTCACCATCCATCAGGCTCAGGTGAGTCGCAGCAGGGGGATGTTCTGAGACCACCAGGGACCTCTTTTGGTGTTAAAGCAATTTAAGTGACACGAGAGTGCTCAGTCACCAGCGGCACAGTTACTATCCATGGTATATCCAGGTGACCAGGATCACCAGATGACCGAGATATCCAAGTCTCAGGGCCAAGTGTTTTTTTTCTTCTTCTTTTTCTGATAAATAAATTACCTAAAAATGTCTTTGAAGCCAAGAAGAGGTTTAGCAACACTTACTGCAGCTCTGAAGATGATTCCAGAATCCTCAAAGACTCTCCTAATCATCTGGATGAAAAACATTTTTAATTTGCTGCGTGCCAATGAAGATTTCTAACACTCGTCGGCACTCCAGCGGTAATGTATGAGAGGCATTAGCCGGGGGCTCAGCTTGATAAGCAGCAACTAATGCTTAAGTTAAGGTGTGAGTGTTTGCCGTCGCAGCGGCTTTCAGTTGTCACCCGCCTCTCGCGTCAACAGATGCTAGCGGCTCCTGGGCGCCAAATTTTGGCCGTCGGCATGTTGTTCGAAACCACCCAAAAAAATCCCACCGATGAACTCGTTTGATGTGCGTCCACCGGAACTCGGAGACAGCTTTTGGCGTCACCTAGGAGTCGAGGGACGGTGTGAGGGGGGGACGGCTGGCGGTCCACCTGCCAGCGGACCCACCAACAAAACCCGCTTTGTGAATGATAACAGGGAGAGCTGCGTCAGCTTCCTGAACTGTCTGCGAGGCCCTTTAGGGAACAGATGCACCGTGCAGATGGGCACCGGCCCTTTTTTGTTTTTTTTTCCATTAGCAGGCATATGAAACAAAGTCCCAACGTGTCCACCGGACTTTTTTTGATCATTACCATTTTGAAAACTTGCAGTTATGGCACCATCTATGCTGGCAGCTCTTAGCCTGTCACATCTTGTCCCTAAGAAGCAGACTTTTTTTTTTTTTTTTTAAGAGCATACATGAAAGTATTTCTAACGATACCACTGACCGCTGCGCAAATGATTACTTTGACAAAAAGTTCACGTAGCTATGCAGGCCGAGTTCTCTCGCTGGGCGTCAGTCCTACTTTTCGTAATGAATGGAGGGGAGACAGGTTGGAATTTCGTTCCACCGTGCCAGTCTGAATTATTTGCGTAACTCCGAGGTTGTGATCTCATCACCACAATGTCCTTCTACATTGTCGGTTCGTTCCCTTGGCCCTAAGTGGGAGGCCATTACCAGGGAGTATAATTGTTTCTGAACCACCGAGCCTCTCAAACGGGTCATTTTCTGTCTTTCCGTCATCTCCTGCATTAATGTTAAGTGAATTCAAATGGCATTTTGGCTGATTTTATTCCTCAGTGTCAGTTTGGGACAAAAGTTTTTGTTTTTTTTCTTTGTTTTTTTTTTTTTTATCCTGAAAGGTGAGAAAAGTTGATGAGAAAGTTTCTATTTGTGGTCCTCTGGAAGTTGTTGTGCAGTGAAACATGAAGCTATGTGGATCTTAAGATTGGAAGTTAAAATAAAAAAGAGATGAATCTGCTTGGGTGAAGCAAGAAAGTTGTGAGAGCTCCTTTACCTGCTCTACATCCTATTTTAGAGCCTCGTACCTGCAACTTTTCGGTTAAGCTTCGGCTTTTTTGCCACTTCTTTTGAACTGGCTGTCTTGACTGCAATAGCACCAGCACACCTGGCTCTTTCTGCTCTTTGCACTCAGATGTATTATTTACACTTACAGTAAAAGGTGGTTTTATTATTCATGTGTGAGCTGTCTTGTTGAACCCATTAGCAAAACACCACTCAATTCATGAGCTCCAAACATCCTTGATGAAATTACTGCATGAGGTCGAGCCAGTTTAGCCAGTTGAAAGGGGAAATATTTCCCATCGCTGGACGGACACACACACATGCACACACACACACACACACACACACGCACACACACACACACGCACACGCACACACACACACACACAGAACATTCCACCATTCCCGCTATTGTTGTTGTTGTGGCTGCCTTCAGGTTGATTAGGTCGGAGGCCTCTGAGCCATTACAGCATTGATTGGAATCATATTTTGTTGCGAGGGCGGCAGATGCTGATCGACAAGCAAACTCCCAGGCATGTTCCACATAAGGGAGTTGATGTGCCTGCCATTAATTAAATCACTGTGGGCCAGAGGCCACCGGTGCATGATGGCTTTTATTTAAAGAGCGTAAATCACCGGCATCGCGGGGAATAGAACAAACGATGGCAAAGCCGATCCCCTGAGCGTTCCTCCGCCGGATGGAGTCACTCCCCACGTCTCTGTCGGTGTGCTTGCGACGTCAGCCACAGAGTAATCTTCTGTTTATCGTGTTATGTCTGGCACCCATGTTGCATTCATGTTTCTCAGCTCTATTATGGGTGACCTTATCTGTCACGGCCCCTTTCGGTTGTCCTGAAGTTAACGTTCTGTCACGCAATCACTCTGTCGAACAGATGACAGGCCGGCGTTTCACCGCATGCTTTTTTTTTTTTTTTTTTTTGGCCTCGACCCACCAAGTCGTGACTCGACTTTCATCCTTGGGATTTCAAGGCCGGCCCTGACACAGACGGACCGCTCCCATAAGTTCCAGCTGTTTATCCTCGCAGGGCCATCAATCTCTTTCCTCCGTCTTCAAAAGAAACGACTGACTAATGGAGATGAGACTCAACATTTTTCTTTTTTTTTTTATCTCTTCCCACCAGTAAAATTGATGTGTGAGGCACTAAACGTGAACCCTAGAGGGAACCATCTGTGAAACGCTGACGCTAATCCATGGTTTATTAAGTTCATTGAGCCACCTTTTTTCTTACCAACCGCAAATTTTTTCTTCTTTTTGAAGATCCTGAATTGAGTTCAACAAATATGAAGAACTCACAGTTCATTTGCTGCTATTTTGCCTGATGGTTTCCAGGTTTGTTTTTGTTACTATGGTCCAGTTTAATGATCTCATTGCTTATGATACACAAGCGTGCTGTAAAATCCCTTTTTGTCAGTTTTATTGAACAGTCTAAGCATTTCTATAACCTGGCCATTTCTCACACTATAAAGGAGGGGAATTAGGAGATGCTTAGACTTGCAGCATAAACATTACTTGTGCGTTTTGTGTGTGTCTGTACTTGACTGTCGTTGGGAATAATAGATGCTTTCGTGTAATCAGCAGCATCAAGGTGTCAGCAAAGACCAAAGTGTGCTCCAAGGAGTGAATGGTGGCAACAATATTTACAGTGTCTGATGGCAAGATTGATAATTCGTACCATTTGTGTCACAATTCACCATCGCCATGTCTGTTTCGGACGATTGTCATGTGAAAAAAAAAAAAGCAAGCGCAAGTTTTCTTTAGCCAATCAAAAGGAAAAGCCGTTACCTCCTGGTCAAATCCATGATGAATTTCTCTTTATCCTGTTGATAATACATGTTTAAACCGTTCTCATGCGCTTCATTTTTAATTATTTTTAAATTCTTATTTTTGGAGGGGGGAAAAAGAAAACCTCTCTTTTCCGCCATCAGCCTGAGGCCACTCCCTGTCGACTCAAAGGCAAAAACATGGCGGTGGCATTTGAAAACAAAGTGGAGCAGTGTGAACACACCCTCAGGCAGTCCCAGCTGCCAGCCGCTCTACCTACAATAGCTGGAACCGGCCAGCTGGTGATGCCACACTGACTGCCGCCCATTAGGATTACCGGGTACGAGTGCAGCGTGGTGGCTGACTGTTGTTTGTGGACACGGCAGGGAAGGAAAACTTGCTGGCCGAAGGAAAACCATGCGAGCGCGTTACCCTCGAGTCATCTGGAATACGATCGACGCGACTCTGGCTGGCTCATTCGCTCAGCATTATGAGCAGGTTGTGTGGGGGGAGCAAACCACCTGAGCTGGCCTCTCTCAGAGCCCGTAGCCAAGCAGCCATGGCTACTTAGGGACGCTGCTGACGGACGCCTGAGCTGTCGGGCTTCTAGTTAGACCTTGTTAACCTGGGTGCTCTGAATACAAGGTCAGGGCTAATGCACTCCAAAGGTCGTTTCAGATCGCTGTCAAACTCTGGACGTGCGGCAGCTACAGAAGCCCGTCCCTATTCAAATGCTCTGAATAAATGCACGCGAGGTCCCGCGTACAGCGGCGATAAAGTGGCATCACTTCTGACTGGAAAGCACCTCGCTGCATTTTTTTCGTATACTGTCGGCGAGTGCGTCGGCATCAGTGTTACGGCTCGGATGGTGGCCGTGTGTGAATTGCACGACGTGAACCCTCCGATCCGCAGAGCGTGCTGATCGATGCTGAGAGGAACATCTGAGGGAACAGTGGGGAGGATCTAGAGCGCGGAGTCCATGTGGGGAAGCTGTTCCCACATTTATCACTGGAACCCCACTCCTCCGGACAAGCCCACACTTCGTTCAAATCAAGGAGATTAAAGCAAATAAATGGCTGCATGAATAAGTGAATGATTTAATCTCTGCAGTTCCTTCTTTTGAATGGGACACTGGGCAGTGATGGATGGCCGGAACGAAGGAGTCGTAAAAAGGACATCGAAGCGGCAATCAATGTAATATTTATTGCGTTTGCAAATACAGTTCTGCTACTACGCCATGACTTATAAGCATATCTATTGAGGATGACCTAGCGTCATGTAATATTCATCTTTCTGTCAGAGATACACCCTTCCCCGCGCTCCAGCCCCCTTCCTACAAGCATAATGAGCTGATGCTGGAGAGGGGCCGTGGGGGAGGGGGGGGGTGAGTGGCGAGTGAAGAGCGTCCTCCCTCCGTGGGCATCTCCCCGTCTGGAATGGAAGTGGGCCGCATTAAATCAGTCTTGGTGGAGAGAGTGGATTAGTTTTATGCATCTGCTCTAAGTGAGGGAGTGCGAGGGGAAAACACTTTGCGCACAGGAAGGAGACTCCGAAAACACTTTGCCTTTCTTACTTCTCTCTCTCTCTCTCTCTCTCTCTCTCTCTCTCTCTCTCTCTCTCTCTCTCTCTCTCTCTCTTTCTTCCTCCTTCTCATCCAATCGCTATGGCAACGGGGTGTCTCCAACCATGGGGGAACAGGGGATTGCATACGTGTCTGTATTGACACAATTACACAGGGGTTTTATACATGTTTAACATGAGTCTCATTAGTCCCACGTTTTCTTGTAGTTGTCTCTCTTCCTCTTTGTCACCGAACGACTGCACCGGAGACTCCTCTGAGTGTCTTTTCTTATTGTGTGTGTGTGTGTGTGTGGGGGGGGGGGTGTTCCCACTCTGCAGTGGTCCACGGCACATCCACATGCACAATGCATCAAGGTTTGGTGCTTAAAGCAGCAAAAAGCGCACAAAATATGAGGCCGGTGATTAAAACTTTACAATCGCCTGTTGTTTGTGCTCCATGTTGATTTGTGAGGCACGCAACAGCCCCCCCCCACCTTCTTATTCCAGTAGTGTGATAATTTTACCTTCCCTGCTACACTGCAGAGCAAGGAGGGGGGGAGAGAGGGAGAGAGAAAAGAGCTATACTTTGGTTGCTAGGCTACAGAGGGGACAAGGAGGATCTCTGACGACTTCCTTCGTTATGAGCTGTCACAATGGATGGCCTTTAGCATTAAGGGGCTTTCGAAGTCATCGCGATGTGATTCACATGTCGGGGGGGGGGCTTGGCCCCGCTTCTTAGACACATTGCGGGGGCCCGGTATTCCCCGACAGGCCTCTGATTTCAAGGCGGACGGAGACTAACGGGGCCAGGCCCGGGTTGGCTTCCTCGTCGCCCTTTCAGATTTCGCACTGTAGGCGCTTGCCCCCCCCCTCCAGCCACCCGTCCACAAACGAACCCGCATGCCTTCTGGAGAGCAGTATTTGTACGCCAATCAGCTGTGACTCCATGCCTACCTGCCTGATACTTTGTATCACCCCCTCATACAGACTGGACAAGACCACAGGAGCTGCACTGTGCACCTGCACGTTGGCAGCAGATGCCTTTTTTACGTCCACTGAGTTGTGGCGTGGCGCCTCTGTGGGCAGCTGATCGGCCTGTAACCTGGCTAAATTTGGAGGCTGGTGTCCATGCACAGACACCCGCCCGCTCAGTGTGCCGCAAGCAAACTACTCTCTCAAGCGTGTATTTGCGCGATTCCCCGGTTTACAATCGGTCAAATGTACTTTTTTCTCCGATGCTTTTTCTTTCTGGGCAGAGGCCATTAGCAAGCTGATAATGACCTCATGCATCTTTGTAGGTCTCTTTGCGGTCGAGGCCGAGGAGCCAAAATATTGCGTGCTGTATTAATCCACCATTCACTGCGTCATTGAGTGCCCCCCCCCCCCCCCACCCCTCCTCCATCTTTGTTGCATTACGCGCGAAGGCACGTCTCTAAGTCGTCGCTTTCAACCACATTCTCCTGCAGGCTCTGAAGCCGTTTGTCTCGTGTCGGTGATGGATCAAGTTACAAGTGTGCGCTGCATTTCCCCCCCTGTGGGCCAGTGAGGCGTTTCATCGTCCTTTAGCTCAGTGTTTTGGTTTTGTGGCCCACAAGTTAACTGTTATGATTCACTCTCGCTGCTTTCAACCGTGTCGTTTTTTCGAGCGGGCACTCAATGAAAGGCTTAAAAAAACACACACACACAGATGAGAACAGGAAAAAGCAGAGGGAACCAAATTGTGCGCATGGTGAAGCATTTTGCAGCCTAAGTGTTGGATCTCCCTAAGGAGATGGTGTCAAACAGGAAAAGGATTTTTTCCAACTGAAATAATCAAATGAACAGAGATCGCATGCTGGAAATCCAGACCAAACTCTGTGTTTGTTTTCTCACAGAGAAAGTTGGACATCAAAACTGTGGGTGTGGATCTGGGGGGGTTGTGAAAGGGAGCTACGACCTCTTCCCTAAGACTTGTTAACAGAGGACGCAGCGCAAAGCCAATATGGTCAACTCGTGACATGACTGACCAGGTGTTGGACACATCGCGCGCCGCCTGCGGGCTCGCTTCGTCTCCTCGCTCCTCATGGCCCATTAGGTCTATTCCAGGAGATGGAGCTTGATGCAATACCCACAACAGTGCTTGTAAACACACGCGCGCACACACACACACACACACACACACACACACACACACACACACACACACACGCATGCATGCACACACACACACATGCGCACGTGCACCACTACATCTGCACGGAGCACATTGCCTGGCAGCGCAGCAAGAGCCAAAGGCAGCAGGTGTGTAGCTGCGACAATCTGTTGTGTTGAGCTGGCGGGTGCCAATCCTTCACTGTTACACAGACACCCAATCACATGGAACAATGTCGTGACATTATGGCAGCATGTAGGAAGAGAGAGGGAGTCTCGTGCAGGGGGGGGGGCAGGGTTCCCTGTCCGCAGATGTGTGTTTTCACTCACATCTGCATCCAGCACGTGCAGAGATTGGCTTTACTGGTTTGATCTTTTTTCTTTTTTGTGTGAATTGGTGAGATTTCAAGAAGGAGAAAGAGGATGTTGTTCTTTTTTTTTTTTGCCTTTTCCTTTCTTCTTTGTTTACTCACCAGGATGACTCATCGCGCCATTGTACGAGTGGTGACCCCTGTTGGCTGTGTGTGAAAAAAGGGAGACATAAACAAAAAAAAAAAATCAAGTGGGCCGTTTGTGTTTGTAGTGACAGCAGAAAGCGTGAAAGAGGACTCGCACGCGGACGCACCCGCGCGCAGGCGCTGGTCTATCTGATGCTGCTGAGAGCGCTGATAGCCAGAAGAGTTTTCTTTAAAGAGCGAATAGTCGGACTCTGTGATTTATCAGCGAATGCTCTCAGTCACTCCAGCGCTCGCCATCTCTCCATCTCCATCCTTCGCTCTCCCCTCGCTCCCTCTGTCCCCCTCCGTGTCCCTCGGAGTAAAATATGAGCACGGCGGCGCGATAAATCTGGACGGGAGATAATGAGAGTTGGTCCCTTTCCGTCCAGAGGGCCACCGGCCAGGCTCCGTGCCAATGACATCATCCTTAGGGAAAGCCAATAGATTGATGAGCGTGGCGACACTGTGCCATTGCTTATGAGACGGCACACAGTCGGACATATATGATACACACACACACACACACACACACACACACACACACCAGCCCCACTGGTTAGTCTGTGTTTACACCCCGATAAGTGTATCATGCGGTCTCAGACTGCTGCAGCTAATTGAAAGAAAGCCTGAGTCGCGCTTTCATTTTTCCGCGAGTCAACACATCTTCTCAGTCATCTTTGCAATGTCATCACATCAGTTTGAGACTCAGTAACTTTCCTTTAAAAAGAGAAACGGCACATTGTTCCCTGTGCGCATAAAAAAAAAAAAGTTGGGTGTATAAGCGATAAGAGCTGACTGTTCTTTTCAGTGTCCTTCAGCCTTACATGGGACAGGAGCAGATAGCAGGAGGGCTTGGAGGGAGGTTTGCCATCTTTTGGATGCGGGGGACTCGGGTCAGTCCGGACGAAACCATTTCAGATCCTCTCACCTGATATTTTTTGAATTGATGGCTTCTTCAGTTGTGCATCGCCGGTGGACAAGTCTCCCTGCTTGCCGAACCACGAGGCCGCCACTGCACCTGTACCAGATCAGCCACCTGATAGCTCCACTAGCCGTCAAGGTTTCACTGGTTTTGTCGTACTCAATTACACAGGCCAAATATGCTCTGGAAAGAGGAAAAACATGCATTCTGATGAGCAAATTTTCTCCAGTGTTTGCTCTGGGTTTTTTTTTTTTTGTTCCTCTGGAAACAAGATGACAAATCGGGCTGTGTGCAGAGAGGTGGGTTTTCCAATCCAAACCAAATTACTCACTTCGATCAAATTTCATTTACTGGTTTCAAACGGGGTGATTTGTTCGACTCTGTCTTGTTCCATAATTGAAAATTACTGAAACAAGGGAAATGAACGGAGGCACGTTTGGAAGTGGGGGGGTGGGGGGCGTCGTAGCTGCTGTGAAGCTCATGTGCACAGAACAACCCCCCCACCCCCAACCTTATGCTCTCCCCAACCCCCCCTTCCCCAACCCCTCATCTCGCACTCTGTCCTTTCTGCGTGTCTTGTTTGCTTTGCATTCGCACGGCTGAAACGTCTGAAGGGATAAGAATACTAGACAGTCGCCTCAGTGCCGCTGTCACTGACCTTGCTGATTACGTTCATGCTTGGATGGAGTCTCTTGTCACCCCCCCCCCTGCTCATTGGCCGGCTGTTACTGAGCTCTTTACATGTGTTGGGGGGGCCTGATGAGCCGCGGCGGTGCTCGGCAATAATTACAGTTATTGATTCATGAGAATAACAGCGATGAAGCAGCGCCGGCGATTCTCCACGTATGACTCATTACATTTGGACGCAGTCTTAATGATTCCGCTGCGGAAGCGGGATCGCTGGAGGAGGAGCCCGTTTATGTTTGCGGCGTTTGATCGCGATGACTCACTGGATCACATGAACAAACAGTGAGGCCGCCCTGATTCAGTCACTTCGAGAGGCTTCATTCTTTTTTGGTGGGGGGGCGGTGTCAAACGACCAAGTAGTCATTAAAAAAGAAAAAACGTCAGAAACGGCAGTTGTGCATGAATGTCTGAGAATGTTTTGACTCGATTTTAATTCATGCCCTCCGTCCTCCATCAGGAATTCTGCTCTGCTCCTTATTTGTGACACGTATGTATACGGTGCACTCAAGTTTGCCCCCCCACCCCACACCACCCCACCCACCCAGTCAGTGCAGCTTTCCTCAGATTTATGGATTAATACATCCACCACCCAATATTGCAAGCTAGGAAACAACAGCGATTGTCTCCGAGATGACACCGATTAGCAGGTGGCAGTCATCAGGCGGCACGAGAACTTTTTGTCCCCGGACTCGGTGTATAATCTCCATAAATTTACGCTGGTGGCTAATCGTAACTGCCCCCCCCCCCACGAGTCGCAGGCGTGTTAAAGCGCCAATAGAAACACAATCACGGCGCGGATCATTAAAAAACTGCCCCCTTGCAGGATTTTGGAGTTCAGATCCAAGCCTACCCCGCCGGGCGATGAGTGTGATAGGATCGGACAACGTGCCGATGTGAGGGACGTGTCATTGATGGCGACGCCCTGCTCTATCAGCGAATGTCAATACGGGCCATCCATGAGGGCCGGCCGCCACTTGAATAGATGTTCTGCGAAGACAGGAAGGGTGTGTGTGTGTGTGGGGGGGGGGGGGGCTGCTGGGGCGTGAAGGAGGCCATCAATATCCTCCCCGCAGCCAGCCGGCGTCCGTCCGCACACCTCTCCTTCTCTCTTTTTGGCCCTCCATCACTTCACATCTGTCCAAGCGCGCCTTGTCCTTCTCGTTTACGGGCATCCCTCCATCATCCTCAGTCTGGCACAGTTTACAGGTGGCAAATAATTCAAACATATACTCTCACCTTTACACTTCAATCCTCTCCTCATGCCTGAAATATTTATCCCTTTCCTCTTTTTGACTCCCCCCGCTGGCCTTCTGGGAGTCGAGAGGAACTACTTATAAATCTGATCCAGGGCTCTTGTGGCTGATGGGGGTGGGGGGTGGGGGTGCTGTACTTTCTCCTCTTTCTGCACACCTCCTGTTTACAACATCCTCCGTCATTGAGCACCAGCGCTGCTTCACCGTACAGATGTTGAATGAGTGACTGTGCAGACACCTGCAGGGTGAACACAGCATACCCCCCCCTCAAAGTACGGCAGTTTACGGTTTGCATGCTTGCACTTACACACACACACACACACACGCACGCACACACACACACACACACACACACACACACACACACACACACACACACACA
>JASSRZ010000051.1:1309193-1326956 GCA_032164315.1 Malacoctenus gilli | reverse complement strand
CCCCCCCCCCCCCCCCCCCCCCATCAGATAGGTTTAGTTCAAACCTAACGCTGCGCTGGCAGGCTTTGATGCCAGGAGGCGGGGATTGTGTGGTCGCGGGAAATCAAGCCTGTCGCCACGAACCCGGAACGATCCCATCCTTCCTGTATAGCGCCCGTTTCGTCGCAGGGAGGTCACTCCCTCCGAGCCGGCCCGCTCACAAAGAGCTCGCCGCGCACCTAATTGGGGCTTCCGCTAAAATATCACACGCCGTGACAGGCGGCGCCACTTAACGCTCGGTGTCGAAACCAAACAATCCATCACTGTCGAGCGGCACGGGCGCCGATTGTACAGGTAACGCAACCTGTGCAGTGTTTCCTTTGGCATTTCCTAAGAAAACACCCTGAACTGTTGAGGTGAAGGTTCTGTGTGACATCGAAACAAATGAATACAAACGGACGACAACAGCTGTTCTGATAGAAGAAAAACGCAGTTGCAGATTTTATACAGAGATGCTCGAGATGTCTTGAAATAATAGCATTGAACTGGTGGATTCAGATTGACTCTCACAGGTTGTTTCTTTGGTCACATACTTGGAATGACAATGTTTTCACTGAAAACTGACCTGAACATTGCCAATGAAGTTTCAGTCCGTCAGATATTTTGACGTTGTAGCAGGTTGACGCACTTTAGGTTAACTCACTGACTAAACGTTGTATGTGTGCAATCTTCCAAAGTGTGACCCGAGCTTAATCCTTCAGTTAAAACGCATCTGTGCTCGGTTCAGATCGTGACTCATCGCGTGCTTGTCGACTCAGCTGAAGCTCTTTTTCTAGTACGGCAGTTTGCTCTGTGACCTCACGCTGTGAAGAACCGGCTTCATAACCACGCTGGGGTGTTTTTTCGGGGGTTTTTTCCTGGGGGTGTTTCCGTCTGTACAGGTTCTCCTGCAGTCGAGACTGACCGACGGTCTGAAGGGGCAACGTGTGTTTTGCAAGAGGGTTGTGTTCGACTTGCCCTTTTGGAGAACTGGCAACCTGTGCGGCTTGCAGACCTCTTTCATTTGTTGTCAACCTCAAGCTCGGATGTAGTAACCATGGAAGAAAGATACATCATCGAAAATTAAACTTAATTTGTCTTTATTCGACTATCTGCGTGATTAATCTGGTCTTCACAAGCTGTTTTATCCACACAACAAAAAGAGCCGTAGTCTCTGTGTTTGAGAAGCAGAAATTGTGCAGGCAGCTCTGACTTCCTGTTGCAGCATTTTTCTCCCCCCCTTTTTCGTTTCGTTCCCTTTGAGCCGCTTTTCCGCGTTTTAGCCGTTTGCCGTGTGGCCGCCTGTTCCTTAATGACGGAGCATAAAAGCAAGCCCTTGTTTATGTCCCCTGTATTAACAGAGAGTGCTGTGCTGATATGCGGATCCATGTAAGGTTTTATGTTGTATTGTTAACTGGCAATTAAATAACAGTGCAACTCAGGACACAATTCAGCGCGCTGCCGACGTAATTAAGTCTGCGGTGGCAAAGATACGCTTCCACGTGGTGGAACAGAGCGGAGGGCATCCCGAGCCGTGATAGAAGAGTAACTGAATTAACGCGTTGTTTATTCTTTGAAGTAACAACCCGAACACGGTTGATTGTGCAGCTTACGAATGAATCCGTCGTTGCCGCGATAACATCCGCAGCCGGTCTCGGGCCCGGCCGTGCCATGTGAAAATCGCTCTTTGCGCAGAATATCTCGGCGTGACCTGAAGTTGAGGTCAACTCGCGCTGACCTTTGCTATTGACGCCATCCACATTTATCTGATGACCTTAAAACATCTCCCTCGGAGTTATCGGGAAACCCGTAAACACTTTAATGAGTCTCAGTCCCATTAACTTTATATCCTCATATACGGCCTCTGCGGGGACCTCGCCTGCTCCCGCCCTCCCGTGAACGCGGCCGGGGGAGGCGGCCGCTTGTTTACAAATCCGTCCCGTCCAATCTGCGCGCCATCACGTTGTCGCGGCGGGCCGCCTGATAGGACTCGGTGAGCGATGCGCCGCGCTCTTTGAGAGTACACAGCATTAATAACTCAAGGTAATGAGTCATTATCTCCTGCCTTTATCAGATTGACAAAAACCATGGCATTAGCAGAACGCCGAACGAGGCGGCCGGCATCAATTAAATCACCACCTTTCATTGTTCACATTCACGCAGCATTAAAGGATGACAAGCGAAGCATAATTAGGTATTAAACTGCATTAAATTGACCATTGAGTGAGACCAATTCGCGGCATGTTTCATACATCCCCTCCGTTAATTCCCACAAAACAGCATTAATCCATCATGAGCATGCCGCCCCGCGTGCGTCGCCTTGTCTCACATCGTCCCGTGTTCATTCATCCTCCTCTCTCCTCCGCGTCTGCCTTCCCGAGCACCAAAACGCCACGCGAGTCGCCGCGGCACCGGCTCGCGTTAGCAGGGGGAGCGCGTCGTCTCGTGCCGACTTCTACGAGATGCATTCGTTTGTTGAATGTGATTCTCACCTGCAAGCGTTGAGGGGGGGAGGGGGAAGGGGGGGCGCGATGTTCACTTCACTGTGATCCTCAGCTCGTGGAGTAATCGTCATGGGCTCATTTGTTTGCAGTGTGCGTGCACGCCACATATAGGCATTATTCAAAGCCCGGGCCTCAAGGACAAGCATTAGAGGCTAATCAGAAAGCCGTGTGATGCAACAATGCGGCTGTTACCCTGCGGGGCTCGCCTCGTTTGATGGCAGATTGGAGAGTGGGAGGGGATATGACAGACAATCTGAGTTGACGAGCCCACCACGTCGCCCAATTTCCATCTCTTCACCGCGATACACGGAGAAAATTCCGCACGTGCATCTATACGTTCATCAATCCAGGAGGCAGATAAGAGGGCAAAAGGACCCCATCACTCCCCTCTGGCCTTGTCCAGCGACTCGCTCGAAGAAAAAACCTTTCCTTTTTCCAAGCCTGACGAGTGGTGGGAAAGATCCCGAGTCCAAAACCAAGAAAAACCAAACATGGAATCGAGATTTTCGAAGCAGTATGAGAAAAAGCTTTCTAACTGCCGCTCATTAACCAGCTGATAATTGGCTCTCGGGTTAATCACCTAGTTAGACAGTTTTAGCGCTAAATGAGCCAGTCAGTGTCACTGTTCTCCAATGCTGGCTTTGGGCAACCATTTGCCTTTAGTAGATTTGTCTCCACGCTCCGTGAGGGCCCATTGAAATGAGTGTGTATCATCAAGCTGCGGCGGTCTGATGGCCTGATGCTGGCCCAGCCAGGTGTGGCTCCGCAGGGAAACGATAGAGCCGTGCAGGATGTTCAGGCCTCAATAGGAAGACCCCAACTCAGATATCGGTCCGTTGCCCACCACTCATCATTGAACGGCTTCACCCTTTCCTCGTTCAGTAAGTTGGATGATGAGGACAGGAAGAAGAGCTGATCCCAGCGCAGTCATCTGAGCTTCAAGCACTCATAACTGGGACACGGCGAGAGGCTGCTCGCTGCGACTGTCACATCTCGCCGTGAACTGCATATGGCCCCGGGCGAAGGCTCGCACTCTCCACCGCCTGGCTGTTATGTGCTCGAGCTTTGTTTCTAAGCAACCTCCAGCTCAAAGCTCGGAGTCAATGAGCGGGGCGAGTCGCCGCCGAGTGTCGATTGGGGCGGCTGGATGAGGGATGCGTGTCTGCTGCGATAGCGGTGCCACTTCAATGGATTCGCTCCGGAAGGAGTCGTGTTATGGACTCGGTCCGGAGCGAGGAGGAACTTCCCCCCCGTCTCTTGAGGTGTTTATGGTCTCGGCTGTGGTGCGAGGCTCAAATATGGGCGAACATCTCCATCAACACCCCATGCGTTTTAATTCTGGAAAGCCGACGAGTCAACATTTTTACCCGAAAGCAATACAACCGCATTCCCACCGAGGAATCGCTTGTGTCGCCGCCTCAGTGTTTTGCTCCTTTCCAAGAAAAGACTGTGACTGTACCTCCGGACCAAACCGTTAAGTCATCATGGTTTCCACAACAGCGCGAGCGTTCCTGGTGAAAATCAAGCCGCGCTGTTGGAACCGAACGCTGACCCGTCTTTCACCCTCTCCCTCCCTCTCCCTCTCTCCCCTCTGCCTGCCACTCTTCGTCATGTCCTCGATGCGACAGCGCCCAGATTCCCCCACACAAATACATGTGCGCTAACCAGACTGACATTATGAATTACTCCAGCTCACCTCACACAGACTCAGAAACGGCTTGTTTGACGAGATGCGGCGTAAGCGGGAGGCAGCGAGCCTCCTCCTCCTCCTCCTCCTCCTCCTCCTCCTCCTCCCTGGCCTCTCCAGGGCAGTGAGAACGAAAAAACAGCGCGGACGGGGGATGTCGGGTGAAAATGGGCGACAAGGTGTGCCTGTCAGCGATCCCTCTCCACGCGCCCGGTGGATTTGTCTTGTCCCCCCCCCCCCCCCCAACCTGGTTCTTTCGGTCTCCTGCACATCTGCATCAGACAACAGGTGACAGCTGCCTCCCCTCGCTCCGCTCCCGTCCGCCTGCTTCAGGAGCCCCACGTCCGTGTTTTCCCTGCCTCCTTTTATCTCATTACCACTACTTGTGTTGGATCAGGGAGCAGAGGGGTTGGGGGGGGGTGGGGGGACTCTCAATCAGCCCGCTCCCTCCATTGAATTATTACCAGAATCATGTGGTTTTAGTGACTGCCTGGGGAAGCGAATAAAAGCCAACCGGGCCCTGTATGAGTGCTTTTTGCACAGATGTTGCCCATCAAGGCAGCACGCGTGTTCTTATGCGATCCGCATCGCTCTTTTAAATCAGACGTGTCTGGCGGCGTCATGTGACACGCCGGTGAGCCCACCAGCCACGCTCGCTTATCAATGAAGCTGATACCAACAGCTGGAGGCACAATCACTTGACCACCCGTCGCCTCTAAAAGGCACTGTCGGAGGGCCCCCGCCTCCCATTGTGGGCTCAGATTGTCTCGGTGCGTTTGTGTTTCTCCGGGTGATCCCAGACGGGTGTCAGGATCCCGGCGGCTGCGTGTGGGCCACACCATCTGTCCAACCGCCTTCGCGTCCTTCTTGCTGCTCTCCCCTGCCGCTTGCGCCCTGCGAAGAAACTGCGCCCTCCGAATCCGTCGCTATCAGATTGCCTTGGAATCACACATGTGCTGTGAAGTCGATCCAGCGGCTCTTCTCCGCCCACCTGTTGCACGTGCGCCAGTGAACGTGCGTGCATTGAGTTTTCCGATCCGGCCAAAGACGGACGCGCAACGGCAGCCTCTGACGTACTATTCGTACGATACAGGTAAATCCTGCCATAGTAACTCAAACTCCATAGTTACATCCGTGATGATCTTGGCAGCTGTTTGCGGCGCATCACGAACTGCTGCTATCAGCGCACCAGCTTGAAGTGGCCGTATATCTGCTCTTCGACGGCTCCAACCATTTGCGGGTAAATACCTTTTTGTACGACGCATCAGTGGTGCTCGCGGGACAACGATGGAAGCGTTCCTTTCCTTTCACTGCCGTGAAATTAGGCCAGTAAACACGAGGACAGGCACTTCCACTAATTGCATCCTACGGGCGGGTTCACCTCCGCTGGCCCGAGTGCCACGCAGCCCTCCTCCATCCTCATCAACATGTGGGTGGTCTTTCCCCTGATGGAATTCTATTGTGCCACTGACATCTAATTCACCCAAGGGACAATCAATTAATTACTCCGTCAGTTACACTCTTTAAATATTGTCGGTTTGCATATTTTTTTTTCTCTATATGATCGTGCACAGATTAACATCCCAGCAAATTATTTAACGCCCTGATTCACTGTGCCTCTGATGTTGTGGTTGACTTTGGAGCGAGGGAGTAGAAGAAGAAAAAATCCAGCGAATGAAAGACAAGGATCTGAACTGGACTGTCGGTATCGCTTCCATCTCCAAAAAGTCATTATGGCCGGCCCCCTCCTTCCCGCCGGCTGGGCCGCTGTGGTCTGCGGAGAGGAAAATTGCATTAGAGGGGAAAGGATTTCAATTGTCTTCTTTGGGCCGTGGAGTGCGGCTGCCCGCGGGGCTCAGGGGACCCGTAGCGCTCTTTGAAAATCAGTTCCGTGATGGGAACGTCCGCCGGGTCCTCGGTCCTCGGGGCCGGCGTGGAAGACCCGAGTCGCACCTGGAAAAGTTGAAGCGAAAACGAAACCTGCAGTATAAACGCTGGATACAGTATTGATTCCAAATCGACTGGCCTTGAGTTGTTTGTTTTTTTGTCATCCGTGCAACGTAAACGACTGTATCAAATTATCACCCGTTTTCCTTTTGTTTAGTGGTATTTTTTTTTTTTCTTGTCCAACTCCTCAGCGGCTGCGAAGAATGCCAAGGGTGGGAACTTTAGAGCACGTTGCTACAGCAACGGCAGTTCTGAGGCTTCCTCTAACAAGTTGCCTGGGAATGCAGTCCTGGATGTTACGTAAGACAGGACTTACACCCCTCTCCCCCCCTCACTCGCTCGCTCCCCGCCCCCCCCCCCGCCCACACACACACACACACACACACACTCACAGGGCTTTTCCTGTGGCAGAATTTCGCATTCAGCATGATTTATTCATAGCCGGCTAGCTGCGCTGGATTTATGATCCCATGTAAATGCAAACCAATGCAATCTGCCACACTTGCCTGGAGTTTGCATGGAGGGGGCATTGTTGGACTCCATTTCGGTGCTTGTTGTCAATTGAATAGGGGGCTTTAGATTGAGAAGATCATTGCTCGGATGACAAACGATGCAACGATAGCGGGACGTTCTGGCGCCGCTGTCGCGGCTGTGATGCAGTGTGGGATGAGATCACCGCTGCGAAACACGGCTGCATGCTTTTACATTCCCAATTTGGGTCCTAATTGTGTTCAGCCTCCACACACAAAAAGCCCCAAAGTACTGGGGGGAAGAAAAGGCGCCCCGATCCCGGCGCATTGTCGGGTTCCTGCTCGTCACCTATCGTCCGGCTTTGACTGGCAGAGGGAGAGAGCGCAGCGCCGGGGAGGAGCGCTGAGCGCAGCACAGATAACGCACTTCATCATTAGCGCGGCTCACGATAAGTATTCAGACATTCAGCGGCTCCTCCTTATCTGGCCACCGTAATCTCTCTGCAGCTAAATACTATGGCTGCATTCAGCGTACTTGCCGCCCCTCCCCGGGACTCTGGGTGTTGGAGGAGAAATGGGACGTTCTGCCCATGGATCTTTTTTTTTTGAAGAGAAATTGTGGCCAAAGCGGGCGAACGTTTGCACAGAAGTCTACTGTGTCTCACACGTGCGTTCAGAAGTGGTTCTGTAATTGGTGTTCACTATCCGTCAGGATCATTTTAGTCGGGTACTCAGTTCTGCTTCCACACCAACTTCTGTCTCTCTGGACCACAGCTGCAGCAAGAAGGCGGAGCTTCACGTTTCCATGACAACTGGGTAGTGTCTAGTTTGCGTGTTTAAAAAAAAAACCCTCCGAAAACATTGCTGTGATGGAAGCACGTTTAAGTGGCATCCTCCATTGAAATCGTTTGCAGCCCAAAAGGATCATCGTGAAGCCCAGCTGTGCTTCAGGCAGCTGGTCCACATTCTAGTGCACTTTCACACTAAAACACAGCACCACACTGGGACAGAAAAAACCTCACCGAGATGGACGGAAGTCCAGCCGCTGTAACGGCGCGTCCTGTTCACCCTGTCACCCCGAGACTGTCCCAAAACACACAGCGTCTCCTTGTAATTGTTGCCACTGCTCACAAGGGCCCACCAGACAATATCCACTTACCTTCACTGGCTTCTCTTTACTCTAATCTTTCCCTCTGTGCTCTCAGGCAAACCTCCGCCCCGCTGGGAGACAGATAGTGGGGGTGTAGGCTTTGATTGCTGCAGGAGGGGGGGGGATGAGGTGTAGGTCTCTCCGGCTGCCATTTCTCATGTCTAGACAGCTCTATCAGGTGTGTAAACGCTGCCACATGCCGCTCGGAACCACTGGAGGCTACAGTAGTGAGGACAAGCCAAACACAACCCCCACAGTAAACCATCTCAGTGGGGGTCATTCCCTCGAAGGAGTCAACGGGCAACTTGATGCAGTTTGATGATGTTTTGTCAAACCTTTTGGAGTGTGTTATGAACATGAGCTGCAAACTTGTGAATTTCTCTTTTGACTTTTAGAATCGAAAGAGTTCCAATAACCCACGAGCCATTATTGAGTCCCTCATTTGACTCACGTACACAACTTTAAAGGTGGATTTTCGCTTTTGATGCAACAGGAAACACTCGGCTCCCTCAGGGAAAGCGACACGAGCTTCATTTATCATAACACAGCAATTAGTTTTGCTTTTATTGATTGATGTGATGTTTTTAACTGCTCGTATATACAACCTGCAATATAACAGCATCGCGGCTCTCTTTTTATGGCCTGCGTTATTGCAACAGTGACCCCGTTTGTGACCACAGAAACATAAACTCCCTCTGAAGCCACTCATATGTGCAGGTCCCACCTTGTTTTCAGAGGCCGTCAGCAGCCAGACGAACAAACAAGCCGACATGTGACATATGCAGGGGCTGACTCAGCACACGGTGATGCAACACGCTTTGTTGTTGTTTTTTATTTGATCTCGCCAGCATTTGCTGTCAGCTGAAGCCGCGATCACGTAAAGAACTCGGAGAGGGTTTTTTTTTTTCTCTCTCTCTCGGTTGTCAAGCTGGTTCGAAGACAGATGGTCTTTGTGGAAAAATATCCGTGACAAGTGATTGGCTTCCAATTGCCGCGTCAGTCCCAAACAGCGCGGTTAGCTGAGAATTGCATTAGCAAGTAGAACGGTGCGAGTTTAGTTTCAGCTCACACGCCATACTTGAAATGTATGCACAAATTGTCCCCGGACTTGTCACTTGGACGGACAAGCGAGCGGGATATCTTGGCGAGCGACGTAAGCTGGAGCTTTATTCTGATGGGAGCTGCTGCCGCCGCCACCGCCGCCGCGGGTATTAGCGCGCTCGCAGCGCTGACAGACTTGCTCCTTTGCCCCTTTGTCCATTGGCTCCTTCTCAAATCTAATAGCCGGGGCCACCGCTGATTCGCCCCGAGGGTGGAGGACACAATTCCCCCCTTTCCTTTGATTTTCTAAAGAAGGGCCTGAATTCTGGGGAGACTGCATTTAACCTTTGAGAGATGGATAAGAGGGCCGCGCTATCGATTTGTTTGGCTCAGAAAGTGAGGGGTGTGTTCTGTATCCTGGCCAGTTGGAGCGCTCGCCGCTCGCCGGAGCTCGTGTAAACATCTTTTTTTTTTTTTTATTCCTCCTGATAAACTGGTGCTGGAAACTGTTTTTTTGAATGCCCTATTTCTGCTTTTAGAAGCACGTCTGATTGAAACTGTTACGATAGATGTGTCAAAGTCGATAGTCTTTAGAGTCCCCCCCCACCTCCGCACCCCCAAACCCTGCAAGAAACTGTTTTATTGCTCTCTCTTCAGCAGAAGAATTGATGCATCATATTTTTTAATTGTCTCATTGATGTGTCTGTGAATTTTCTTATTTCCACTGATGCAAAAACTATCAAACACTGGCTCTGATGTGCAGCCTCAGTGGAGGGACTCCGCTCCACTGTCGCCTTCATCCGGCCCGAAATTGCGTCGCGGCTCGCCACGGCGCTAACCACTGCCAAGTCTGAAGGTCGCCTTCCGTTGCTCCCTCAGTCTAGCGCGGCGCTTTATTATCTTTTAACTTTGTTTTCAACTCCGGTTAGGGCCTGAGCCGGTGGAAGAGTGGGAGCTGTCAGTGATACTCAGCGCAGATATAATGCTATTTAAATGCTAATGTGTTAAGAGGAGCAAGACGACCTTTACTCACACTCTGCACGCGGGTGGAGCGGCGGCACAAAACAGAAGCCCTTAATAAATGAGCCTCTTCCTCTGACTCTGCCTCTCACCCCCGGCCCACCGAGTGTCAGCCGTGGGGTGTGTTCATCACAGTTCCGGCCCGGAGGAGAGGGGAGGCGAGGCGAGGAGGGGGCGGCTTTGACAGCGTTACAGGCCATGGTTTCAGTCCAGGTGTTAAGTCTGACATGATTGGATGGTGCAGCGTGTGCACATGTCAGGCTTTAGGTGGCATTTGCCCGTCATTGGAGGACCAGTTATCGTGGCGGTTTAAAGAGCCTGTGTCTGGTGAATTGGACGGACTTCAGGGCACCTGTCTTGTACTTGGGACACCTGTCGATGTGTCTGTCCTCCTTTCAGTCTGATTGAATCAAACGCTTCCTGTTTGCATCCATGTGATTGCTCTGCACCAATAAGACAACTGACATCAACCCAAACTTCTGTAAATGTTCGGATATCACTTGCATAATGAGTCATTGGGCCTGTTTACATGCAGGCTCTCCACAACACATTTCATAATCTGACGTGCATTAGCAGATAATGCTTATAATCTGGTCAACTGAAATCAGATTACCACAACCAGATTCCTCCCCTATACTCCCATCGGTCCATGCATTTATATGTACCCATCTTGTGTCACAAACATGTACTCATTTGATCTGATTATCACTTGTTGGCTGAACTGGACAGTTTGTATACTGGCCCTTTTGTTCATAAAAAGGGCCCTGAAAAGTTCAAATTTACTCATTAGCACGATTATCACTGTGATGATTGGATTGCGCGTTGGAGAGAGCAACATATGAAGGACGAGTTCATGCTGCCACGCGCAGGGCTGACACCGCCTTGTTTCTGAATTCACCTTCCGTCCCAGCAGCCCCTCAGAGCAGTTGGCACCCTTGCCAGGGAGCCGATAATTCGATGGCAGGCGCTGGTATCAGTGTAAGAACAACAAGCCCTCTCCCTGTCCACAGATGTCACAGATACTTGTCTCCCTGTTTGCCGAGTACTTGCCAGGAGGACGCGCGGCCGCCGAGAGCCCCGCTGGTCCTCCCCCAGTCGGTCTCGCGTAAATATTAAATAACCTTCAGAATGTTGTTTCCAGGCGCTCGATCTTCCGACGGCGGCTCGATTGTTTCTTCCACCCACACCCCCCGGAGCTTTTTTGGGTAAACTCCGCATCCGCCTCGAAAGAGGTGGAAAAAAGAAGAAAGAGCGACGGAAGGCGGATGAATCTGTCATCAGTCGGATAATCCCGGGAAGTGCCGTCACTCAGCGGGCGGCTAATTTATTCGGTGCAGCTCCGATGAGATACCTCGAGGAGCAGTCAGCTGTCTGAGGAGAGGCCTCGGTGTGAGATGGTGACGCAACGTCGGAAAGAAACGCGGCATCACATCAGTGAATGGGCTGCGGATGTACTTCCTATTGCCAGTCATTAACCCCACCGACACCCCACCAAGCAAGGAAAATCAGACTTTCTTGGTCAGAATGCGTCCAACAGTGAGGGTTTTTCTTTTTACATGTCAAGCTTTGAAATCAAACAAAACACCCCCCCGCCCCCCCCATGCGAACATGCCTTTTTCTTTATTCCCACCTTCACACATGAAACGCTCAGCCCGGTGTAATTTTACGTCACGCTGCATCGCCTCGTGAAGCCGGTAAACAACGGTAGATTGTTTTCATTGGGCCAGATGGAGGAGGGCCGCTGCAGAGGAGCCCCGGCTGCAACCGGAGGGGTTGGAGCTCATTAAAAAAAAGGAGTTAGAAAAAGGAATAAATTTTCACCCGGTTTGAGTGATGAAAGGGGAGGGGGAAAATATCCACCCTCAGACACAATTCAAAACCGCACAGGAAGGCTTTCTCATTATCTCACACAGATTCTGCTTTTTTTAAAAATTATCTATGGACGTGAGCATCTCAGAACTATTGACAAAATAATCAGGAGGAAAATCCTCAGCACACACTGGCCGGATGCTGCGCGAAATACTTTGTTTTTTTTAGGCGTTTTATACCAGTAAACAACATATGTCCCTTTCAAACGACAACAAACGGTGCAAAACTGAAATTATCGGAATAAAAGGGACACTTTCAAGCAATCAACGCTTCCTCTAGGTCCGCTTTGCTAATGACGATTACGTCAAGATATAGCAGTGAGGTTTCGTAACCAAAGTTTCAAGAACTCATGGTGTCATTCGCACCAGCGCCGCACTGCAAAAAAGTGCTCCCCTTCCCCTTCCCCGTCCTCGTACCCCCTCCCGCTCGCCTCGCTCCTTCCTCGGCTGCTCATAAAGTCTCTCCTTCGTTTTATGGGGTTACAGCGGGAGTGAAAGTGCAGGGCTTTATGAGCCGTATCATTGGCAGGCAAGTGAGCTTATATATGATTATTCTTTGTTTGCCTGTTTGTATCCTTTTTCACAAGACAGGGAGCGGCAGAGGGCTCGGGTGGAACTTTGCTTCAGCTTCTGTCTGTTTCTCCTCTGCTGCTTGTCCTGTCCCGTTCGTTTTCCTCAGTGATGTCACGCTGACGCAGAGCGCCGCTTCTCCTCCCGGGGACCTCCGCGATGTGCCGCTTCATTCACGTGCTCAATTTGATGCCCAAACGCTTGTGACACGATTCGAATCGGAGAACATAGTGAGAGTGGGAGAGATGAGCGATAAAGCAAACCTTTCCTGCGATTGAGTTAAAGACACTGGTGGAGAGAGCCGGGACGGTTGCCCTTGGTGACCGCTCCCACAGAATGGGTTTTTAATCCAAGACAACACAGGCCTGAAGGAGAGGGAGGCGGGAGGAGGGAGGGCGCGTTTGGTGATCGCCTCCCAAGGACTCCGATCTGGCCGTCCGCCGCGCAGCGCACTCCTCAGGGCTTTGACGGATGACACCGGCACCGCGGAGTGATAGGCTATTATTTCACTTTGCATTGGATAAATGGCAACGCGGGCCTCTACCTGTCTGGCGCCCTTTGCTTTTTTTGCCTTCTCTTCTCTTCTCTTCTTTCTTTTTTTTTTCTTCACCATCCGCAGCGGGTTGCCATCACGGGGAGAAAATAGGGCCATTCGGATTTTGTCGGTGCAGTTTGCGGATTTCATCTTCACATTTCCGATTTGCTCCTTTCTGAGAGGTTTCCTGTCGTTTAAGTGGATGTTGGAGAGCGAGAGTGTAGCAGATAATGACTTGTATGTGATTTGGTAACAGGCCTTTTTTCCCCCCTCATCCATCATTCAGTATAAAATCCTTGTGCTCTTTCTGGGAAAGCAGTTTTTTAAAATTCCGAGCGTGTATAAAAATATTTCCTCTCTCGATGTGCTTCTCTGCTTTCAGACCAACAGTATTCATGGTCACCATCGCAGTACTTCGATGAAGACAAACACTCCCCCCCGCCCAGGAACATGAAGGGTCTCTCCGGCGGCCGCCCTGCCCAGCTCCAGCTCACCTCCCCCACCTCGGCCCACACCTGCGGCCTGGCTGACTGCGACCATTCCCTGGACCACCACCTCCACCATGGAGACTCGCGGCCCCCTTCCTACCTCCTCAGTCCCACCGAGAGCTGCCCGCTGGAGGGCCACCACCGCTGCTCTCCGCGGAGCTCCATTCACTCGGAGTGCATGGTGATGCCGGTGTCCATGTCGGCCACCGACCACTCCATCTCTAGTAGCACTTTCCCCCGCATGCATTACGGCAGCACTCCGCGGGACGGCGGCGGAAACACTTCCGGCGGCAGGGACTCGCGGGACGACGGCGGCTCGTCCTCGCACGGCGGCAGCGGCAAAATGAACCGCATCCCGGCCAACCTCCTGGATCAATTTGAAAAGCAGATGCCCCTGCACCGGGACGGCTTCCACACGCTGCAGTACCAGCGCACCTCCACCACCACCACCACCACCGAGCAGCGGAACGAAAGCCCCGGCCGCATACGCCACCTCGTCCATTCGGTACAGAAGCTCTTCACCAAGTCGCACTCCCTCGAAGGCTCCTCCAAGATGAACGGCACCAAAGGCGACTCGCACAGGGACAGCGCGCACCACCACCATCACCACCACCAAGGCCACCACAAACACAGCAAACGCAGCAAGAGCAAAGACCGCAAGTCCGACGGCAGCGGCAAGCAGCGCTCGGGGGGCTGGTGGAGTTCGGACGACAACCTCGACAGCGACAGCACGTACAGAACGCCCAGCGTCATGTCGCGGCATCCCGTGGACCACATCAGCCACTGCTACCCGGACTCGGTGCACGGCCACCTGGGGGGAGACCTGTCGCTAAAGACCTCCAAGAGCAACAACGACGTCAAGTGCTCAGCCTGCGAGAGCATCAGCATGGCGCCCGAAGGCAAGTTCATGAAGAGGAGCTCCTGGTCCACGCTAACGGTCAGCCAAGCCAAGGAGGCCTACAGGAAGTCCTCGCTCAACCTGGAGAAGCCCATGACGCCCACTGACCTCAAGCCCAACCTCAGGCCCTGTCACTACCTACAGGTGAGCTCAGCTTGTTTCACTTTGGTTGTCCTCGTGGCTTTTCACCTTTCTTCCCATTTGGTGCCGAACAGCGATCGTGTGGTTGGCAATGCATTTGAAGTGGGCGTGGTCAGTGTGGCTTTTGTGTTATTGTTGAGGGTTGTACACAATTTGTTGTTTTCAAGAGACCTGAAAGGTGACCAAAAACACAATCTGAAGCAGCTGAAGAAACTTTCGCTTTCACTACTGTTTAGCAAGATATCAGGCACGGTGTTTGAACCTTATTCCTTCAAACCACCTCTTCCAGTTGTTGCAACATACAATATCATGTCATATACCCAGAGGACACTATTACAGGTTATTTTGTGTTGCCTCACATCCCTCTAGTTGACATGCAGTGGATGAGGCATCCGGCCTTCAAGGCAAATAAATGAGAACGGTGATCGGAAAGGACAAATCTGACATGGCTGCACAAAGGATGCAGGACATCTGTCACAGTTTGCAACAATTTGCAGCTCTGTAACATTAAGAGCAGCCGGAGACACTGCAACATAAAGGCAAACATCAGTCCCAGAGCCTCAGCCTGCACCGTCAAAGCCGCGTCATCCCTTTGTGAAACGTTGCGCGTCTGTCGACAGAAGGGAGAAGCGGCTCCTCGCAGCTGGGTTTTCCGATTGATCCCTGAGACGGTGATTTGTTTGTCACCGCCTCGGATATCAGAATGCAAACCCGTCCTATGGCCCAGCGTGCGGCAGCCAGTTCAAAGGACGAGCGCAGCGGGACAAATCAATTAGCTCTGTAAATGATCTGTGTCGAGGGGGGGTCGGAAAAGCGGGAGGATGAAAGGCTGCGGAGTGACGCTGAGGGTTTTTTGTCGGCGTTATTTGCACTGATTTTTGTGCAGGTTTTTTTTCCCCGTGTAAACAAAGCGTTAGCATTTCACTCAGGCCCGCGTGACCTCACAGCACCGCAAGGGATCAATTCACAGTGAGTCAGCACATTTTTTTTTTTTTTTTTAACGAAAGTGTTTTAAACACACGCTGAGGGGTATTGTGGAATGAGAAAGCATCCTTCTTAATCCCAAATTGCAGAATCCAAGCTGGGGGAGAAAAAAAATATAGAACAATGCTGCTGTAAATATATAACAATGTGATGTCTGATAGTATCATGTAAGTAGCGCCTGCAGCCAAAAGAAAGTGAGCACTTCAGCACATTGGGTAGGAGGGAGACTGGGAGACTCAGCGCTCTAAGCAGGGAGCGCGTTGTATGGATTACCGACTGTTGTAAATGGAAAGCCAATACATTACTCAAATCAGCCAATGGAGCCAAAGAAAGCACTCAATCTGAGTTTACATCAGCGGACAGGTTTTTCATGGACTAATTTCGACTCGCATATTTTTAAACATAAGGGATCATCATTTTGAGCCGGACAGGCGGGGCAGTCATCCACTCAAAGTTTTTACAATTCCCGTAAGTGCAGTAATCTCTCAATGAGAAAGTCACCGAGTTTATCGGCGCCACCCCCACCCCTCCCCTCCCTCCTCTCTTCTGTTTGGTCATTCAGCTGAGGTGGTGTCCGAGTCGCAGCACTATAAACACTTCTAAAAATATCCTCCTCCCCTGCTTCCTGCCGCAGGGCTATTTTTAGCCCCGAGTTATCAATCCAATCCGCGCGGGGTGTGACACATCTTCCCTCCCCGGAGGAGAATCAATGCCCTCTCGGGGACCTCTCATAGAAGATGTATGGAAGAAAGGCGGGTGGGTGGAGGCGGGGTCGGAGGTGCGTACTGGTTGGGGCTTGTGCCTGCGTGGATGCATTGAGACGCGGCTGCGGGACGCGGAGGGGGGAGGAAGGCGAAGGGGGATGAGATGGCTGTTTTCTGCTCCCCGTGGCGACTGTTGCCGCTCATCAGCAGTAGCAGCCGGGCAGAGAGACAGACCCAATAGTCAAGAGTGAGAGCGATACTCTGCGCACGCCGAGGGGTCACATTGAGAACCAGTCACTTCCTGCTGCCGCCGAATGGGGATCACCCATAGCTGCCGTGCACTGTAACAACACAAGCTGTGCCGAGGGAGAGCGCGCATACGAATGGCTCCAGGTGCGAGGGGAAGCACTGTTTTTTTTTTCCCTCTTTATTGCGCCCCAGTCGATTGATGAGGTGCTGGTCACCTTGTGGGTGTCCTTGGCTGATAACAGCCAGACTACAAAAACTTCTGAAGTGTTGGGAAAGACAGAAGAGGATGCAGGCAGTCGGTGTCAGCACCGTTTGGTGTGTGCAAGGTCAGATCCCTGCAGACATGCATCCATACACTATGCCAAGCTTTGGAGTTGCTGGATGGTGGATTTGAGGGAGAGAGTTCTCGGCTTTTAGCCTTTTGTGGTCACATTAGCGGCGAGTTGCATCTCCCCATGCATACGAGACAGGTCCCACGCTTGGATCGGGTGGTGCAGGTGTCGTGTTTTGCAGAGAACCCCCCTAAATAACCAAGGTGACTCCGCAGACACTCCAAACACTCTGCACCGCGTTCACACTCCATAGGCCCTGTTCTGAATGTAAAGGTGTGGGCGAGGTCCACCGCCTGTGCATCACAGCTGTGACAGCTTGACAGCCATTTGGAGGGATGCCTGATGGTCCTTGTGCCCACCCGGTTAACTGCTATCAAGTACCTGGCGGCATAGATTAGAAAGGTGAGCGTGCCGGCGACAAATCAACCCCACCGGGCACAGCTGCCATAAAGATACTGAGCTGCATGATAGCAGCACGGCTTCTTTGGGGTGGGGTGGAGGGGGTTGCTCTAAATAACCATGCCTGAATTTTAACTCGCATGCATATTGAAGAGAAAGCTAAACAACTTTTGCAACCCCTCTGTGAACAGTACAGATACGTGCGCACCCTGTTTTTGTGCATGTGGGTCAGTGCACGTGTGCTTTGTGTGAGAGATGGATGGACTGGACACAGCAGGCGGCGGAGCTGGATTAATACTCTTTCTCGTCTTTTCTCCTCAATGGAAACGTAGTTAAATTGGACCTGGCGTCAGCCATCACTCCCTGTCATGGCACATATTAGCCCCCATTAGCCCGCCGTCACACGTGTTGGTATTTCTTCACAAGTTCCTCGGCTCAGTGTCAACGAAAAAGGAGGCGATTAGGACGTTTCTCTGCTCACGGCGGTGGACTCGGTGCACACAAAGCTGTGTGTCAGTGCTGCAGTATACATCCGTGCACGCGTCTCACTGACAGGCGAAGTGAGACGCTCTCGCGAGTGTGCCCCCCCCCCCACTTTGCATATCGTTGTGTTGTACAAAAGGGAGGATCAGTCTTTGATGGTTTTGCTGATCAGGCATTGCAGGGGGGATTTAATAAGCCAATTAATTGCCACGTTGGCTTGCCAAAGGTGGAGCTTAAAGACGCAGAAAGGCTGCCGATTAAAACACACACACACA
>JASSRZ010000051.1:1288209-1309093 GCA_032164315.1 Malacoctenus gilli | reverse complement strand
AATTAATTGCCACGTTGGCTTGCCAAAGGTGGAGCTTAAAGACGCAGAAAGGCTGCCGATTAAAACACACACACACAAAAAAAAAAAGGGGAAGCGCAAAGCAGCAGAAACCGAGCTGGCGCGGCGTCAGAACGCCACGCTGACACTCAGGAGTTCCCGGACGTTTTCATTAAGCAGCTCCCAGATAACAATCAGGCGACGAACTCCGACTTAGTGAGATTTGGAGTCCCAGGAACCCGGGGATCAGACGCTGCTTTGTAGCTAAATGCTCCTCATCTCTGTTGCCTGAGGCGACAATATGGCTCTGTTGTTACCGCGGCGTGTCTGGATCATGTTGGCGTTTTATTGTCTCGAACCTGAAGTTCTCTTTGGTTCTATAAGAAGATTAGCGGGCTATAACTGTTTAACGCCCATCGTTGAGTCCTCGACGATACGCGGCGCTTTTGTGCTTCTGCTCTTTCAAGTCAAATCGATAATAGCGACAGCATCTACATTCCTGGAGGCTTTAAAAGACATATTTGCTCTTTAAATGTCATTTGCCTGCCTGACTTTGTGCATTGCCAACCTCCGAGGTGATGCAGTCTGGGTGCAAACATGGCCCGCAGCTCCGACTTACCCACGGAACAAATCACAGCCTGACGTTGTAAAAGTGTCTGCTTGTGGCGCTCGACCTTGTTTGAACACCCTTTTTCGTCAGTCTCTTATTGGAAGAGTCTTAAGCAGTAAATCCCTGAAAAATCCTTCATGCTGCATCAGAAAACGACTGGTGAAGGAAGGAGAAGCCGAGCCAGGTGGAGCAGATTGCACCATCGAGGGCTGTGACGTGAAAGTTAAAATGGAAACATGCGGAAAGAGAAGTGAAATTAGCCAGGGGTTATATGGAGGGGATGCGGCTCTCCCAGCAGAGCTACACCTGTCTAATAATGATACTCATGTATATGATTGGCACTTAACAAGAATACATCTCTCGACAATGGAAAGTCTCCGTCCTGTTTGAAAACGTGCACTCAGATGACGACTGAAAAATAAAACCAACAGATCCTTTCACAAATTGCCAGTCGATCAAGGACTTTACTCAAAATCTTGGTCCTCTTTGAAACCACTGCTGCAAAATATCTTGTTTCACTCCTTTTTTTTCCCTTTTTTTTTACTGGCATCACATAGAAGTCCTACAGACAGAGCTTAAATCCAGGTGTGGCCACCTGGGTGGAAGCAGGCATCAAATGGAAGCGCTGCACACTGGGTTAGATTGGCAAAAATGTAGAACACAGTAATGGGGAGCGAAAGTAGGCCAGAGGATAAAGAATTCCGACTGTTTGGGTGGCTGAAATTGTGGTGGACTGATTTTTTTTTTTTTTTGGCAGCAATGCATAAAAACAGAAGCCAGGTCAACACAACAGGAGACAACCTCGATCTTTTCTCAATCCAGCTTTCAACCCCCAAAAAGTCCAACCAACGAGACCATTTGAGGTTGTCCAAGAGGTTGTCCTTTCAGTAATGCTGTTTTGTTAACAACGTCCCACATTCTTTATAGGAATTGTCCACAAGGCCAACTGGGACTAAAGAAGTTTTATGAGATCGAACTGTTCTGTCCTTTTCTGTGGAAGCTTTGGATTGGTATACAAACAGAAGGATTTTCACCCAAAAAGAGTAAATTACTAGTTTGAGCGGGTGAGCTTGAATCGGCGCTCCACCCTCACGCCAGAGGCTGTTCAAATAGCAGTCGAGTCTGGGGCCCGTTAGCTGTTGTGGACTCTACTGTGCCGAGTCAGTGTAACAACAAGCGGCGGCTTTATTTTGAAGGCGACATCGCAAGAATTACAACACATTACTGACAGACACTCGGCAGCTCACACAGCACTGTTCAATTTTCCTTCCATTACCGAGAGCGTCTATTTACACTTGCAGGCTAGCATCTGATAGCATAAAGTGTCAGTAAATAAACAACGAGGAAACAAGATTACCCGGCAGATTTCAGAATTTTGCACACGCGTGGGTGTGTATGTGTGAGTATGAGAGCCAAGAGAAGAAGAGCCAGTGGTGGGCATGCAGTCGGTGTTCACATGGAAGGAAGCGGGGGGGGGGCAGGCACCTGTTGCAAACACACCCACCATGTCCATGCAATCTTTCAGGAGGAAATGAGGCTCTGTTGGCTGGTGGGGGGGATTACCAGTGATTGAACCTTTAAGAGCTCTCTAACACCTTCTCTCGTGCCACCTCTCTCTCTCTCTCTCTCTCTCTCTCTCTCTCTCTCTCTCTCTCTCTCTCTCTCTCTCTCACACACACACACACACACACACATCCCTTCTCTCGCCTTTTTTGCTTCATCTGTATCAAACCTTATCTTTACTTAATAGCACTGACTTATGTTTTTCAGTGGGTGTATAGATAGAACTGCAGAGTTAATCAATGAAATGCACTGCTGCACTGCAGGAGGATTGGCTGCGGCCTGCTCGGACCAAACAGCCCACAACACACACACGCACGCAACACACACATGCACACACACTGTATTCCCCCTGGCCTCCTGCAGAGCCGCAGATCAAAGCGCCGAGAGTGCAGGTGGATGCGCGAAGCTAATGTGCCAATGTCTGCACAACCCGGCTATGAGCCGCCGCTAAGCCGTTTCACGGAGGTTATTGGTCGGAGGCGCCGCGGAGCTAAAACAGCTTAGGAATGCACCGCGAGTTTCGATTACACCCCGGTGAGCATCAAGAAAACACTCATCTCGGCATGTGGGGGAAAACTGCTTCCCCCTGACGTGTCCCGTCATGCTCCAGCCAGTCAATTAAAGTGGCTTTATTTTCAAAGTGCTACTCTAAATTTGAGGCCTCACACGTGCGATGCGGATTTCACACCGCCGCAAACATCTTCATGATGGAGCCTTTTTTTTTTCGGCACTTAAATATCTTTTTTTTTACCATCTTATCTTTAAGTCAAGGAGTTTTATTTATTTTCCTCTTATTTTCTTATTTTTTACACTCACAGAAGAACTCAAAAGGTTATTTTATGTTGTGTCTTCTATTGTTAAATTCTTTTATTCAGTTAGCATCTTTAATGTAAAGACCTTTGGGTCTGTGTGGAATGTGTCATATAAGCAAAGCTGCCTTTTTCTGGCGTTACTTTATCACGACGTGCTGCTTCCCAAACGGGAACTGCTCTCATGTCTTCTGAAAAATCCCATTTTCCCCATCATTCGGTCGTCAGGTGAAGGTGAGCAGCAGAGCCCGGATATACGTTGACAGGCATCCGTAATCAGACACACCGTGACACCTAATGCGTTTTTTGCAGCGGTCGGCACAACCGCGCCGCGGACCCGCCGTTTCCCTTATCTTCATGTGGGGGGGGGCACCCCGCAATCTATTCGGTTTATCAACCAATCCAAATTAAACAAATCTCACCACAGCTTGCGCCTGTCCTCTGGCGTTCCGTTCATTAATTAGACGTCTAAAAATATCAAACCCCTCCAAGACTTAATTAACCCATCGACTCTGTTTGGTGGATGGCGCTCGCCCGCCTTTGGAGAGGAGATGAATGACTTTTAGCAGTGTGTGTCTGAGAGCGCGTCCGCGGCAGTGTGTACGTCGGAGTGTCGTGTGCGTGTTCGACAGAAGGCAGCACAGTGAGCTGGTGTATTTAGAGTTCATGCATGGCTGTCCGTTCTAATGGGTTTTCCTGTCTGCGTTCAGCAGAAGAGCTGTGTCAGTTTGAGCTACTTATTTACCAGCTAAAACCTACTTTTTTTTAATCTGTTGTGGCAAAAAACACAAAACGTTGCAATGAAATATGACACATTACCTGAAGAATATGATTGGCTAAGGACAGATTCAATTAAAAACTCTCTGAGGAGCTAACTTTTCTTTCTGAATTAATGATTGAAGGGGTCAACGCGAGATAACTCAATATGAAGACCTACAGCGGAATAGAAGGTCGAAGTAATGCGTCGGTGAGGTTGGCTGTCTTTTGTAATCGGATTCTGCTTTGTTGAAGAAGGAAGTTCAAGACTGTTCTGCTCAAATGTTGCTCATCCACCTAACCTAGAACTCAGCTTTGCTGAATTGAAAGATAGTAGACACTGCTGGTTGAGAGGCCAAGAATAGCCCAGCATCACAAAGATGAATCGGGCCTTTTTCTAACATGCTCACTTCAGAACATGAAGGAGCAGGTCGGAGGTCGGAGTGACTCGGTGTTCTCTCTGCTTTACAAACAGGAGTTTACTGAACGAAACGCCATCTTGGCTCGGTTATGTGGCACATGTTGATTATTATTTGACACTTGTGAGCTGCAGTAGGTGGCCACGCCCTAATTTTTAACAATTACGACTTCATTTGGGGTGGCCCTTGTTGTTTCCTGTAATGAACAAGATTTCTCTTTGGGAATACTTGATCATACTTGATCCCTTCCTTATTTAAACGCGGCTTTTCGTGAAGGGGACAACTCTTTTCGTTTCCCTTTGAATAATACAATTCCATTGTGGCATTCTGTTATTTTTTTCCTCTGATAGAGAACATTTGCATCAGAAAACAATTAGAGCCACGAGAGTGACGCATTAGTGACATTTGGACGCAGCCTATCTCTTCCTGACATTTTGCCACCGACTGTCAGCTGCCTCCCAGCTCATTGTGAACCCGCGAATAAGTCAGTAAGTCACCAGGCGAAAAAAAAACAAAAAAGAAAAACATGAGTGGAGGTGCACACTCAGTCAATGTTTTTAATTATCTCCTGCGATTCAGGGCCAATTAAGAACACTTGGCTGCGACTGTGATTCATAGTTACAATCAAGACAAATAATCATGGAAATGAGTCAGCTTTGAATTGATTGAAATGCAGGAAGACGTGGATATTTGTGAATACGAAGAGACCTGCAGCGCAGGAAAGAGGGAAAGTTGTGTTGTTGTTGTGTAATGAGCTTGTGAACAACTATCCCTTTTTGTTGCATGGTCAGCCGAGTGGATTTAAACAGGGCAACAACACACCGCACATCACTGTATGTGTTGTGCAGCGACATGTGCTCCAGTCGAGTCACATCCCCCCTTGAAAGCATCTTTTAACTTCACAGCGAGTTGCACTGTTTGCCCTCTTGCTCTCCCCGCAGCCCAAGACCACCTCAGTCTTTCTCGAAATACGCCCTCCGCTGCGCTGAGGAAAGACAGACAGACAGACAGACAGACAGACAGACAGCGAGTGCGAGCGAGACACCCTGTCCTCGCTCTGAATGGGATAATGACGATGCTGACGTCCAGATCCTCAATTACCCCCCCCCCCTTAACGAGCGGAGGGAAACCGCTTCGCGAACGCTGCCCGGCTTTGTTTGGATGGCGGCTTTCCACTCCTGCTATTACTGAGGCATCAGGTTGACCAAAGATAGAGCCCCTTTTTCCTCCACCCCCTACCGCCACCTCTCCCACGCTTTCTTCTGCCTGTAATTATGATTAGCAGCTCAGGCAAATTTGCAGCAGCCGTTCAATCAAGGTTTGCAGCCGCCTGTAACCCGGCCAGAGCGCGAGAGAAGCGAGCGCGCCGAGCAGCTGTGCGACGCCGTGTGAAGGCTTTAATGTGTGTTGACTCATCAAGAAAATGGTTCTGTGTGGCTCAATGGAAGGAACCGAGCGTGGCAGAGGCGGGGGGGGGCGCCACTCAAACGTCTGTCGGACGGCACGCCGCTTCTTGTGCCAGAGAGTGTTAAAGCAGCGGGTTTCATTGTTTTGACTTCAGAGCGTTATTTTACAAGGTTGGCAAGGTGGGGCGGCTTTATTCACATAAGAAAGTGCATGTTTCAGGGGCGGTTCTGGATAAATTCTGGGGGTGGGGCGCTGGAGGGGAACCAAAGTATGGAGGAAAGCAAAGGCTGCAACAGTTCTTTGAAATCAAACGTTTCTCATATTTGTGTTTAAAGCAACTGGTTGTGTCACACGATTACTCAAACTGTACCCGCAAAGGCCCCTCAGCTGTCGCCCAGCCTCTCCCTGTCCCATGCCCCCCTTCAGGTGCCCCAGGATGAGTGGGGAGGCTATCCTGGTGGTGGGAAGGACGATGAGATCCCTTGCCGTCGCATGCGGAGCAGCAGCTACGTCAAAGCCATGGGGGACGAGGAGAGCGGCGAGTCGGACTCCAGCCCCAAGACATCGCCTCAGAAGTCGGTGCGGCCGGACGCGCTTGTCAAGGCCATCATCAGACCCAGGGAGCTGCTGGACTCCCAGAGGTAGGACACAGCGCGCTCAGTGGGAGTTTGGGTCGTTCAACAAGTCTTCCGCATTTTTTGTATCAGTTTGCGAAAGACTTGCTGAAATGCTGATGATTAGATCCCATGAATATTTTCCAGTTAATTTAGGCCCATTCGATTTCTTTAGCATCAGGTGTTCCTCTGGGATCTAACCTGGATACACGGGAATCCTGAAAACGAGCACCGAAAAATTGATTTTCCTGTCAGGTTTTTTTGTTGTTTTCTTTTGTTTTTCCACTTTGTTAATTGCAGTCAACATTTTTTTGCATCACTTGAGCCTCATCGGTTTCGATGTCAGGGCGGAACTCCCCCAGGATCCTGGCTGGGGACCCTGACAGTTCGTACTGAGAAGGGAGTCCAACTCCCCAAAACAACAGGATCCAGGACAGTTAAAAACTGTAACATTTTGCATTGTGTAGATGGTGTATCTCTTTGTCTCTGTCTGTACGGTTTTCATTTGATATATTTCAGCATTATTTCGCTCAGCTCATTATCCGTTTCCTTCGGAAAATATCACCCCCCCCTGATATTTTTCCATGTGCACTCCCCTGGAAGGAGTGTTGGTCCTTTCATGTTCCATCCAGATAACTCCCATCACTACATCAGTGTCAAGCCCTCTAATAGATGAACCTCGTATTCATTAGGATTCCTTGATGGGGTGTTCATATCAGTTGCACGAGGAGTGCTCAGCCCACTCTTCTGGGATCTGTCCTATTAAACAAGGAGGAAATGGAAGGCTTTTGTTTTGGTAGCTCGGTGGTGGAAGAGAAACATTCATAAGAGGATTACACGATGGGACAATCGACAGGCATCGCCATCTATGTTGTGGGGAGAATGCGAGCGGAGTTACAATCACGGCGGCATTATCAAGTCCATTATTTCGGAGTGAAATGAGATAACTGCGCTGGGAGCGCGGGGGGAGTAAAAACAGCATCACCCGGGTAACACTGGAGCGGAGGAATCAGTCAGCAGGGAGGGGAGGTTTTGTTCCCTAAAGGTGTTTGGTTGGGTTGCGTTGCCATGAACATGAATATTAAAATCATCTACCTTAACGTTTATAAGGCCAATTATAGAGACGGGTGCAACAATATTACAATACGGAGATTAAACTGTGGAGCTGCTCGGGGTGCAAAGTCTTGTTTTTCTTTGTTTCCCACCTGTTTTTTTTTAATTCATTAAAGATTTGCTTCGAATGCAGTACCTGATAAATACTGTTATGATACTCTACTGTCCCTGATGGCTGCTGAACGTTGCTTTCCGTCCAGCATTTTGAGTTCCGTAAAGAAGCAAGGTATCGAAACCTAATTTGTGACTGCGCTCTTGGGACTTCAGCTGGATTGTTGTTCCGCTCCCGACACCGAGTGATCTCGCCGTGCGCCGGGTTAAAGGCTCGGGAAACTTCTTTGAAAGGCGGCGCTATGGATGAGGAAAATTCACTTTTGTTCAGTCTTCCAGGACGGCGGTCGTCTTTGTGCGAGCTGAATGTGGGAGAAGTCATTACAGCCCCAAGCCATAATTCTTTTTTTTTTGGATAATGCAACAATTTAGAAGATACCCGGGACCGTCTCTCTCAAAAACATTACATTTTTATCTGCCGTCCTGCCTGCAGCATGACTGCATTTGGCAGTTAAGGCTTCATTTGAGTGTGTGGGGGGGGGGGTCTTTAATGAAGGCCTGTAACCTGAAACAGACGCCCTGATTGTACCCTCCCCTTTTTTATTTAACACGTTTTTTTTCTATCAAAGTCACATAATGGAAAGTGTCAAGATTAAAGAGGAATGCTTTCAGATAATTCTGGGATAGATGATTAAGTCAATGTGTTCTTGTGCTTTGGCTATTATTCAAAAAAGAAGTCGTCCTGCTTTAAGAGCTCCGCCAGAGAACAAACCAGAGGTCAGAATGTGCTCGGCGCCAGAACAAGTGTGAACATAACATAATACGAATGTGCTCCTCCATCGCTTCATCTGCAACAAATGCTGGACGTCTTCAGGTTCGTTTTTCGGAAGCCGTCTCTGAAATCCGGAGCAGCCATCGTGTTTACAACGTCTTGACAATGACGCGTGAGCCAGGCTACAACTTTCTCCTCCTGGCACTCACAGCAGCTACAACGTGTTTTATGTGCGTTGTCTCAAACTTGTATAAAACGTCATTAATCACTCAGTCAATAATTGAGCGTGAGATTAAATTACAGGAAGGGGATGACAGGAGGAAATGATGTGCCGGTATATTTTGATCCTTCAAGAAAAAGTCAGAACAACAAAAAGTCAACCGAAGGAACTTTGAAAGTCAATAATGAAAACGAGCAAAAAGTGAAATGCAGATACTGTCTGTTTATGACTCGGTGAGTTGTTTGTAAAAAGAAAACAGTCAGGGTTTAAGATTGCTGTTGTTTCATCAGCGACAGCATCAGCGTAATCTGTGTGTATCCTGTTTCATTTCCTCTGGGGGGGAGGAGGGGGGTGGGTTACTCCGGAAGGACGGGGGGGGGGGGGTAGATGGCTCACAGAGCTGCTGCAGCTCCTGCATTCGCCTGTAGACTGACGACACTCAGTCTGACACTGCAGACATGCGGTTGATGCAGAGACGACCTTGTTTCTGACCTCGCCGGAGAGCGCGACAGGCGAGACACCGCGGCCGCGTGCGATCACAGACGGTTCCAGCGAAAAGAACGGGGAAACACCCGGTGACTAACGGCGGTGATGGCCCCGGTTCTTGTTGCCGTCTCCTTGTCTCTCTCGCTGTCGTCCCCACACAGCACAGGTCTCTGGGTTGCCGCGCTGCCGCACAGGACGCCATGTTTTCTGCCTTCCGTCGAAACGGCTGCGGGCAACGCCCACACAACCAGCTGATACACGCCGGCGCTGTTCACCTGGCCCTGATGAAAACACGCAAACTTGAGAAAAACAACAAAGAAAAACAAGTTGCCGAGCTCGTCCCGACAACGTGTTTGTGATGTCTGTCTGCAGGCTGACAGAAGCCGCTTCCACTGTCAGATTGGTCCCTTTTATGTCACCATAATAGGGCAGATATTCTTCCCAGTGGATGGATAATGACAAATCGAATGTTATGGATCGTGATCAGGCAGGATCATAATGATATCTATCAAAGAGGATGCAGTCGTTTGGTCTCTTTAACAGCTCTTTTAGGATTATGATGTAATTTATGAGGCTGCCAGAGTGAGACGTGGCGCCCCCCCCCCTACACACACACACACACACACACACATGCACGCATCCTCCAAAGCTTCCCCTCACCATCCACACCGAAGAGCTGCAAACAGTGAATGATTTATGAGGATGCAACAGCAGGAAGGACTATCAGTTGCAGTTATTGTACTCCGAGGCCCCTCTGAATAATGGCCCGCTCAGTGGTTAGACCCGGAGTCTGCTGGGCTCTGCTGAAAGCGAGATATTGACCAGCATGGATCAGGCCGAGGCCGCCTGCCTCCCGACTCCATCGACGGCGGCGGCGGCGGCTATTGAGTCCGCAGGAGAGGCGATTGTTGGCGCATTCATTTCAAACACCGGGAGTGTCCCCGAGGGTGTCATTACCGAGGAGTCCCGATACTCTCCTGGACCCGCTCTGAGCTCGCTCCCGCGTGCTATCCTCCCCAATCTTTGTGATCACGATAATATCGGACGGATCTGGCGCACTACTTAGCTCAGGCGGCGGCAGCGGCGGGCCGGATGCAGACGCGTACGGATAGAAACAGCAGATTTGAGGGAAAAGTACTTTGTTTGTCTGATGATGTTTGCCGAAAGGTCACAGAGACAACAAATACGAGTTAACACACAAACTCGCACCGACGTACAAATGCAGAAGCCTCTCACGTACCAGCGATGCTGTCCGTGCTCTGTTCAGTGGAGGCATGGACTCCGAGTCTTTTGGTGCGTCTTCGTCTCGCTCCAGTAAGTTTTTGGATCGTTTTTGTGTGCGCGTCCCAACCGGTTTGTGGTCCGTGTTTGTTTCGGTATGCAGTCTCTCCCCCGGTCCTCTGGTGTCTTGTTGCTTTGCCCTTCATGCGTCGCACCTGCTTGCTCACCTTGAGTGTGTCCATCTGCGTCTCCTCGGCGGCCCTTAGACCCCATGTGTTTATTTAAAAACCCCACCCTCTGCTTGGGGGCTCTGATCGCTGCCCCCTGGCTGAAGTGCTGATGTGTTCCCTGCATCCGTCTGGATCCCTCCTGTCTCCGTGTTGTTTGACTGCATTTTAAATGATTTTGGACTTTGGTTTTTGTAGTTTGTGTTGTTCCATTGGTGCTCAATTCTCCTGACAGGTTCAGTTTCAGCTCTGTATTTCTGCTTTCAGTTTTCCTTTTTCCTTTCAAATGGATTGACTTCAAAACAAGCGGTAGAACTTGACTGATCTGCCGGTGTTGGGCTTTTCAGAAGTGGGGCCACTTTGGTTTCATTCATTGCCGTTGGTCCACCAAGGTCAGTCCTCAGTCCACACATCAGGGATCAGGGACGCGAGCGCCACCTGACACGACAACTCCCGCCGTTCCGCCTCACTGGGCTCGTTGCGATCGAATTAGGTTGAGTTGGAGGCGACGATGGCGTGCGGTGGATTTTCCTCCGTTCTCGCCGCAATTTGACGTCCCTTCGGGGAGGGGGGGGGCGGCGTTGCGTTCAGATCGGCCAAACACAAATTTGACAGCGGCGGCTCCCTGAAGCAAATCGTGTTAAGGTGAGAACCGGCTGTCACGCCGCGTCACCTCCGTCCATCGCGCTCTCCTTCAAGCTCTCCATCACTCCCGCACGGTGACAGGGTCGCCTCTTTGTTCACCTCTCCCGATGAAGAATACATCACAGTCGCGGGCCCGCTAGGCAGCCCTGCCCCGCCCCCATCGAGTGAAGTTGAACGTCGCTGATTGTTTCAATTAATGATCACTTACCTGGTCTCACCTCACACCTTGACTCCCGCGCGCCGTCGTCGGTGGCGGCGCTGACAGCCGCCACGAACCGAATACCAATCGGCGTTTTTTTTTGTGCCGCGGTCAAACGTGCCAGAGACGTTTGAAGGATGTGTTAATGATGATAAACTGAATAACATGTTGCAAGTTTCGCTGTTGGTCATTAGCATAATGAGCCGATCGTAAACGATCCGTCACATTTGATAACGGCGGCGCACTTTCACACACGTGCACAGAAGAGCGTCGTCCATTAAACGTGTGCTTCTTCGGATGACTTTGACCCAGTGTCCAATCACAAGAGCCAATTATCAGACCAGGTATCACCATGGCACCCGCCCCCCCCCCCCAGAAATAAAAAAAAACCCTGATTAGCTTTTTGAGTTGCTGTAATTATTCAGAGTTAACACTGGCGAAGCGCTTGATAATTCCTGTTTCAACATAATGTAATTACTCATTTAGATAGCATTGTGAAAGAGCGTTTTCCTCCCCCGGAACTCAAGGTCAGAGCGGGATTCCAGCCCATTGATTGCGCGGCTGCGTGGGACGTGCCGCGCATAGCTGGGCCGCCTTGTCGGCTCGCGAGGCTTCTCACTCGGGCCTCAATTATCCGGAGTGAAACAAAACACGACGGCAAAGCGAGGCGATTGTGCAGAGCTGCCGTGGCTCCGGCAAAGTGAACGGTAGGAAATCAGTGGTTTGGAAATGGAATTTCCCACATTGACAAAGTCAAACTTCATTCACATTGAGCTCAAGGTTCGTTCTGATTTTTGCCTTTTTCAGAATTTGCAATTCGCTGACAAACCGAGAACATTCGATTCGTGTCCGCGGCGCACTCAAACAAGATTTTAACTCCCATGTTGAATCTGATCTGTCTTTGTTTGCGGTCCCCTACGGTGACAAACGCTCATGTGCTTTTCTGCTTGATGTTTCCCTCCTTTCCACGGAAAGGAGACGCGGGGAACACTGATGTAGGCCACAGCAGCTCCTCGCCCGGGACTTCGCTCTCCCATCATTGGAGCATGTTTGTTCGTTTTTTTTCCTCTGGCTGTCAGGCAGGACAGGCAAAAGTTTCCCCACCGCCCCTCGCCTTGATACTGGCCGACAGTGGAAGTGCATTAGCACCAATCAGAAACATTAGGGGAGATTTGCCGTGGCGTGATCTGATAAAGGGGGGCCGACACATTCTCAAAACAGCCTCCCTTTTGCTCAGCTGTTGATAATAGACATCTCTGCGGGCAGGCGGGCGGGGGTGAAGTCAGCCACGGTTTTAGGCCTGAGCCTGTGCACTCCCCGTCTCATCTTGTCAGCTAAAAGCTTTGCCTTGCCAAAGACTAATGGCATTTTTATATATATATATATATATAAACTTCTTGTTTGGCTCAATTTCGCTAATCTCACTCGACACACGTTAAGAAAACGTGTATGGATTACGATGTCGTGTTCCTGTTTCATCATCAAGCATCGTTTGTCTTGGTCACTGGTGATTGTGTGCACCGACTGCGTGACGCAGCTCATCAAACACTACATTACGTCACTTCAGTGTGTGTGCGTGTGTGTGCGAGTGTGCATGTTTCATTCAGACAGACCGGCAGTTTCGCTTTCCTGCCAGCCAACGTGAACGGAACATCCCTCCCCAGCTCCGTTATCTCATCACAGAACGGCCATGTTGGTCATATTGTATCACCCTTAATGTTTGCAGCACCTTGGTGAAATATCTCCCAAGCAAACATTCAACCGATTCCATCCAGCGGTCTCTTTTCATTGGCCCCACCCCCTCCCCCAACCGTGACGTCACATCCATCCGACCCCCCGCCGTCCCACTGCCGGGACCCAGTAACGGTGTTTTCTTCTTTGCCCCACAGCTCTTACCGCCTGGATAAAATCAACAGTGACATGCGTAACTACATCACCAATTTTGCTGCAGACTTAAGGTGAATACAGCCTCCATGTCACCCCCCCCCCCCCCCCCACTCTGCTGTTGCTGCCATGTTGCAGTGGTCGGATGTGGGAGCCAGCTGGCTCGCTGCCCTGCTGACATCCTCAATATGGACGCCTCGCAGAGCAAACACTCAAGACCAGTCAATGGGAGGTCACCTGGGGCAAACTGCTCATGCTGCCAAGGCAGAAGGCAATGTTAAACACAATCATATGAGCCAATTCACCCCTATGAATGACATCAGCGAGGCGGGGTTACACGGCGAGCCGGGAATGAAAGATAGACCACTTTATTTGTGATCACAGCTCCTTCACACCTTAAATTCCTAATTTACGGCCGCCTGCGCTCCCGGATGTCTTTGGGCTCGTATTACTTTGCAAACACCGTCTCGCCACAGCGTCCAGGAGACAGATTGGGGAGGACTTTTAATCGCGCTGCCATTTCCCTTTTTGCCAAACACTCTCGCTTATCACTATAAAAAGCCAAACCCCCTCCCCTCCCCCCCTCCCCGAAACTGCTCACTCAGCCGCACCTGTCAGTCGAAATGGGTCCAGCAGAGAGGAGCGACCCCCTCTCCGCTGCGTTCGCGGAGCGACTCCGGCGTCTCCAAGTTCTCCCGAAACACGTCTTCTTCCCCCTCTGCATGTTTCTGTCCATCACGTGGACCAACCAGGCGCGGTGCTGGAGTAGCACATTTAATTGACCGGGCTGACCCCCCCCGCCCCCCACCTTCTTCCCCCGCCAGGAGTGCTCGCCCACTAACTAGCTCCTGATTTGCATTTCCAATGTTTCCAAGCATTGATTGGACATTTCCACACAGCAAAGAGCAAAGTGCCTTTTTGGGGGGGGGTTAAAGGAGGCAGCTGAATCCTAACGGAACAAGTCCAGGTCGGCCTGAAGGGCGGGACTGACGACCGGGCCCCTGCTCACTAAGTCCCGCCCCCTAGAGCCACAGCAAACTGTAGGCAGTGTCTTTGTGCGTTTGCAGGTGGAAAGTTTTACTGGCAACACTATTAACAGCAAACTGGTAGAACATGCATCCTGTGAGTATGACGCTCCCCATTTAATGCCAGCAGTCGTTTCCAGCAACCTGATTTAATCAGGTGGCCTCTGCAGGAGTTGTTTTTGTCAGTGAGGAATTCAAAACAGAGAGACTCTTCACCACGGTGTCATAACCAGCTTCCTGCGCGAGTCGAAGCCGCCCACAGGAAGCCCGCTTTTAATCACGCGTAATTATTTTTGTCACCGGGTCACACCTGTGTCCCCCCCTGTTTATCAGTTGAATTACAGCTAATTGACTTGCTTAGGAAACCATGGCCACGGCCGTCGTCCCACTCCCTGCCCGCCTCTCTCCGTGTCTCTCTCTCAGTCAGAGCTACCACTTGCAAGCCACCAGGGACATGCACCCGAGCATCGCCCTGGATCCCTCCGCCAACTACAACTCGCCCAAGTTTCGCTCCAGGAACCAGAGCTACATGCGGGCTGTCAGCACCCTCAGCCAGGCCAGCTGCGTTAGCCAAGTGAGCCAGGTGAGTGTGGTGTGCGACCTCTCCGCTTGGCAGCGGTCGGGGGGGGCTTACCGCGCAGCTCTCAGTAGTGCCTCTCACACTGGAGATGATGGCGAGAACTGAGGAGTGCTTCATGGATCTCGATTCAAATGTAATGATTTTACAGCAGGAACGGTTCAACTAAATCTTCTCTTCAAGGCCCGAATTATCCTCCTTTCTCCATCGTTGCGTCCCTCATTTTTCTCGATGATGCTTTCAAAACCCAAACTCTCCGTTTTTCAGGCTCAATTCTCCCCCCCCTCCCCCCTTCCTTTTTAAATGACAGTTGGGTTCACATTGTTTATAAGGACAGATTAACAGAGTCCAGCAGGGGTTGTTGAGATATTCATCTCCTCTCTGAAAGCGAGGCATATCGATTTGTTTGGAGTCTTAAAAGCTTTGCTAAACTCCCGCTAATTCCACATCCCAATAAAACAAGATGTTTATCTTTGATTTTTGATTCTGCCAAATGAGAGAGCGAGTGATAACCAGCGAATGGTTTTGACTCAGCAAAGATGTTTGTTTGTGAAGAGTGAATATCTTTTGATATTTTGACTTTTGAGACCTTTCCTGCAAATATGAAACTGACTATGGAGGGTTTTTTTGCACACAAAAAACGGCAGTGTTCAGGCAGTTTTTGGGCCGAGTGCAGGCTCGATGACCAGCTTCTGTTTCCTGCAGGTGAGTGAGACGGAAATCAACGGCCAGTTCGAGTCGGTGTGCGAGTCGGTGTTCGGGGAGATGGAGTCCCAGGCCATGGAGGCTCTGGACCTGCCGGGCTGCTTCAGGACCCGCAGCCACAGCTACCTGCGAGCCATCCAGGCCGGCTACTCGCAGGACGACGAGTGCATCCCCCCCCTGGCCTCCACCGTCACCTCCACCATCAGGTCCACCACAGGTAAGGACTCGAGGCCCATTGCCAGGATGCGATACATCACATCATGAATGTTTGTATTTATGTTGACGAGAGTGTCGGCGGAGTCGTGGCAAAAACTTACGCTCGCCGTCAATGTGTGGTAACAGTAAAGAAACCAAGAGGGAGTGCCAAGTGCTTGTGCTGTGAGGCAGCTTCGTATCTTTGCATGAGTCACTCTTGTATCCATGTATTCCATGTGTTATGGGGGTATGATTACTGTACACCTGTGAGCTGTGCCAGTTCATCCTACTGTATTCTGGATACAGTGCTTCATCCGCTCATCCACGGGATGCATCAGAGAGTAAAGCTATGAACCCTATTGAAAATTCACGATGGAGGAAATTGTCTGAAATACAAATCAGGTCAGAAACCGGGAGGGGGGGCTCTGGGCTTCTTCCCCCCCCACCCCCACGACGTCCTGGGAGGTTTCCTTCACGCTGCCACGTGACAGTGAGCACGCGACTTCCTATTGACCTGGGCAAGGAAGCTGTGCAATAACCGTGTGCAGAGTCTGAGACCGCTGCTCGCCAACTCAGTTTAAAAGTCACAAGTGTGATTTTCCTCTGCTCGCAAACTGTTCACTTCAAATAACTACTTCTTTTTCACCCCGAAACGCAAGTGAGATGCTATTACACAGTTGCAGATTTTTGTGTCGGGACCTGGCTAATAAATAAGGAAAATCTGACACCGGCAACCGAACTGTCACACTGGTTAGTCATATATATCTAATATACGTCTGTGTTCCAATAAATCTAAACCTACTCAGCTGACACGTGCATTTATTTCTGACGCTGCAACCTGATTATAAATTGTGAGCTGCTGGTGCTTTCGACAATTCCCGCCGAGGCTGGATTCAAAGAGGAAAGGATAACGGCCCGCGTGCAGACGGAGAAATGTGGGAAGAAACGAAGAGAGAAAGTCCCCCGGACAAGAAGTCAGACTGGATCCCGCCTCTTCCCACCCCCAGACATGAACAAACGGCATCAGTTGGAGTGTATTAGGGAGCGTTAGAGGTGTGGACATCTGGAGACGTGCTTGATGATCAATCCCTCATAGCCGTAAATGTTTGCTTACACTGCTTTCTCTGTGAACTCTTTGCACTCTCAGGATGCAGACTTTGGTGTGTGATGGATTTTTGTCGTGCTGTGACTCAAAGGGTCGTACCCGACCTCACATTTTTCAATAGGGTTCATACTGTACTTCCTGATTGATGAGGGAAAACAAAACAAAACAAAACAAAAAAAAAAGGTCCCCGAAGCTTTGCTCATCTTCGCCTCTTTTCACTGCACAAAGTTCCCATTCCTGTACCTCAGCTGAAAGCAGAAGCGCATGCTGGGCCCTGGCAAACACCTCATCGATTAAAAGAAAACAAAACATTGTCTCTTCCCTGTGATGTGTTTGGAAAGCGAGCCGTTTCAGCTTTGTGCATTGAAAAGATGTGAAGAATGCATGCGACAAAACGAGGTGGAGAAGGCAGTGTAAACCATTCACGGAAATGAGTCAAAATGGGAGTTTCTTCTTGGCATTGGACAGGATTCCAACTGTAGTGAAATTACAGGGGTTCAAACTCCACTCTGGTCTGTCCTCATAAGAACCTTTGACGTGCCAATTGGGACAATAATCGTAAGGTCAGCCGTTAGGTGCAAGAGATTACAGCTTTCATCTCTTTTTGACTCATGGCATTCAGTGCATGTCTTGATGTTACTGCTTTGTGGCAATAAAAAGCACATTCTCTCCAGCTGCTCACACCTGTGGCCTTATTACAGAACCGTATTTACATTTGTCTTCCAGACAGAAATTATGTGCAGGAAGAGTCTTGTTTACCCGACCAGACCAGTATAAGTGAGGATCTGGCAGACTCGGCCCCCTTGACTCACGATGATCTAGGCTGCCCCATACGAAGAGACGGGCTGTACCACCAAGACGCCATGGGGGCGACAGCCAAACCTCTATCCGGACCGCCCGTCTCTCCGAGCCTCTTCAGGTCCCCCAGGTCTAGCACCGCAGAGCGGCCGTCGCCAAAAGCCATCCAGGCCAGCATCAAAGAGTCGGCCACGTTGGCGGCAGCCATCAGCATGCAGTGGAAGGAAGAAGTCACGGCCATGCGCCGGGAGCTGGCCGAGCTCAGGAGGGACCTCTGTAAAGAGCTGCGGGCTTTCAACAGCAACTTCAACACGTTCACGCAGCATTACAACACGTGGTCTCCCCAAGCCGGGAGCATGGCAGCTGGCGCCGGAGCGGGCTCAGGTGGAGGGGCGGACGCGGGAGCGGGAGCAAGGTCAGGGGCGGGGGAAGGCGCAGCAGCGTTCGGGGCGGGGCAGCCTGGAAGCTCGACGGTAGACCGAGGCACAGGGGGCGCCAGGGAGAAGAAGCCCTCAGTAGCAAAGGTGTCGGTGGGCACTCAGGCCAGAAGCAAAGTCTTGGTCCGGCAAAGCACAGCGGATGCGGCAGTAAATTGTCCCGAGGAGGAGGAGAAGAAAGGTGGTCGGCGAAGTCTGCCCAAACAGCTCTCGATGGATCCGAGTATTCTCGCCTGTCCTCAGTCGATGTATGTGGAGAGTGCCATCCCGCTCTCTTTAGATCCAATACTTCCTGGAAACGTGAAAGCCACCCAGTCAGAGCCATTCGACCCAACTGTTGTCCGCTTCACCGTGGAAGCTGAAGCAAAACCGCAACCAAAGTCTCGAGCGGAACCGGAGCCACCCGGCCATGCACTCGTGACTGTATCCAACAGTGGCTCTAATGAGCCAGACACCTCTCAGAGTACATTGCCACTTTCTGCAGACACAGCTGCTGAGAGCTCTCAGGATTCATCAACAATGGAACAAGAAATTGTTCCGCAGCTGATAAACACGGCCCGGGCTAATGAATCCCATTCACATGATGAACCGTCTCACCCTGATGACATGAAATCCCCAGACTCCGAACAAATTGAAAGAGATAAGATGCAGCTACCCTTTCCAGTCCCTGTACTCACTGTGTCTCCACCGGAGGACGACGACGGCGATCAGTCAGATTCAGACTCTGCAGATCCTGTTCCTGTGGAAAAGTCAGACCCCGTTCCCCAAGAACCCGGGAATGCGTCTGCGTCAGGTTCAGGATCTGAAGAGAAACAGACCTCTGATCCAACCAGTGAAGATTCAGAACCATCCAAATTACCCACCGACTGCCAGCCGAGCCCGATTAACCAAAGTCAAGTCTCAGTCTCTGAGGAAACGCCGACCGAGCTCGATACTGTTCCACCACCTAACCCTCAGACTGATGTTGTGTGCCCGTCCATTGTGGTGTCAGAGTACTTCGACAGCGATTCTCCCGTAAGTCCAGCAGGAAGCGACACAAGTCCAGATCCCATCATCACCTTTCCCGATAACCCTCCAGATCCTCCCCCCGAAATAAACACGGCCTCAACATTCAGCTCCAGTTCACCTGAAACGCAACCAAATACAGAACCAGAGTCTCAAGAGTCAGAGTGGCCACCACTGCCTGAACCACTGGACACCGCCCCCATATATCACGCTGATCTGGTGCATTTCGACTTGGTCATGCTGACTTCTCTTGATCAAGACGACCTTGACTCAGTCTTCATGGACCCTGAGCCAGAACCTTTTGACCTCAGCATCGACTCTTCGTCCAATGCTGAGGACTTAGAGCCGCCAATGTACCAATCAGACGATCAAAGTTCACCCTTGCCGACCGTCGACCCCGCCTCCTCCAGCCAATTTGATCCCTCGCAGTCGCCGGAGTTGGCGCTCTTGGATCCGGCGATGGAGTATCGCTTAGCCCATGCGCCTCAGGATGCAGCTTCAGAGAGACATGACGTCCCATTCCCACAGGTGACGGTTACAATCTCCCCTCCGAGTTCAGTTTCTCCCGATACGTCGCTGGAAATCGACGTTGGACCCACAAGTCCAGCCACGGAGTCTCCTCTCCCGAGCAGAGATCGGTCCCCGCCCCGCCTCCAAGACATCCAGTCAGTGGAAATGGCACACATGGAGTCGCAGGACATAATCGTGGAGACACTCGAGTGTATAGACGCGTCCCAGGAGACGTTTGGCCCCGAGGACGATGACACCCGAAGCAGCTTGGAGAGGTCTTCGAGCGAAGAGGCCTTTCTGTGGTACAGGTGGCAGAGGAGGGGCCACAGGCGGGGCTCGGTCCGCAGGAGCGCCAGTGTGGAACTGTGGAGCGGCCGATATGAGTACAACAGTGCAGAGATCACATATGTTTCGCTCACTCTGTGAGATCATACCTCATCCTCAGCAGACAAGATGTAGCTCCAAGTACAGCGTATCTATAGCTCCTGGTTTGTAGCTGCCAGTGCACTGTAAAGAAAGCGTGCAGATCTAAATGTCAGGTGATCGCTGGCATTTAGGCAAGGACGTTCCTTCTGCACAACTGCAGTAACATGAAGAAAAAAAAGAAAAAGAAAAGACTGCATCGGTAGCAGCAGAACCTTTTGTTTTATGGATGGGGACACACGGCAAGAATGTAATCAACCGCTCTGCGGCGACTAATGTTTTCCGCGCAAAAAGTACAAAAACAGTGAGTGAAAGCAGCGCGAACTCCTCAGAAGCAGCTGCCGCCGCCGCCGACGTGAATTATCTTCCAGGACAACTTCCGTCTCATTTCAGTGTACTGGCATAAATCGTTGGATACATGGGCAATGAATGTTCCCGTTCAGTCATTAAATCAAAAGTGTTTTACACCTCTACTTTAAGAGACTCCTTTATGAGCTCTGTGGACAAGGCGGCCTCGTACGCTGGAGGCCTCCGACAATCCACCCCCCCTCCGATGAACTTGTTTTTCTGAGCTCTCGGTGTTTCGTCACTCTGTGGCGGAGTGAAGGAAATCTTGGCAGTTATCATATAACTATAGAGACATTCCTGTTTACTATGTGAGCTGTTGGACGGACCAGAACAAAGATTAGAGGACATGATACTGTGGAATAATGTTTGCACAATCTCAGATGAAGCTTGAATACTGTGGTGTTGCAGTTGTATGTAAAAGTCGAGGCCAAATTATTTAACCGTCAAAAACGAGCGCTTATTCAACTTCTAATGCACTTTTACCTTGTATTTTGGCTCGTTTGATTACCAAATAGATACATTTAAAAAGCATGGGTTAAGGGTGGGACAGTCAAAGTTCTAGTTTTCATTGTTTCACCTCAGCCTCAGTCACAACCTGTACGTGCTAATTCAAACAGTTCTCTGTGAAAACATCAGCAAAACCATGCTTGACCGGAGACTTTCGATGCTGCAAATGTAAATCTGACTCATCAAACACACACACACACACACACACACACACACACACACACACACACACACACACACACACACACACACACAC
>JASSRZ010000051.1:1257094-1271963 GCA_032164315.1 Malacoctenus gilli | reverse complement strand
TCTCTCTCTCTCTCTCTCTCTCTCTCTCTCTCTCTCTCTCTCTCTCTCTCTCTCTCTCTCTCTCTCTCTCCATCCGTCGTCTGATCTCGATATCGCCATCCTCAGTGCCCATCGCCAACACCATCGGACTGCAGGATGTGCCAAGGCTCTTCTCCCATCGCCAGAAGAAGAAAAAAAAAGGTGTTAGCAAAAATGTGCGCGTGACGTGGGTTTGTTTTGGGTTTCTCCTGATTCGCTGGTGGTCCTGATGCCCAGCCTGCAGGCTCCCCTCTTCCAGCCCGCTGGACCGGGGATGTTTGTAGTTTTTCAGCATTTGCAAAGTGCCATTTAAAAAAAAAAAAAAAAAGTGCAGCTTTGGATACCTACCAGCAACCAGGCCTTTGAGCTAACAAAAAAAAAAACAAGAAAAAAAACGGAGTCAATGAGAGAAACCACCTTAATTTTCAGACGGTTCAAAGTTAGTAACCCTTTTGGATAATTTTTCAATCATTCAAAAACTGACGTCATGGTTCCTTGTGTTTCTGTGTTGTTTTTTCGCGCGGTCAGTGTAGAAGCGAGATCTCTAAATTGTTTCGAAAAAAAAACAACAACAAACAAACTCTGAAAAGTGCCAAATGCTTGAAATACCTCAAACTCTGTGCATGAGGCACTGGTCACCCATCCAAGGTTGTTCAGTTGTTTTCAGGCAGCCCGTAATAAGCTCTGGACTGGTCAGTGTTTGCTAGGGTGAGGGGGTGGGGGGGGGGGTTCAAGAACAAAAACAACAACAACCATGCAGCTTGCAAAGCCAGCCTGGTCGCGGTGGAACACTCTTGGGTGGTCCGGCTCGGTGGGAGACGCGTGGGCCTCGCCCGACGTGCACATTTCAGTCAGCCTTCCTATATAACTCATGTCACCACTTATTGACATTTACTTGAAAGCCGAAACAAACCATGCAAGTGTCGTGCCAACACTCTCCATCATGTCAATGCAGTAGAACTTAACTAATATGACGGTTTGTGTAACTCTTTAGATCAAAATGTGTAGACAAATGCACTTATGCACTTATTACAATTCTCTCTATTTCCAAGGGAAATGTACATACCCAAGTTCACAATAGTACTGTTGTATTTTTGAATTGTGAGTGGGAAGAATATTCATGACTTCTTTTCCTTTTCCTTTCTTCTTCTTCTCCTTCTTCTTCTTCTTCTTCTTCTTCTTCTTCTTCTTCTTCTTCTTCTTCTTCTTCTTCGTGTCCGTCGCCCGTCTGCCTCCTCCGGAGCTCCTTTTTTCGCGCGCTGTGGCTCGGTGGCGCGCACGTTTTTTCATGCGTCATACAGCTCTCAGGCCCTTTCATGTTTGTGCCCTCCAAACGCCACTAATGAGGAGTGATTCGGGGAAAAAAAGAGAAAAGAAGCCGGAACATAAACAAACCATCTGCATATTCGCTGCTTTAATCCGAGCGCCGTTCGGCAGGTTTTTTTTCGTGTTTCTTGAAAAGTTTGCGGTGGGAAAAAAAGAGTCTCCCGAAAGCAACGTGAGAAGCGGCTCCCTCCAGGAAAAGATGGGAAATAATGAATCGGAAATTGGGGCAAAGGCGTCCCGCAGGGACCCGAGCAGCCGGGCTCGCGAAGCGAAACTTTTGCACGGGCCCCGCTGAAGGGAGAACCATTAGAAATCAGGCTGCTCACTGTCTGCGGCGCGGCGAGAAGCCGTTTGCGGAAGCTGTGAAGTCGCGGGAGCAGGTGGGACTCGACGTCGAGAGCCACTGAGAGCGTTCAGCACCTCTCGCTCTTTGTGGGTTTTTGCCACTTATGATGTGACAGTGACAAGAGGTTGCTTTCCCCCCCACTTGAACTCATCCAAACAAGTAAAGCAGTCATTGTACAGGTTAGAAACTACTGCTCACACAGTCTCAGAGTCAGCCGAGTGTCAATTTTACGCAATTGAATCTTTGCGACGCCGCGTATCTCAAACAGCCCGACGCAAACAACCTAGATCACCAACTTCTGATCGAAATACAAATCAGGACTGGCTGCTGTTATTCGTGAAGCCGAGTCCATTTTCGACAAGCAAAAAATCAACCGCACTCGGGTTTTTTTGGGGTGGGGGGGGGGACTTTTGGTGTCAATTGCTTGGGCGGCAGAATCGGTAGCGTTGCCAGTCCGACATTCAAATCGTTGACCTCAGATGTCGGTAATCAACCGACTAAATGGTGCTGCTTTTTATTTAATCAGTGAAGTGCTCCAAAAAAAAAACCAACCCCAAAAACAATCAACATGATGCGCCACTGGCTGATCGTCACCCCACTTAAATATGCTCTGGAATGTTTTGGTTGAGTAGCTGTTGCCAGAGCGCCCGGCTTCCATCAGCATTGGAGGAGGGTTAAGAACAATGTGTGCACAGGCGGCGCCCATGGCTCCCTCCAACACATCCAAACGCACTGTCCACGTGCCATATTCGCCCCGACCGCGCGAAAACAAAAACAAAACTTTATTGTGAAGTTTATCAGGAAGTCATATCAAGCAAAACTTTGGGTCATGTCCTGGGGGCGTACGCCTGAGAGTGAAGCCCGTGAGTTTCCCTTTCGATGTGTGAGCGCGGTCTGCTCTGCTGACTTGGACCTGGAACATGTAAACGTGATGCCTTTGTTCCAAGTACTGTGAGATGGGGAGAGGTCCCTCTCACCCCTTCCCCTGCCATTGGAATTTATCCACCCCCACCCCCCTAAACTTCAACCCGGTGACTTCACACGCACGTGTAGCTCTGCTTTCTCATCCGTCCCGAGGGAGGGGTCTCCAGCAGAGGGGTTTCTGGAGAGCGAGCGGGTGTGCGATGCCAGGCGGTTGGCAGAGCGCAGACGTTCCCCTGCTGCTGCCACAGTGGCAGGCAGACTGGGGGGGTGGGGGGGGGGGGAGACAGACTCGGCCTGACATATGCTGGCTTAGAGGAGAAGCTGCTGTCGCTGTGTGCTGTGGTGTGGCAGGAAGGCTGCTCCGTGCGGACGGCCGGGCGCTGCGCTGGGTCACTTTCCAGCCTGCCTTTGACTGCGCAAAGCAGCTTATGCCAGATTTGGGGTCCTCGGTGAGATCAAGCAAACAGCGCCCCCCCCTCTCCCTCCTTAAGGCCTGTGTAGATAAATGTATTGCTGAATAGTGGGCCTTTACTGGAGAACTTGAGCATCAGCACGACATGTTTTTTGCCACCTTAGCTGGAGGCTGTAGCTGGAAGAACAGAGGAGTCCCTCTTATGCAATTTGAGCCGGGCAAAGACAGACAAAATATAAATACACGCATCTCGTCCGATTGCGATTGACCATTTTTGTCACTGGACGAGCCGCAGAAGGGGAGGAGCTTGCCATCCAATGTAGCGGAACATGCGCGGAACGACATGCAAAACAGACCCCAGAATAAATGTAGAGCTAAACCTTGGATGAACATTGTAGTTTTTAAAAGCCATGCAGGGATCGGATCCAGATGATCTATAAGGGGGGAGGGGGGGGGGCATGGGGGGGACAGGGAGTGGCACTGAAAGTGGGGGCCTCCCCAAAGTGAAAAACAAATCATTATTTTCAGACTTTTCAGACCCCCCCCCCCACCTTGACGTCCATCAGCGTGGCTTCCATGTAAATCTGGGAGAAGGAGGCTTGACGGGTCAAACTGCATCAACTTGTTTCCGAAAATCTCCTGACTCGAGCCGCCCGCCGACACCTCGTGCACTTCTTCGCAAACAGGCGACGCTTGCGAGATTTGACGCCACCGAGGGCCGCGATTGGCTCTTTAAGTGCCATCTTTGTTGACCTATCCAGCAGTCTGTAAGCTCAACCGAAAATCGCCACTGGGTCACACGCCCCCCCCACGGGTTTTATATGACCGAAGCATTTCCCGTCGCGCGTCACTCGTCATCACTTCCCGCTCGCGTCTCGGCGTCCCGCTCTCAGCTTTTAACTCGAGAACCCACGATGTGAAACAATTTTAAGAGGGGGGGGGGCGTGTTTTTTGTAATCATGCCATGAAAAGATCATCAGACTCACTGAGACACAGACTGATACAACACTTCCTTCAACTTGGAATGTGAAACGACTCTATAATTACTAGATAAAAATGAAAAAGGTAGTTGTTTAGCTAAAACTATTTTCATCTCTTGTATATCATATCTATAGTGAGGATGAATATAATGCCAAATATTCATTATTTGTAAAGAAATATATATATATAGATATATAAATATATAATATATGCTTCATCGAAACGACTATTTTCTGCTCCTGCTCATGTTCTGTTGTCATTATTCGGGTTTGTTTTTGGGTTTTTTTTAAAACTTTGTTCTGGTTGTTTTCTTATCTGATATGATGGCATGCGAAACACTGATTCTGAATGTAGGCGTATTATGAACACGTTTTTTTGTTTCAAGGAGAAAAAAAAAGGTTCTGACATCGTCACAAAGTTGCACATTCGTTTTGTGTTGTTTTGGGTTTTTTTCCGTTTGAGTCGGTCACAAAGGCAATTTCTCTGAGTGTGTTCTCTCAGTGCCGCTCCCGCATCCCTCACCCCGTTTTGTTTCTTTGTTTTTGGATCGTTTGGAGCGGTTTTACAAAGACGTATGCATTTCCCGCCTTTCTTTCCTAGCTGAGCTATTGAAAGATTTTTGCCTCTTTGAGTAGTTTGATCATTGCTTCGATCATCTGATGTAAATAGTTCTGCAATTAAATTTTTTGGAGAAAACCAAAAAAGAAAAAGTCTGGACATGTTTGTCTGCGTGATGCCTCTTTATTTCTTCTTCCTAAACCATCCAAAAGTTGACAAAGTCCGTAGACGTCACCATGATGTCATCGTTATGGGAACTAAATCAAGTATGATTCATTCTTTTGGCGGAATGTTTATTCAAATAACAGTTTCAAGCTCCTTGTAAAGTTCTTCACACGGGTTTGGTCGGACGGTGAAACCAGTGGACAGTGAAACCAGTTTTATCAATCCGAAACATTTGTTTCGTCGCAACGTTCGACTCATTTATTCCAAACCCCCTTTTTCCATACGGCCACACATGACATTGCAGGAGGACTTAGGCAGAAACAGCAAGCTCTCCCGTATCCGTGGTCACGGCGGCGGCGTTCCCTGCGGTACGATTTGTCGCGGAAAAAGTGAAGCACGGCGAATTCATCAAACCGCTCTTGGCATTTCATGCATTTTATGTGCGCGTTGCCCGCGAAAGCAAAACAGCAGCGGAGATAAAGATGAAGTGCGGCTCTGAATCATATGTCAGAGAAACGGCCGCATTTATTTTCACTGTTCATGGTTAAGTGTTCCGAGAAGGTCACCGACGACTTAGCATTTCATTCTTTAGATGAAATAATCTGATAGCGTTTACCGAGGGACGCTTTTAAAAACGCTTCCCAAAGATGTCGTGAGTCATTCGGCACTTTTATCGCGACGACTTTATTATTCACCGATCATCGAAGTTAAAGTGTTGATGATGCAAACAGAGGAGGAGGAGGAGGAGGAGGGACAAAAAGCCTGAACAATGGCGCTGCTGGAAAAAAAAAAAAAGGAATTCAAAAATAGTGTGTGATGGTTCCAACACCCTGATGCAGTGTTCATGCCGCTGAGACTCGTGACCGAGTGAGGAAGTGACTTGCAAATGCCAAAAAAAGTGCAGTGTGAATGAACCCACATGGCTGAAAGGAGGATTTGGGGTTGAACGTGTCTTTCCTCCCAACCATGTTTGTATGTGTTTAGTCAAACTTCACAGAGAGAACAGTGTTGATGGTTGCACTTTTCTAACACTGAGATGAGAGACTGAGCAGACTCATACACACTTTAAAAAGAAAAGAAAAGAGAAGCCAAAACGCGCTCGCTGTTTGGCTGGAATCACAATTATGCAAATCGATGCGATCTAAAAATGATCGGCTGATAAATGTTGGCGCAGCATACGTGAGGTCAGGTCCAAGCAGCAAAGTCCCAGGATCAGTTTGCCGTGTGTCAAATGAACTCAGCGCTGTGACGAACCCTATGCTGCACTTTTCTTTAGAACTCTGCTTTAGGTGAAATGTCTGCTTTAGGTGAAACATCAGTCATTTTGTTCTCAAGGCTCCTTTAGATTAAACGCACCCTCGCGTTTCGTAGACTTGCCAATACACGATGTATTATTGCCTCCTGCTGGACGAGAAGGGAAAAGCCTTCGTTGGACGTCACCAGGAGTCGCAGCTGCATTTGGCTGCAAACGCTTCCTGCGTTCTGTAACTACTGGCAGCACTGGAGAGGGTTGATGCAGTGTCGGACATCGGTATTTAAAAAGCAAATGAAGAGCGATCATCCGTTGCAAACTGACGGTGAAGCGCACGAAGGCCGATCACACAATGTAAGTCACTCATACGCCTCCAAAGGGGAACTGCAGTTACCGATGAAAGAATCAGTAATAATCAGTATAAAAGTTTTCGGCGGATTTTTTGAAAGATTTATAATATATATTGGAAATGTTCCACTATGTCGCAATTATACTTGGTGTGCCTGTAATACAATACTCTTACGCTCACTTTATAATTTAAAATATAAAAACAAACAAACAAACAAACAAAAAGTTGTTTGGGTTTATTCAATTGTGTTTTGGGGATGCGTCCTCGTTCGACTGGTAACGAGGACGTGGCCAATAGGATTCAGCCTCTCAGTAGTTTGGCCAGTGGGAGGCTTTAGAGACACTGAAGAGGCGGGACTTCCGGTCCGGGGGGGTCACATGACCAAATTGAAGTCGTATGATGTGAGTTTTCCTTCCAGATTCGGAGACACTGTGTCCTCAGTGGGTCGCGTGCGTACATCCAGGTAGCTCGCGGTGAGTGAAGGGCTTTTTTTGACTGCTTATCTCGCTGCTCACGCTGCTGTTAACTCGCTGTTGTCACGGAAACGTTCACTCGGGCCGCGACTTGACTGTGACTCAGTGCTGTCGAGGCTCTGACGATGTCAACAACACTTTTCATGTGATGTAGAGCGGTTTCCTCTTTTGAACTAGATCCTCCAGTTTGATATTTAGTCGTCGGTGCTTTATTGGTTTCTACCTGCCAAATCTCCAGCCGAAGCGCAGACTAACCAGCCGGGTCAGATGAGTTGGAGCTTGCTGACTGATGATCCGAGTGTCGGAGTCCCCAGATGAAAGCATCGTGAACCCTCTGTTGTGTTCCAGGTGACCCGGACACCATGCGTGGAGCAGCCGTTGCTCCCGCACTCACCTTTTGGTGATCGACCCCCCCCCCCCCTCCTCCAGCTGAGGTGCAGTATCCCCCCTCTCCCGCCATGGCCCCAGAGGAGCAGCAGCCCCCCCCTGCACAGCAGCCCACCGGCGGACACTTGCCCTGGGACTACCGCCTGCAGCTGATCGGGCTGGGATTCGGCTTCTACGCCGCCGCCTTCCTCCTCTCCCACCTCCTGTCCGCGGCCCTGTGCCGCACCTACGCCTCCCTGCTGGCCAAGGAGAAGGTGTTCTGGAACCTGGCGGCCACCCGGGCCCTGTTCGGCCTCCAGAGCAGCGCGGCGGGGCTGCGGGCCCTCGCCGAGGACTCGGCGCTGTCCCGAGACAAGGCCAGGGGCCAGGAGGACTGGTCGTGGTTCAACATCCTCACGGCCACGGGGTTTTTCGTGTTCGAGAACGTGGCGCTCCACGCCTCCAGCGTGGCGTTCAGGTCCTTCGACCTGCCGCTGGCCACCCACCACTTCTTCGCCCTGTCTGGGTACGCCGGGGCGGTGTGCTCCGACTCCTTGGGACACTTCCTGCCGATGGTGACGCTCCTGCTGGAGATGAGCACGCCGTTCACCTGCATATCCTGGATGTTACTGAAGGTAAGGGCACTTTGCTCGGTGTGGATCTTCATTCGGAACGCGGTGCGTTCCGTCAGGCGCTTCCTGTCGACGCGCTCGCTGCAGCTGGATGCTTTTCTTGACCTTTCAGTGCAGTCGCGCTCGACTTTCAGTTCCTCTAACGTCTCATCAGATTAAACTTATATCTTGTTAAATGGGAAGTTTAAGCAACAGTTGTAGAGCTGATTCTTTGAATAAAGAGTTTCATGTTCCCCCTTTTCAAGGTTGATTTATTGCAGATGTGTGAAACCGATCTGATTGGTTTTCAGAGATCCGACCTGTCCCCCCCCCCCCTCCGCCCTCCCCTCACGAGGCTCTGTTGCTGTTTCCTGACAGGCCGGGTGGGCGCGCTCGCTCTTCTGGAGAGCCAACCAGTGGGTGATGATCCACATGTTCCACTGCCGCATGGTCCTCACCTACTTCATGTGGTGGGTGACTGTGAGCCAGTGGGGGGAGCTCCGCCGCCTGGTGGCCCTGCCGCAGCTGCTCCTCTTCCTCCTGGGCCTCGCTCTGCTCACGTTCGTCATCAACCCCATGTGGACGCACAAGAAGACCATGCAGCTGCTGAACCCCGTGGACTGGAACTTTGACAACAAGCCGGCGCCGCAGAACGGGGTCCCGAAGGAGGAGGGGTCTTCGAAACCGCATGCCAGCTGAGGGGGAGTTCGCGAGGTCGCCGATTAAACGATCAGTGAGTTTAGGTGTGAGGATGGAAGGACGAGTTTTTTTTTTTATAGACGTTTGAGAATGTTTGACACTCCGGGGGAGAATCTGAATGATTCGGTCGTTTCACAGAACAAGGTGCAACAATGTTCTCCACTGGTTGTTGATTTCGGGCAGGTACTTTTCCTCGCGTCTCGCGCCGTCGTCGTCACGGATCCATCTTTCCTTTCGGTCGGCTCGTGAGAGAGGCTGTCGCTCCGTGGTTCAGAGGAGTTTTGGCTCGCCCTGCAGACATCATCGCCCTCATTAGGTTGTGAAACAATCATCCACGTGTTTCCCTTCTCACAAGAAGGAAACATGAGAAAGTCCTTCCAATGACCCGTTCGGTCACACTGCGTTAGGGAACCTTCTGTTTCCCCTCCTCCCTTTTTCTTCCAAGAGTTTTTAACAAAAGGCTCATCGCGAGCTGGTTGGTATTTTTTGGAAAGGGTCGATTCATTATGAAAAGTGTGTTGACGTTCTTGGAGATGTGGAGGCACATCTTAAGAAAAGCTTAGAACTGGAAAAGAAATGGTTTTATCTATTCTATTTTCTGCTCCCTTTTTGAATGATGGTGATAGATGTGGCTTCTGGTTTAAAAAAGAACCTGATGATGTTTTATTTTTTGAGCTTCTATATTGTTATTTTACTTTGAAATCGATTTGAGGTACAAAACAGAAACATTTTAAAGATTTCAGTCTACTGGCAGAATTAACAAAGATTATGGGAATTGATATGTTTCCCATGGTTGTATTCTAATACTTTGCGACGCACCTTGTAAATCCTCTCAGTTGATTTAGGGAGGAACACTTCAGTGTGCGGAGTCGTCTTTCAGCCATTCAGTACCAAACTCAGAGGAGGCACTCGTGGTCGCACGAGCCTCCGGAACAGACGTGGTCATTCAGCACTGGGAGTCTTTTGAAAATTAGGTTAAGTTTCAAAGAAGGCGCTTCAGTGGGCTCCTCACTGGATCTGAAGAAACGCTCGGGGGACGCTCGCATTCGTTGAATCGCGTTCTGCGTTTCCAGGCTCGACTCCTGGATCGACACCGAGTGAAGAGAGAAACATTTACCAGCTGAAAACAAGGTTGTCGTCAGTGGCGGGAGAAGGCTCAGGGGCGATGTGCTCCACAGAGGCCTCGTTGTCTAAAATGCAAATGTGAACCGTCGCCGTTGTCGCGCAGAACAACCAGGCCACGCTCTGACTGCATTGTAGATTCATCACGAAACGGACGCAGCTCAAATATGCAGGAGATGTTCGGTTGAAGTTGTGATGCAAGACGTTCGATTGCGCAGCGTGACAACAGGCCAGCGACTCTCACTCAAACGCCCGGTTCCGATGGGAAGGGGTCTGAACGCACAGTCTGTCACAGTTGCAGTTGAATGAAAGGGCAGGTCGAGGAGGACCTGCAGCGATTGAGGCAGGCGGTCACAATGTTGTGGCTGATGGTCGTCCTCACCACGTTCAGAGTCTGTTTCAATCGCTCCCATTTCTCAGTGCGTTGGCCCGAGCAGCGTTTCCTCCAGTAACTCATTAACCATGGGAACAATTGTTGCACTTTTTCTGTGGTTGGTTTCACCATTAGTATTATTCCCTCCGATTCCCGAAGCCTCACAGTATCCACGGTTACTCTGCAGAGTAAAAATTGCATCAGGTGTGAACTGTGAGCCAGCGGAGACGAGCGGAGCCTCAGCTGCTGCCTTGTTGAAGAAGCTTTCGACTGACTGAGTTACCACAAGTTTACCTCCTCAGCTACTTCCTGAGTGTTTGTGGGACATGTGTTGGGTCTACTTGCAGAAGTGTGACTTCTGAGATATGTGATGGTGTTTCACAACAGCATTGGACATTTAGGAACAATGACTAATTCCTATCTCACATCTACTGCGCAAGTTAATTCTGAGTTGTTGGATTCTTTTCGAATTTCACTTCTTCAGATACTAAACATTTCTTTGTTTGAAGACTCCTTTTCATTTCAGTGCCGTATTCTGAATCCTGCAGTGTTGCTCGCGCGTTGATACATGCTTTGAAAACTGGCTTGGGTTACAAAATAAAAGCCATTGTGATACACTGACCTTGTTCTGTTCATTGTCCAGATTGTAGAATAGAGTCTCTGCCTCTAGGTGGCACAACGGGAGCGATTATCCTCACTGACGTTGAACTTTTACTCAGGAGTTGAATACAGTATCATAAATCTATTTGCTAAAAGCACAAAGTATTTGAACACCAAAAAGTCGAGTCGGAGCAACTCGCATGTTGCAAAAATGAAGTCTTCGGTTCAGAGACAATCTAAACACGGGTCAATTGAAACAAACCAGCAAACAAACCAACAATATATTGAAGATCCTATTTGCCAGTTCATGGAAGGTATTTATTAACAATACAATAAAGAAAGAAGTATAATTACCAAACAAGAGTCAATGGGCAATCTTCATGTTTTGTATTGGAATAGTTTATGTGGTTATATTTCAAATGTAACATCAAAAAGAAAATCTTGATGTGTCTAGTAATAGCTTTGTATTTGTTTTGTTGTTTGTCCACTGAATCATATGTATCTTATTTGAATATTCTGTCTTTTCATTGGACCCACCATGCAAATAGCTGTTTATTCACTTTCTTTCCAGGAGTTTTAATGTGTAACAATATTGAAAACACTTAGAGCATTCGTTTTTTAAGTATGCAAACAGAATTTCACCCTTTTGGAGGTGTTTTGCTGTCAAAGAAAGGAAAAAATAAACTACACTGCCGACCGTCATCATCTCCGTCCAGCTGTTTCGACGACAGCCACCTCACCTGTCACGTGACCGACCGCTGGAGCTCCTCCGTCCTCCATCCCACCGGGAAAGGACGGCGGAAAAATCAGATTGACGTCGCCCTCATCCAATCAGATCCACGCTCGTCTTGCGTGTCAGCCAATCAGCGACTGAACCGCGGTAGAAGGGGTTTTTTTTTCTCATGGATGGAATCAGTTTGCTTCGAGGAGTCAAGTCAAAAAAGAAGGGCGAAAACTGGATATGTTTTGATGTGCTTAAAGTTGCGTCGACGGCAGGGATGTGTTACGTTTAAACCTTCGACTTGCATCAGCAGTGGACGGACGGGGGTCTTCACGTGGGGAACGACTAAAATGGTAAGTTTGGGGACGTTTTACCAAGTTTTTCAACAAAGTTTTAAATATGCATTTCACAAGTTTTGGCAGCTGCTTCTTCTGGGAGCTGTAGCATCAGCTAATTAGCAGACACGCAGTCATATAGAAGGTCATGTGCAGTGACTTCAGTGTTGTTTTTGTGTGCGTGTGTTTCTAAACACTGAACTCCGCGCTCGTCTTTAACGTGGCGCTTCAGAGAGAGCTTGCCAAGCTGTCAGCTACCTGCTGTAACCCAGTCACTCTGGGGTTTTTCACGTAATCATACCAATTAATGCATCCCATTGTGGAAGTGCGCTGTAATCAGGGGCTGCAGCCCTCACGTAAACCTTTTTCTGCACGGTTAAGTCACAATTACTCCAAATATACGAAATCACTTATTAGTTTTCCACTCAGGATTTTCAAATTGTGGGTAATTGATCATTTCAACAACTGTTTGTGGCCTTCAAAGATGAGTTTGCACAGTTCAAGGTAACTTTTTGGCATTTTTTTAGAACCTAAACACAATGTGCGACCAGAATAAGAGAGCATGGCTTTACTGCAAAAGTCAGGCAAAACAGAAAACTGTCCGTGTGAATGAATGTGAACTTGACCCTTGCATCAAATCGTCAGTGATCGAGGAAGTCTTTCTGTGCTGCAGGAGTCAACTCCAAATCCAAGTAGTCATGCATAGCATTCCTCGGCGAACCCACTGTAAAGCTTCAGTCAACTGGAAGATCCGTCTAAACGGGTTGAAAAGCCATAATTTAATTAGATTGTTTCTCTTTTCGCGGCCGCCCCTCGGAACAGAGAAGGATCTCGTGCCCATTGGGCAAACGTCGAGCTTTGTTTGGCCTCCGAAAGCTCGTTTGAATGCAAAGATGTGCTTTGGACGTGTCTTCATACATGTCCATCTCGCTCAGCCATACAGGGGTGAGCTGGAACATTTTGGACACGCACGCAGGCACAAACACGTGCACGTGCACAAAGGTTTCCAAGGTAATTTGTTTAGCAAATAGTCAGGGTGGCCTGTCTGCAAGTGCAATCGCCTAATAGCACCCCTGCTATCACAGCGCTCAGTGGAGGCTGTCTCCGAGCACGCCTCACTTCTTCCTCACTCAAACGAGCTGCTCTAACTTCCAGCAAAGGCTCATGCTGGTCATGTCTACACAGACTATTTTATATGCTGTAATTCTATTAGCTTCCCCATTTGCAGCACATCTGAAACGCTGTGGTCTCTGCCCCCATCGTATTCAGCGGACTCGCTCATTAGATCCCACAAATTGCTGATTCCCAAAGTAATCTCAGTGACTCCTTTTTGCCGCTCGCAGCCCAGGGAAAAACGCCGTCTTCTTGCCATGACTAAGCTCAGTGTGCTAGAGTACACAGCGGTGGAGCAGAGGAGCATACCATTCATTTTTGGAGAAAGGCGGTTATGGAGTCACTGTCCACCCACCGTCCGGCCAGATGATCCATTCAGATAAACATGGATTTGCAGCATAGCTGGGCAACAGCTGGGAAGCAGCGGCCACTGGTCTTCTGCAGGTGGGTGTGATAAATCACACACTTGTTCAGCATCTCCAAATTGTGTAAAAGTAGAGCCAGAATCCGGCCCGGCACATCACAGATGTCGGCACCGTGGATCAGGCGGACACCTCACCACCTGATCTTTTTCGTTAGGACGCCCCTGCGATCGTTATGTTCCTTTTGAATTGAGCTCCAGATGAGCAATGGGCAGAGCACATTCCTGAGGATGAGTAGAGCCCGGAGGTCAATGGCAATCTTGGCTTGAGTGACTGCCCCCCCCCCCCTTTGAAGTCCGAGTAAAGACGCAGCCCTCTGATGAGCGAGACTTCGGCGCTTTCCTGTGGTCATTCTTTGTCATGTGACTGAGTTGCTCTATTCACATTAAAATTCCTGCAGAGCTCAAATCCAAGCGTTGGACAAAAGCCCTTTTTGGAGCGGACGCTTATCCACTGCCGCACTAAGTAGTGTTCTTCCAGTGACATGTCGGGTTCTCTCAGGCTTTGGTGTGGCTCACTGGGTGGGTGGAGACCATCTGAGGATGACGGCCAAGGCCGCGCAGGCGTCTGTTTTCACATGGAAACCATGTCTGAAATTGTATACAAGACCTCAGCTTTCATTTTGTGCAGCTAGGAAGTGAGTTCACTCCGGTGTAAGAAACCTTGAGCCTAAAAGTCGCCACATCTATGTAGTATGAGCATTAACGTGGGTAGAGGTTCTGTTGCATGTTGTCACGTACAAAATAGCAGTCATGAGTTCGCGCGTTGTCTTAGCAGGGAAGGCTGTTAGCTGAGGAACATGACCTCTGTACTTCAGTGACGCGTCACGCCTATGAAAGCAGATCAAAATCCTGCAGCTTCACTGTTGTCCACACTCATAATGACGACTAACGCATAGCTGAGGGGAAATATGACACTTATCTTCTGTACTAAGGCTCGAGTTGATTGTTCAGCGAGGAAAGGTCCTGTTACAGTAGGTGGGGGGGACAGCACACCAAGAGACTAAGGGTCGAAAGGAGCAGGGAGAAAAGCAAGAGTTTTGCTGGCTGATTTATATCCCTGTCTCCCACGATGCTTCCTTCTTCCAATTAAATCCTCACGTTTGGGTGTCAGCGATCTTGTGCGAGTTTGCGGGCTTCTCCGCCCAATTTTGAGGTCAGGGTGGGTGGTGAGGATTGTCAAGCCTGTTGGGATCGGAGGCCGTGTGCTGTGTTGCAAGGCCGAAGTTGTAGAGACCTCCTGTGCGATGACAAGGTTGGGGGGGGGGGGGGCTGTGCTGACAGTGCCAAGAGACACACCTCTGTGGGTTCCCAAGGGCTTCAGAAACAAAGAGAGGATGACTGTTGGAGTATTTGACGTGGATAGTGCAGTTATCGTTTGTCTATTGGTGACAGATGCAACAGCTTTGAGTTGAACTGTGAGTTTATTCCATGTATGTCTTTCACTGAAATAAGTGTTTTAAACTTTAGTCATTTCATAAGATAGTCATGCAGGAGAAAATTTTAGGGGAAAAAACGTCTCACACCTTGTTTCGAGTTTCAACGCACAAGCTGGTTCATGGAAACTCACTGAATCCCAACTCATGGACCACACTGAGAACCTAAATACAGTCGAGTTTGAATAAGTGAGGGGTTTGCCGTGGGGGGGGGGGGGGGGGGGGGGGGGGGGGGGGGGGGGGGGGGGGGGGGGGGGGGGGGGGGGGG